>JAWNNJ010002226.1:0-600000 GCA_035045125.1 Hypselothyrea guttata
TTCTTCGAGATTTACTCGTACTTATCGACCAATTTTTTCTAAATTCGAATCATTTTGTGTATTATGCTCAAACTACAATCATGTTAGTCCTTCATTTTCTTATGCAGATCCTATTAGTTTAATTTGTACAAACATTTATGGAACCTTAGAAAATAATAATATTTAATCTACTATTTACTTTTACTTTAGTCTTAGTATCATATTGTAATCAATTGAATTAGCAGCTAATCGCTAAAATACAAATAAATAAATAAATAATAGATAAGCAATTTTAATATTTCAATATTATATTATTTATATTATCAATCAATTATTTATTTATTTATTTTTATTAACAACTTGTCCCCATAAAGAAAATATAAACAGACTTGTAATCTATTCAAACAATCGTAACTTCCAAGAGTTCCCCATAAATGAAATGTTGAAATGCCACAAAATTAAATAAAAACAATCAATAATTAATTATGTTTATCAAATTTTTATTAGTTATCTTTCAAATGCAATTGAACAGAATATAAAAAAAAATATGATATGATTACCTTAAATAAATAATTTTATAAAAAGCAAACAAGTTTTTAAACAACAAATTAAATGTTATTTTTTTTTGTTAATATTAGCAGAAAGGTTAGAAAACTTAACTTTTAATTAAAAATTCTTCAATTCTGGCAACCTTGTTGATTGCATACAAATGCATAAATACGTGCATTGGTATGCATGTGTGTGTGTTTGTTTTTTATTTTTTAGACCCTGTACTTTAAAAAAGTAAAAGGGTCTATTAATTTAGTGCAAATGACAGATGTATGTAACACCCAGAAGGAAGCGTGGTAGACCCCACAAGGTATATATATTCTGACTCAGGACGACGAGCTGAGTTGGTTTAGCCATGTCCGTCCGTCCGTCCGTCCGTCTGTCCGTCTGTCCGTCTGTGTGTCTGTCCGTCTGTCTGTATGAACACCTAGATCTCAGCAACTATAAGAGTTAAAGACACCACCTTTCCGGATTTAGGTAGTCAGCTAATGCAAGCAGATCAAGTTTGTTTCAAACTTTTGATATCTCGCCTCCTTCATTCGCGAATCATCAAAAATCTACACCTACCTCGAAAATCTCGAAAACTTTAAACGCCACAGCATCCACAATAATAGCGCTACAGACTTGTAACTTGGCATGTACGTAGTCTATGGTATTCTCTACCGATGCTAATAATTTATTTATGATTTGAATTGGAAACAGCGAAGATATGCAAGAGACAATTTTTTTCAAAATGCATGTATGTGCCACTGCAGCCACAATAATAAAGCTACAGACTTGTAATTTGAAATGTACGTAGCCTATTGAATTATCCATCGATGCTGTAAATTACATTACAAACGGAGAAGAAACAGCGAAGTTATGCAGCAATGAATTGTTTTATAAATGTATGTAAGCGCCACTACAGCCACAGTTTAAAAGCTATAGACTTGGGATTTGGCATGTGCGCAGCCTATGGCATTATCCATCAACGCTGTGAATTATATTACCAACGGAAAAGAAACAGCGAAGATAAATCAGACAAAGGAGCCACCTAGATCTTGCAGACTATAAGTGCTAGAAATACCATTTTTTGGTATTTATGTTCTCCTATGCAGTAATCAGATCAAGTTAGTTTGGGTTTTTTGATAACTCCTCTCTTTCCTCCGCTAACCGAAAAACCAATTTAGCAACAAATTTCAGTTTAAAAGGTACAGTTCTAAAGCTAAAGATTTAGCATATGGCATTTACGTAGTCTATTGCAATCTCCACCGATGCTGTGAATTACATTACGATCGAATAAGAAACAGCGAAGAAAACACAAAGTACAGGGTCTCCTACAGTCGGGTACGTCCGACTGTAGCTCCGTCCTTACTGGTTATTTTTTTTTTTGTTTTTGTTATGCTGTGTTTTCTACGGAGAACGCGCGCATTTTGAAGGACACAAGTTCCTTAACCTTTGGCGTCACAACATAACACAAGACAACAACATCAGCAACTAAAGCAACAGCAACATGAACATCATCAACAGCAACAACAACAGCAACAACATCAACATCAACAGGCTTACTACGCTATTTACTATAAACACCACTACAACTGCAACTACAACTACAACTGCAGCCAATGCAAATTGAAGCACAATAACAGCAACAACAACAACAACAACAGCAGCAGCAACAACATTAACATTAACATAGCATGCTTGCCTACTCACACATGCACGCACACATACGCACATGCATTTGCGGTAATTATCAAAGCTCTTGCGCTCCCGCTCCCTCTCTCGCTCTGTGTGGCTCGCTCTTGCACTCTCTGGCAATTATGCTGGGCCCTGGACTCTGCGCTGCGCTCTTCACACGCCTCTCTGTCTGGCCTATCGCTGTCTCTGTCTCTGGCTGTGTGTGGCGTCTTGTGAATGAGTTTCATTGTTAAGCTCAGACATTGTGTGTGTGTGTGTGTGTGTGTTTGAGAGCGTTGCCAGAATTTTAAAATTACAAAATATGAAAATTCTTGATTAATTGCAAACTTTGTTAGCAAATTAATTATACATTTTATAATTAAATTAAATTATTTAAATAAAATTGAAAAAAATAATCAATCAAACATAATTAATAGAAATTTATATTAATAAATAAATTATTATTAATGTTATTATTAAATCTGAAGCAAGGAAACTGCTAAAAATAACTGAAAGTCATTAACAATTTTTATTAGTAGATAAACTATAATTAATTATATAATAAAAGGGATTGATGAGATTAATATTTGGTTTAGTAAATAAACTATAATAATCTTTTGAATAAATTGCCGATCGATGAAGGTATAATAATAAATCTGCTAAAAAATAACTAAGAAATTCAAATAAATAAATAATAGTAAATTTTTAGGTACATTAAAGCCGAAACTAGTAAAACTGCTAGAAGTCAATAAAAATAAAATAATGCTAATGTAATTAAAATTTTAAAATTTAATTTTTTAAAAATTTAAATAAAAACGAAATCAAATTCAATTGAATACATTAGTAAATAGGTTATAGAGAAAGTTAAAACTGCAAGAAAAGACTGAATATCAGAATTATTTTTAATTTATATTAGCATATAGTTAGAATTAGTAATAATTAGTAATATAATAAAACTAATAATAATTAGTATTAGTAGTAAATGATATTAATTTGTATATTAATTTCATGATTTTTCTTGTACCCTTTCAGGCTGCTATACTGCAACAGACCTTCCAATATATCGTGGATCTGGAGAATCAGAAGACGCAGCTGCTGACCCAAAACAGCGAGCTCAAGCGTCAGGTGGGCGAGCACGAGGCGAGCGGCGGTGGCGGAGGGGGCGGCGGCGCCTCTGGCGACAACTACAACAGCAACAGCAATGCCAATGAGTCCAGCGGAGGGGCGGGAGGAGGGGCAGGCGGTGCCAGCGCCGTGGCGATGAAGAAGCGCAAGCTGACGGACAATGTTATCAATATGCAGACGATCAGCGACAGCTCCGACGAGGGCCTAGGCTCCATGTCCCCAGAGCCGATGACGCTGCTGACCGGTGGCAGCGGGGGCGGAGCGGCGGCGGCGGCAGCAGCAGCAGCGGCAGCAAACAAACTGAACAATGCCAGCATAATAGCGGCCAAGGAGCTGCTGGAGATGAAGAAGCAGCTGGAGAAGGAGCGGAGCCTACGTCGCCTACTCGAGGACGAGCTGCAGATGATCAAGCGGCAGCTGTACAGTGTGGCAACTGCGCCACCTGCCACAGCAGTTGCAGCAGCGGCCAGCGGCAGCGGCGCCTACATTCCACGCGAGGTCATCGAGCACACGGACAACTTTGTGCGCGCCGACGAGCTGGAGGAGCTGGGAGGCACCGTCTCCTACGTGGAGATCGATGAGATGACCGGACAACAGCAGGTTGTCGTTTGCTCTAGTATTGAGGAGCTGGAATCGGATGCGGCGGCGGAGATCATCAGCGAGGATCAGGTGCATGAGGAGGTCATATTGTCGTCGAACAGCTCGACGGAGTCGGAGAACGAGGTGAACGTGAATGCCATTGCCAAAGCCTATGCCGAGGGCATGAGCACGCCCATACTGCAGGCGGCGATCAAGGCCACGCCCAAGGTCGAGGTGGAGCGCATCAACGAGAAGATCGTCAAGGTCAAGGCCGAGAAGCTCGACCAGCCCACAGTGATGGCCGGAGGCACAGCTGTGTTCACACGCTCCCGACAGAACCTCGAGACGATTGTGGAGGCCATACGACATCTGGAGGGGGATCATCTCTTTGCCGATGGCGATCAGCAGCACAAATTGCAACAGCATTATCACCACCACCAGCAGCACCACCACCAACAACAGCAGCAGCAACAACAGCAGTCCTCATCCCATCATCAGCAGCATCATCAGCAGCAGCAGCATCAATCGTCGTCGCATCATCAGCAGCAGCAGCATCATCAGCTGGTGCATCGACTGGCGCAGGAGGCGCCCCTCGCCCTCACCACCGGCAAGCAGCATGCGGCACTGGCCGAACTGCGCCCCTTCCTTCAGCTGAAGGGCAACAAGCAGGTCATCATCACCGCCAAAGCGGCCAAAGATGTGGTTGGTGGCAGCGGGAGCAGCGGGGGCAGCGGCAACACCACCACCCTCACCCCCACCGCCATCTTCAAGGTGCAGAGCAGCGGCAACGTGACGTCGGCAGCGGGGGGCAGCAGCCACCATCTGGTGGGGGGCAGCGGCAGCCATCCGGTGACCATCACCTCCCTCAAGCAATGTCGTCCCGGCGTCATCGTGGCCAAGCAGCTGCCGTCATCCTGATTGCCCAACAGCAGCAGCAGCAGCAGCAGCAGCAGCAACAGCAGCAGAGCTAACATTAAAGGCCTGCGCAATAACAGCAGCATAACAGTAACAGCAACAGCAGCAACAACAGCAGCAGCTCCTCCTACTTACATAAGCAACAAGCGTCGAGGCAATGTTAGGTTACAGCAGCAGCGTCGTTGAGCTTCTGCCAGACTGCTTAACATGGCGCTGTTACGCAACATTTAAATGCCAACTACAATTATTGTATAAAAGTCGCAGTAATGTTAAGTTACAACTTCTGCAAGCATGCATAACATTGCGCTGTTAACTGTGACTGTAACTGTTAGGCTACATTTTCAAATGGCAATTGTTGTATAAAAACAAATTAGCAGCAAAGCGTTGCAGCCATGTTAAGTTACAGCAATGTTGTTGAGCTTCTGCTAGCCTGCTTAACATTGCGCTGTTGCGCCTTTTCACATGGCAATTGTTGTATAAAATTAGAAGATAATTTTGTGCAGTTCAATCCTACTATAATTATGCTTAATTATTTCTGTTCATTTAACGTTCATTTGTGTTTTGACCAAAACAGTTTGCAATTGCAAAAAACCGCTACGAGAATGAATTAATTTAATTCAATATTCAATTGAGAACAAAAGCAGAAATGCTTAAAGTAAAAAGTGAGAAAGCAAAAACAAAATAAAAGTAATAACAGGCAGTAAAAACAACAAAACAGAGTACAAAACGAAAATAGACATAAAATTTTTAAAGATTTTCTGTTTATTACGATTACAAACAAAACAAAACAAAACAAAACACAAAACACAAACACAATACACATTAAACATAAACAAATTAAAAGAATTACAAGAAAACTATATTAATTATATATATTAATGATACGCAAGCAAAACAACAAAATATAAATTACGAAATATAAAATACAAAGCAAAACACAAAAAAAAAAGTTTAAAAACTAACAAAAAAAATCAAAACAAAACAAAGAAAAAGAAAAAGCAAAAGCATAAGAAAATCAAGAAAAAATCAACAAAATGGTACATGCTATAGTTAAAATACATATAATATATATATGAGGATATATATCTGATATATCTGTATATCGATTGTTATGTATACTGAGCATGCTGAACTCTATAAACACCATCGCATTAATTAATTTTTACTATCGTACATTAAATTATTTGCTATTATTTAACTAATTTTTAATGAAATGAGAACTAATTGTATTTTTCCTTTTTGCCCTCAAACGAAACAGATTTGAATTGGAATTAATTATTGAGTTTTTGTTGATATGTATATCTCTAATTATAATTATAATTACAATTACAATTACAATTACAACTACACTTATATATGTATAATTACAATTAATGTAAGCAGAGTTAATCGTTTATTATATAAACTACACTTATATATAAATATATAAATATAATTACATACATACATACGACATAAGCTAACGCAACATTACATAAAATTACTACTAAATACAAGTACATTAACTATGCATATATCTATATATATATACATACAAACAAACATGCATACATACAATACATATATACAACATTAATAAATAAATTGCATACATACATACATACATACCATATGTAATCCGCTTTAGCATGTAAGAAGAGCGCAGAGAGTTCAGAGTTCTGAGAGAGCATAACATAAACATAAAGAGAGCGAGACAGCATGCAAACGCCCGCTGCATGTGCAAGTGCAAGTGTGAGACAGCGACAGCTACAGCAGGAGAGAGAGAGAGAGCGAGTCTGCTGCATCTCTACACACCAAGCCGCTGGAGACGCTGCAGCCCAGCGTAGCCAGCTTCTGTCTGCCAGTCAGCCGGCAACCGGCACCAAGTGCCTGCGTGTCCTGCTGCTCAGCATTTGCTTGGCTGCGCGCAGCGTGCTACGGAGAGAGACTTTGAGAATGATGGAGAGAGCGGCGCTCCACACACACATGCATACAAATACACACCCACACACACACACACCTACAAACACTTGCACATGCATTGGGCATTTGTGTTAGAAGAGAGCGACAGAACTCAGATTTAACAGCAACAGCAACAACAACATGATATGCATTATATAAGCCAGATCATACATAAATTTACATACATACAAACATATTACTACGTACATTCATGCTCTATATAAACAAACAACAAATACATTAAACAAATTGAAAATGCGACAAGCGAAAATACAACAAGAATTATGTCAAATAAATGGTTTTTCCTTTTCCCCTCAAACAATATCAATTTCTGTCTTTTTAATCTCAACTCCAGTTTCTTATCCTAGCCACCAAATAAACAGACAAAAGTTGGCCAAAATCTGTCTATGCAGCGCTTTCAGCCCCAACTGAAATTCAAGTCATTTGGCAATCCACGAAATTCAATACTCCCAACGGATTTATTGCGGATTTTTTTGTGTTTTTGTTTACATTTGTGCCTCGCATTTATCGCCAGAATTGCGCTTTATTTTTATTTTGCAGATTTAGGGAGAGATACAGCTTAGCTTTAAGTATAAATATTTATAAAACTGCCGGAAACTCCCACGATTAACAAATAACAGCTGAACTTAAGATAGAAATCCGATATGGACTTATTGCAACACAATCTCAACATGCAAAAGCTGCAAACGTTTCAAAATGCAACCCTGCAAAAAATCTGGGAATTCACAAGAATCTCCTAATCGCCTACTATCAACAAAGAATTAAATCGATTTGGCTAGAGGCTCATAAATAGCCCAAGCGAGTATTGCAAACATAAATTTATTTATTACTTATTTTTATTTATTTATTTATTATTAATAATTAGTTAAATAAATACTTTCATATACAATTGGTGTTTAATCATCAGAGCAAAACCGTTGGGTTGGAACAATTAATTCCGGAGAATTATTTTACTTCGATCTATTAATTTTATATTAATTAATTAAAATACCCTGCATTTGCTGCACTGATTGGGAATAACCCAAAAAAACCCAATCTGACCCAGAGTTAATATTTCTAAAATGTATAACTGATAAAGATAGACTAATTTTACTGAACTAGTAAGTTTAAAATAATAATAAAAAATTATTTGTGGGAATGGTAAAGCATAGCAAACAAATCTTTTAAAAGCTGTCCAGCTTTTATAGGTCAGTACTAACGATATCCGATACGATATACGATCTTTTAACCAACTGCGAACTGGGACAACAGATGGGCTTAGAGATCAAAGTTATAAAAGAAAATTGGATTTTTTGTAAATTAAACATTTTGTTATTTTAATTATATAGCAATATTTGGCTTAACAGCAACTAAATTTTAACTACAAAGTAATTGGTGTTTATATTATTTATTTTGTTAGTTTTTATTGTACCTGTACCTATTGAAAAATGGTTAAAACAGGTTTAATAACTTTGGGAGAATGTTGTATCTAATAAGTTTTTACAAACTCAATACGAGTTTCTCAATTAACTTGGTACAAGTTGAGTGAAGCATTTTACATAATATTACAGCCTAATTTGATTGCTGCTATCAGTATTAAAATTAATAATAGTTAATCATATTAATTCACATAAGTTAATTAATAATTGGAAACTACAGCTTAATTATTGATTAGTACAGCTCAATTTGATTGCTGTTATCAGTATTAAAATTAATAATAGTTAATCATATTAATTAACATAATTTAATTAATAATTGGAAACTACAGTTTAATTATTGATTATTGCAGCTTAATTTGATTGCTGTTATCAGCATGACCAATAATAATTAATTAATTAATAATAATTAACAATAATAATATTTAATAATGTTAATTAATAGATGTATATATAATTTAATTAAGGATAATTAGAACTACAGCTGTTGCTCCTCGATTTGCACATCGGTTGAGAAGACGTACATATCGCGTCGCCTAGCGAAGAGCAGTTCCTGCCTCTTGGGATGTGTGGCAAGCGAGTGCACCACGCCTCCATTATCGCCTGTAATCAAAGGAGAAAATTAGTTGAAAATATAACTATAAATATATATGTATATTGTATATATTACTTATGCGTATGCGCTGCAGCACCTTTGCCTCCAGCAGATCCCAGACGTAGGCGTCCCCCGCACTGGAGCCGGCCACAATGTGCGCATCGTTGGCCATAATGCCGCATTCGATGTGATAATCTGCGGCCTGATGCCCCCTGTACTCCGCCAGCAGTCCCCCCGTCTCGCAGTCCAGCAGACGCACCACGCTGTCCTGGCAGCCAGCCACCAGGCACTGCTCGTCCTTGGTCTGGGCCAGATAGGTGACGGGCTGTCCGATCTTGTCGCAGGTGAGTTGGCCCACCCGTATGTCGTAATGCCGCACACATCCGTCCAGGGAGGCGGCATAGATCTTGTGCTCGTTGGTCAGCACTGTGGTGATGCAATCGCGCGCCTCCTTCATGACCTGCACGGGATCCAGGCGTCGGGTGCGTATGTCCCAGACCATGACCGCGTTGTCCCGACCCCCCGATATGGCTATGGAGGAGTCCTCGTTGAAGCAGACACAGCGCACGCCTCCAGCATGACTGCGCAGGCGGCGCACAGGCGCACCTAGGAAGAGGCATTATGTTTAATATTATCTATGTAGTATATAAATTTCCAACGAGAGTTGGACCAAAGAGAGTTCGGCCAGCAAGAGTGAGGCTGACGTCAGAGTGCGCGCGACAAGCGAAGCGATAATATTGGGCGAGAACGAGCGATAAACCTTTCATATGCTCGAAAGATGTCAGAGTCAGACCAAAGCGAGTTGCGAGTTCAAGCGATGGCGAGAGAGCAGTTTGCAACCTCGCTTTAACTCGCTCACAGCGTAAGATTGTTTTGAAAGAGCTCGCTTCTTGCAAAGCTCTCACTCTATTATCTTCTCGCGTTGCTTATCGCTTCTCACTTTGCTTCGCTCTGTCGGCAGTTTTAGGCAGCGAGAGTTAGGGCAGCAAGATTTCGGCTAACGAGAGTTCGGGAAACGAGAGTTCGGCCAACGAGAGTTCGGCCAACGAGAGTTCGGGAAACGCGAGTTCTGGAAACGAGAGTTTATGCAAGAGTTAGGCAGCGAGAGTTTAGCCAGCGAGTGTCGAGTGGCGAGTGTTCGGCAAGCGCGAGTTGTGCCAGCGAGAGTTGTGCCAGCGAGAGTTGGGCCCGTGAGAGTTTGGCCACGACTATGTATAAACGAGAGCCAAGTGTATTTGATTTGCGCATGTGCGCCTGTGTGTGTGTTATTAAAATACAAAGTACAGGATCTCCTACTGTTGGTTACGTCCGACTCGTTTCCGCTCGTTTTTAATATGTTTTTAACTAATGCAGACTCCTCACCCGTTGACACATCCCAGTAAATGATGCTCTTGTCCAGGCTGGCGGATACGATATAGCTGCTATCGCAGCTGCCCGCTGCGTCCGTCACCTCGTCCGCATGTCCTCCATAGGTCTTCAAAAGTAATCCCGAGCAGGGATTCCAGAGTTTTACCTTTTTATCAGAGCCGCAGCTCATGCAATAGGTGCCATCGACTGCAATTGTATCACAATTACTTGTAATGCCTTTGAAATTGTAATTAAATTAATTTGATGCTCTACATACCATTATAACGCACCGCACGCACCGCCCCCTGCTTGCAGTCTATAATTTTACCGCAACTAAAATCTAAAAATTCCGGCATTTGTTCAGATGCAGAAGTTGCAACAACATTTAGAAATCAACAATACGCTGCAAATGTTGACTAACAACAAGTCAGAATAATGTTTATAGTTAGCTAATATTACATATTTGCATATAATATAAAATTCACGTTTATAAAAGCATTTATTTATTTAAAACTTGCAGTAAATAAAAATATTTTAACACAATATCCGCTTTAATCGTAAATTTGCACAGTTCTAATACAAACAAGTGGCAACGCTACTCTAGTGTTGCAAAACGTGCAGCAGCCAACAAAAATACGCAAGCACCGCTGCCAATTACAAATTTAAAAATGCATCACAAATAAAACCAATTTCATTGCAGCATAAACTTTAATTAATTTAATACTTTATAAAACATGCAATTTCAAATGAATGAATGAATTTTCATAAAGCAAATAAACATAGCAAATAAAAACACCATTCCACCCACTGTTGGTAAATCTGCTTATTTCCGTTGTCAACAAGAAAACTTGAAGCACCATGTGGCAACAGTGCATGCGGAGCGCATCAGAGTCAACCGAAAAGCGCCAAAAAATACCCAAACGCCTTGCGCTTAGCAAAGCAAAACGCGAACAATAATAAACCAGCGGCAAAAATAAACAGTGCATATTTGGCAAAGCAAAACAAAACTAAAGTTGAGCAAAACGTAAAAAAATTAGCGGATATTGTAATACAGTTGTTGGTGCATTGGAGATAATTGCTTAACGGCGGGAAATGTAAATGCAAAGTAAACGAAACGACGCAAATTCCGTGGCAAACGCATTTGGTGGCACGTGCATGGGCGGGGGAGGTGCGCGGCGCTAATTTGAATGCTACGCAATAAGGCCAACAAGCTACGCAATTTCAGCTGCCGTTGGCCCTACGCACCTGCCGAAATCGAAACGTCGCTGCCGCTGCCGCTGCCGCTGCCGCAGTCGCTGCTGACGTTAGCGGCGCTGCCAGTTGTTGTCGTTGTTGCTGACGTGTGCAAACGAGTGCGAGGCGACGACAGGATATTTGACAACAACAACAGCCATAAGCACGAAGAAGCAGAAAGCGAAAGAGAAGAGAAGAGAAGGGGAAGGCAACAGCAGTTGGAAACTGCACGACAAAAATTAACGAAGTGTCAGTGCATACACACTAACACACACACACACACACGCACATGCACATGCACATGCACACACATACACACGCACACGCACACTTGCAAGCTTAGGAAGAGGCAAATGCAAAGAATAACGACTGCATAAAAAATGCAGCGCCACGGAGAGCGCAGCAAATTGCATAAAAATCCTGTTCAAGTATAAGAAGTGCAACAACAACAAACTAAAAAGAAAAGAGAGAGGGACAGAGAGAGAAAAAGAGGAAGCGCAAGCAAAGGGCAAACTCTGTGTTTGTGTGCGTGTGTGTGTGTTGGTGTGCAACAAACAAGGTGGAAAGTAAAAAAGTTGTTTGTCAACTTGTGGCGTCCATTGCACACTCGCTGCCCCTGCCGCCCTCCCCCTCCATCGCTAGTTGCCACTGCTCAAATGTTGCAGCAACAAAGTGTCTGGCTGTACTGCAACTGCTACTGCTGCCAAGTGCAAGTCCAGTGTGCATGCAACAGCGCCTGCGGCCAGTGCTAAGTACCAAGTACTGCGTGTGGCAACAACAAATATAGACAACAACAAAGTTTGCAGCAAATTCTCTACTTGCAACATGTCGACGGTAACGCGCAGCGCCAGCGCCAGCCCCTGCATGGCCCTCAACGGCATCATCGATGCCAGCCTCTTCCCCCTCAAGTCCACGGCGGACGTCGTCAATCTGTTCCGTCGGGCGCTCACCAGCTCCATAGAGCCCGATCTCACGCTGCTCTCCATCGTCGTCGGCTATATAGAGCTCTCCCTGACCACGGGCGAGGCGGCGCAAGCGGCACAGGCGGCTCAGGCGAGCACAGGTTGGTATAGTAATACCCTGTAATGATAATAATACTCTGTATTCATATGTGGTAATATCCCGATTAATCATATGATACGCACTAATCGATTATTTGATTTTAAGAAACGATTTCATAGTATCAAACGAATGGTTTAAATTGATCGAATTACTTATCGATTATTCCAAAAATAATCGCAGGGGCAGTTTGATAATTAAAATGACTAAATTTTCAATTACATATTTGGGTTTATTTTCTTATAAATATATAAAATTTATTTATTTAAAATGTGGCTTATGGTTAGCTGTTACTATTTGTAGTAACTTGTACCATAGTCTAGAAAACATATACAAATGTTTATATTTATATAAACCTAAATAATAGGGTGAACTACAATATCAAACAAATAAAAAAGCTTTTCTTCTAAGTATTATTTTAAAAGTTATTGTTTATATATCATTATATCATTGTAGGTAGCAAGCATTATATTTACCTATAAAGAAAATAATTGCAAATAAAATTTTTCTTCAATTAATAGCGTTTAATAATCACAAGCTCCAAAATAATCATATGATTCAATAATCGAATAATATAATTTTTTTGCCATCACTATGCATATACCCTGTATTTATATATACTACTTATTCCCTGCTTCTTTCAGGCGATGTCATCATGGGCAACAGCGTGCCCTTTCCGGTCGTCACGCACGAACTGATCGCTGGTCTGTACAAGAAGTTTCAGACGATTCTGTCGGTGGTGGACAAACCCAAGCCGCATCGTCAGGCCACGCGGGATATCATCAAGAAGGTCTCGGATGTCATCTGGAACTCGCTGATACGCAGCAGCTACAAGGATCGCGCCCATCTTCAAAATCTCTATAGCTATTTGTCCGGTAATAAATTGGATTGCTTTGGCGTTGCGCTGGCGACCACAGCCGGGTGTCAGCTGTTGGGCTATCGGGATGTACGCCTGGCCATCTCCGAGGATCATGCCTGGGTGGTGTTTGGCCAAAAGCACATCGAGAGCATCGAGGTGACCTGGCATGGCAAGGGAAGCGAGGACAAACGCGGTCAGGACATTGGCGCTGGCATCGAATCGGGCTCCTGGCTATACCTGGGAGGATTGGCCGTTGTCTGTGAACGTGGCACGGAGGTCGCTGCCATCTGTGTGGCATTGAACATCTCGTTGAGTGCGAACAGCGATTGTGTCGAAGTGGCAGAGTTGCAACAGCAACTGCTGTGGCTGCTCTACGATTTGGGGCATCTAAAGCGTTATCCCATGGCTTTGGGGCTGCTGGGCGAGCTGGAGGAGATCAATCGCACGCATCACAGCATCAGCTGCGAGCAATTGTTCCGCGAGGCCATCGAATCATCGCGCACCCAGTACCACAATCATCACGTCTATCCACACATCTTTCAGGGCAACTATTACAATCGCCTGTTGAAGTATCGCGAGGCCTTTGCCGCCTGGGCGAATGCAGCGGATGTCATCAGGCTCTATACGTATCAGTGTCGCGACGACGAGGAGATCTACAAGGAGCTGCTGGACATTGCCAACGAGCTGATACCCTATGTCATGAAAACCGAGAGCTCGGGACACTCGGCGCGCAGCATACTGCGCGATGCCGAAGTCTTTGCCAATCTGTTGCGTTTCTACGACGGCATCTGCCAGTGGGAGGAGGACAGCTTAACGCCCATCCTGCACATCGGTTGGGCCAAACCCCTCGTCACCAACATCACCAAGTTCGACTACGACATTCGCTCCCAGGTCGTCATCAAGTTGCCCGAGGACGTGGAGGCCGAGCAAGCAGCTGCGCTCGAGGCTAAAAGGGTTGCGGCGGTGGCAGCAGCTGCAGCTGAGGCGGCGCTGCAAGAGAGCAACAACAACAACAATAACAACAACACAGTGGTCAAGAAGGACGAGGTGAGTTGGTCCAAATCATGCATTATAGGGATTTTGATCGACAGTATAGCAAGAACTTATTTATTTAATCGTTTGTTTAATGATAACATTTATTTATGGCCCAACTCTCGCTGGCCGAACTCTTGTTGGCTAAACTCTAGCTAGCCCAACTCTGGTTGGATGAACTCTCGCAGGTTAAACTCTTGTTACAAAGCTCTCGCTGGCCGAACTCTAGTTAGCCGAGCTCTCGCTGACCAAACATTGGTTTACCAAACTCTCAGTGGCCAAATTCTCGTTGGCCAAAGTTTATATTATATTTCAAAGTAAATATTTTCTTGATCATTTTCCTGAACTCTCGTTGGCTGAACTCTCGTTAGCCGAACTCTCGTTATAAAATTATATTATATTATCATTATTATATTATATTATATTCCGCCTTTCTTCAACATTTACAGAAACTTAAGTCAGAGCTGCCCACCACCTTGGCGGATCTAACAGCTGCATGCGGCGAGAAGATACTCAATCCGGACTTTCTGTTGCAAGGTGGTGGTCAGCCCTTTGCAACCGAGCAGAAGCAGCAAACTGGGGCAGATGAAATGCCAACAGACGAGCCAACGAACAAAGCACACAACACCAGCAGCAATGGTGATAAGGAGGCTACAACAACCACAACAACCATAACAACAACCAGCAACGGTGGCAACATCACAGAGCCATCGGCATCAATTGAGGCTAGCAGCGCCAACGAGTCGCAGCACAAAGAAGCTAAGCAGGAGCAGAGCGAGCCAGCAACAACTGTGCCCGCCGTAGACGATTACGATCCCTTCGAGATAATGCTCAAGCGTCCCGTGATTACGCTCTTCAGTCAGAAAATGAAGGGTCTCAAGGATCTCCTACTCGCCGAGAAGCTTAACACGCACGCCATCTCGCTGCAGGTGACGGCCCAGTCGGTGGCCTCTAGGAAGGTGCGCGGGGCGGCGGATAACAGTCGTCAACCGGCGACCATATCCGCCACCATTACGGCCATAACATCCGCAGATGGAGCGGGCATTGGGGCAGCCGGAGGAACTGCAACGAGTGCGGCAACAACGGGTGCAGCTGGAGATTCTATAGCGCCATCGAGGCCGAAGCGTACAAGGCGCGAGTAAAGCCAAATCGAATCAGTTTTGATTATATAGATGCATATGTGTATTTAGCTGTATGTCGTAAATGCGTAGTTTGCTTGAGGCACGACGAGTAAACAGCAACGAGAGCTTTACTCGTTGGGTCTGTGAGTGGCTTTAATCTGTCTGTATTTGATTGATGTTGGCATTTGATTAGTCTATGCGATGATACTACATTAATCCTTTTACTATTATCAATATTTTTGATGTTCGATGTGTATTTATCTAGTTTGTAAGTGCGATACAAATACCGTTAGAGAACGCTTAGCGTTTTAAAAGAGATATATGTACACTCACATACAAAACAAACAAACTAACTAACTAACAAACAAACAAACATACAGACAAACAAGCAGACAAATGCTCTTCAAACTATATGTATAAAGGCTCACGGCTTGCCTGTCAGAGCCCATACATAATATGATTTCAGTCTGTTGAAATTTAGTCTATTTTTTTAATATTTATTTATAACCTCCCCAAAACTTTGTATATTTATATTGGTTTTTTTTATTGGTTAAGCTCAAGCGTAACTTTAGTGGTGCTCTACTTTGAAAATTGAGAAATATGTATAAAAGTACAAGATATGCATGTATGTATTTACTATTTTTATGCATTTTATGAGGCTAAGCTATTTTTAATATAATTTACAGCTGATTTACATGCAGAACTATCTAAAAATAATAATAATAATAATATACAAACACCCGCAACATAGAAAGAAAAGCAACATATTTAACACTTCCTCTCTATATGTGATAAACTGTTTTTTCTAGAAAGCTTTCTCAACCATGTACTATACTATATATACTATCAAATAATACTTATAACCCATAGACATAGACACTTGAAACACACAATACAACACGAAACAAAACAAAACACAAAAGAAAGGGCCGTGCAACTTAAATGCTGAGGACGCGGCATGCACCTTTTTTATATTCTATTATTATTATGGTTATTATTATTATTATTATTGAATAAGTATTCGATCAAAGATCCCATGCTAAATATCAAAATATCAGCTATCCGAACAGCGTTATTTTATTTATTAATCTTTCGAGGAACAGCATTAATTAGTATTATATAATATTACAAAACCTTGTAAACAGTTGGACGCTACGGGGAAAGTTTGTGGGAACAGCGTCAAGTTTAAGCAAAACTGGAGCTTAAAAAACAAATTGTTAAATGATGATAATAAGCATTACTATACATATATACTATACTATATATTTTTTTTATTTTGTGCGCCGTGCGTCTGTGATGAATATTGTATAGAGCTGAAACAGTAAGGAAAACAGCGATAAAGAAGCCCCTTGACAAGCTAAATCTATAAGTAAACGTAAACGTAAACAGAAATCGAACAATAAGTTCAAAAATATGGTATAAATTAATCAAATATATGGTGTTTTATTCCTTTTTAAAAGTAGCATATTTAAAGTCTATCAACAAAACAAAGCAAATACATATATATATATATTATTGCATAAATATGTAGATATATTTTGGCATACAAAATTTTTACAATAAGATTCATTCAACAGATGCAAAACCAAAACCGTTTAGGCCAACCAAAATCCAAACTAATAACTAAAAACCTATATGCTAAAAAACCTATGCAAGCAAAATGCAAATGCAATAAATCAAAAGCAAAACACACAAACTATTTATTATAAATGTTAACGTTACGTACATATTTCAACTGCTCAATAATCCCAATAGCTTGAACATAAAATAGCCACAAGTCAAAATGTTACTAAAAAGAAAATAAATGCATATTTCAAAAAGCAACAATTGCGCGCCACTTTGCTTTCAATCATATGGCAGCTCTGTCTCAGACCAGTGTTGGTAATGTCCGCTTATCGAAAATTGTTTGACACTTATATCGATATACGTTTGGGGTGATATATCGTTTGGGGTTCAGCACTATACAAATGACTCGGCATCATTTAGTTCAAGCTAAATAATAATTGAAATTTGTTTATTGAAATTCGTATAAATAACATTAAAATGTCTGCGCCGGACAAGGAGAAGGAAAAGGATAAGGAGGAAACCAACCAGAAGAGCGAGGACCTGGGCCTGCTAGAAGAGGACGATGAGTTCGAAGAGTTTCCCGCTGAAGGTGAGGGAATTATTTTTTTTTTGTGCGTTTAGAATTAATTAATTAATTATATTGGCGTTTGTATTTAGATTTTCGCGTTGCCGACGATGTCGAAGAGCCCAACGTGTGGGAGGACAACTGGGACGACGATAACGTGGAAGACGATTTCAGTCAGCAGCTGAAGGCGCATCTGGAGAGCAAGAAAATGGAAACTTGAAGCGGACTGCGTTCGTGCCTAACCCCACTAATGATAAACCATAAACGTAAACAGTTTGCAGTTAGAAATAAACAAATTAAGAATTAACTAAATAATCAGTGTTGCCAATTTGTGTTCGAGAAAAAAGCTGATCATGTAGCAAAACGAAAATGTGCACACAAGAGCCAGCAAGCAGCTGAGTTTGTTATATTTATACCCTGTACATAAAAAAAAAGTTTAACCGTCTATTCGGTTAGTGCAAAGAGGAAATGTTTATAACACGCAGAAGGAGGCGTGCCAAACCCCACAAAGTATACGTATTATTGATCGAGACGACGAGCTAAGTGGATATAGCGTTGTCCGTCTATATAACCACTTAGATCTCGGGAACTATAAGCGCAAGAGACACCATATTCGGGATTTAGGTTCTCCAATTTAGTAAACAGATCGAGTTTGTTTTAGATTTTGGTTACCTCCCCCGCTTTAACCACAATTCGCCCAAAACAGAACCTACCTTATAGTTTTGGCGAACTTTAAGCACGACAGCAGTTAACAATATTAAAGCTACATACATTTGGCATGTAAGTAGTCTACGGCATTCTCCACCATTACGATAGGATAAGAAACAGCAAAGATATGCCGCATTCAAATTGTGGCACTAAAAAGGGGCTTTATGTGCATGTGCCTACTGTCGGTTACGTCCGACTGTAGCCTCCGCCCAACTGATCTGCGCCCTCCGAATTTTTAAGTTTGTGCTTTAGATTAAAGCTGTTACGGGGAAAATGTCCCCAAAAATAATGACACATGTCTACAATTGTGGCTTATAATAGTTTGTATTTTGTAAAATTTCAGAAAAAACCCAAAATTCCCGCTTACTGCGGTTTTACAATTGTGCCAGCAAATGCTCATCAAAAAAAGCGGCAGATCTGACAGGAAAAAATGCGGATTTGGCAGCAGTTATATTAGGATAATGATTGACTTTTCAAACAGCACTAATTGTTCGGAAATAAGCTCCTCATCAGCAATTTCTGTTTGCAAAGTGATGTTGTCGTTTTCAATATCTTTGATGCCAGCGGCGATTTCCTTATGGTGTGCCTGCAGTTCGGAAATCTTTTGTTTTTTGCGCTCTTGCTTCTGTTGAAATTTCTGTTCAAGTGCCTGGGAATACTGCGCACGTTGCTGCTGCTCCTCCTGGCTTTTCTTCAACGATTCCAGCTGAGTTTGATACTCGGACTTTAGCGAACGATGCTTTTCCTCAATGTCTTCTGTCTGCTTTTGGAACTCCTTATATTCGCCTATTGTCTCTGGTGGCATTATGTTTATGGCTTTTTCGATCTGATCGCTTAACTGTGAAGTGGCCTCCATCTCGGCATTACGTTCCAAAAAGATCTGCTTCTGCTTGGCCATCTCAGTTTTGTACGTTTCTATTTGGGCCGTCAACTTGTGCGTCTCCCTGAATCATAAAATATATATATTAAGGAAATGTTTGCTAGCTTCAGCCTCTACTTACTCTTTGATCATATCTATTTCTCCCTCGACCACCACCAGCTGCTTGAAGTGATCGACCTGTTTGGTAATCTCAGCCAGCTGCTCTTGTTGCTGAGCCGCAGCAGAACGCTCCTGCTTCAAGACTTGGCTCTGTTCGCTCAGCTCCAACTGCGCAATGGGCAGCTCTTCTTGCAGCCTTCTTATGTTGGCCTCACACTTGGCCATATCCGCCTTGGCCTGTATGGCATTTTGCTGTCTTTGCTTCAGTTCAGAGCGTTTGCTTGCCACTTTGGCGCTCAGAGTCTGTCGCTCCACATTACGCTCGATAATTGGAGCCAAGACTTCCTTCTTGTGCATCTTGTAGTAACAATAGTAGTTGAAGAGCAAATCCAGAGTGTTTATTGTCTTCTTAGTATCTGGAAAGGCAGAGTAGAGCATTAGTAGAGCTCATCTTGTGTTCCACGAGCGAGAGCAAGAGACGCTGATATCATCCAAATGACGTTGGTATCCACTTTATCTAATAGAAAATTGCATAAACTGGGTGGTCTTTTAGATGAGGGGTTCGTGTTTTGGATGAAGGGACTCGTCATTTGGATGAAGGGGCTCGTCATTGGGATGAATACTCTCGACATTTGGATGAAGGGGTTCATTTGGATGAAGGGGTTCATTTAGATAAAGCGGTTCATTTGGATAAAGGTGCTCGTTATTCGGATGAAGAGGCTCGTCATTCGGATGATAGGACACATTTGTGCTAGTGGAAATAGGCAATGAATTACGTTCTTACTCGGCTGTATGATATCACAGTAAGTGTAGGTTTTGTTGGGAAACGATATCTGCAATATGTTCTGCACTTGGCGGCACAATTTGGCCAGAAATATGCGATGTTCCTTGGATGGTAATTCCCCCGCACTCCCAATGTCGTAGGGCACATCGACACGATATCCGAATGCTCGCAAATAGTGCACAAATACTCGCGTGATGAAAGCTTCCGTGGGATTCAGTAGTTCATTGGGTCGCATATTCAAGTCTGGGAATAGACTATTTCCCGATTTACAGGCAAATTCAATATCGTTGTTGTTATTCATTCTTCAGTTTTCTTTTAGCGCGTCTTTTAACTGCGTCGAGTCGACGAAATTTAAGTGTTGTAAAACGTCACTGGATCGATAAGCGATTGTGATTGTAGTTAAGTGTTGTAAGTCGTTGGGTCTTGATCAGCTGATTTATTTGAATGAAATTGCCATAACAACGGTTTTTATTTATGCTTGCAAATTGTATAAAATAATTTAGAGATAATTTTATAAAATGACGTCGTCAAGTGCCGTGGAAGATGAACAGCTAACCGACTCGGATTTATCTGATGATGAAGGTAAATTAAATAAATTTATAATTTAAATTATATAGTTTATTCACTTTGAATGCGCCCATAGAACGCAAAGAGGAGGTTAAACTAGAGGAAGTGCGTCCCGCAACTCCGCGTCCTACGTACAGCGATGAGGAGTTAAATCAATTGGTTGAAAATATTCAGCGCATGACAATTCTGTATTCGCTGAATCAACAGGATTGGCGTGAGGAATCGCTGGATATTATACGTCGCTGGCTACTGGAAGTTAATGAGCCAATTTTGACAATCTTTTATAAGGGCAATACGCTAACAGCCAACTTGGGATTTCCCACCGAATCTGTGGATGATTTAAGCTATTTCCTAAGGGATGAGCCCAATCAGATCTTCAGCGTTGAGGGCTTTCACGATGAGATTCACTTTGGCACCGTACACTGCGATGTGGATGGTTGTCTAATGTATTTGCTGGAGCGATTCTATGCGCCCATATTTCGCAACTATACGGAATGGAATGAGAGTATTCGCATACGTTTCTGTTCCAGCCTGGACAGGCTTTTGGCATTTCTCTTTGCCGTAAACTCCAAGATTGCCGGACATGCCGTGCTCTACGTGCCCTTCGTGCTGCACCAGATTGGAGGCGATGAAATCATCTGTGACCGACCCCTGTTCAAGAACCTCGAGACCATTGCCGTCTATTGGACAACGCAGATTCGAACGCTGCTCGGAGACCGCACTCTGATGGTGCCCAATGATCTGGCCACAGTCAGGGATGAGTACGAGTTTTGGGAATACCGATGTGAGCATACCTAGAAATTCTTGACTATTTTCTTTTGTTGGTTTGTTTTATTGTTTGATTCATTTTGCAGCAAGCCGAAAACGATGCATTATTTTATACCGGTATTGTACTATATTTTTAAGTATATTATATATTATATGCAACAAAATCCCATACCCTTTATTTAATCTTTTATTTAACTATGAACCTTTCCAGTGGAAGTGCTGCAGGGTTTGAATTCCCAGCTGGCACAGTTCGATGTGCAGCGAATATTCAAAGTGCTGCGTCAGTGGCAATCGGTGCATGTGCCACAGATTGAGGAGCTGATCGAGACAGCCAGGCAGGAGGAGCAGTTGGCCATGTCGAATATACGCTTTCTGCATTTGCTGATTGAGCCCTGTGGCAAGATCGATGAGGCAGCTACACCATCGGCTGTGTCGCAGTTGCTGCCACATATTATACATTTGTTTCGCTACGTTTGGGTCAATTCGGAGCACTACAAGGGCAAGGAACGGATTACGATACTCTTTCGTAATCTGAGTAATCAGATTATCAAGTATTGCACCGGGCAGATAAATCTGGATGAGATCTTGGCGGGACGTCCACGTTTTGGCATACAGATGTGCGATCTATCGCTGGATTGTTGCACGGCCTACAAGCAGCATGTGTTGCAGTTGCAGCTGCAGGAGAAGGTGGGCTGGCAACTGGACATGGGCATTATATTCAATCATGTGGATGCGTTTATGGAGCGCCTGGGTGATCTGAAGGACATCTGCGAGGCAATGATTGTGTTCGGACGTCTGGACGAGCATGAGGAGATAGAGCAGGCCCACTTCAGTGGCACCAGCGGGGAGCAGCTGGAGAACATTGCAGTTTGCGTGGAGGAGCAGTTTATGACGTCGCTCAATCAACTCCGACACTCCAGCTCCAAGCAGCTGATGCTGAACGTCTATCGCAGCGAGTGGTACGAACATGTGGCAAGTTATCGACGTGGCGTGCAGCATCTGGAGGAGACTCTACAGCGCCTTATTGCAAATGTATTTCGGCGTGTGTGCAACGTCGAAGAAGCACTGGAGAGCCTCAATGTTATGCTGTATTACTCCTACCATGCCACACTGCGGCAGTGCTATCTGCAGCAGGTCAGCCATGTGTGGCAGCTTTTCAGCGACGACATGGATGCCACAACCCGCCAACTGCTGCTGGAACGTAATGAGCAACATGTCAACTGGCTGCCACCAAACGTTTCCCATACGCTGACCTATCGCATCAACCTGGAGCGCCTCACCTGGCTGCACAAGCGTCTGGCCCAGAGTCATGCCACCTGGTTGCCAGCCGTGCCGCTGGCCCACGTTGTACTGGACAAGTTCGAACTGTTACGCACGGAGTTTGAGCGGCAGATGCGACGCGTCTTCGACAACTGGCAGCAAGAGTGTCCGACCTCCAATCTCTGTCAGAAACTCGACCGTCATCTGCTGGTGCGTGGCAAGCAGCCAAAGGCATTGCTGCAGTGCAACATTGATGTCCTCATCATGGATCTCAATGCTCAGGCCGAGCACTTCGAGAGATTCTCATTTGCCGTGCCCGCAACCGTACGCAAGATCTACGAACGTCATGAGACGCTCAGTTTTATATACAACAGCCTGGTGGAACTTTGCCTCAACTACAATCACATCTTGAACGCATTGACGGATCGGGAGCGTAAGTTGCTGAAACCATTGATACAACACTGCGATCGGCAAATCGCCTCCGGCATCTACAAGCTAACCTTTTTGGCTATTGTCGATCCCATTGCCGATGGCTATGTCCAATGGCTGCAGGAATGTTTGCTATATGTCGAGCAGCTGCGTCAAATTGTCGAGATCTACAAGCGTGCGAACCGCCAAATTAGGCTGCACTGTGAGAAAATCTGCGACACAACAATGCTGCGTCTCAGCTTCAGCGGCGCGGTTGATATCTCCGTGTTCGAGCAGCAGCTAAGCAAGTGCCTTAATAGCGGAAATACTGCTCTACGTATGCATTATAATCACATCGTGGATATAGTGCTGGCGGTGGCATGGGAGTTTGATGAGGTCAAAGACGAGGTAGGTCAGGAATATATTATTTTAATACTAAAACGCGCTCTTCATCTCTGTATCTTCGTATCTCTGTATCTTTGTAACTCTGTATCTCTGTATCTCTGTACCTCTGTATCTCTGTATCTGTACTTGTATCTGTACATGTATCTCTGTATCTGTATCTGTAGATAAAACTAATTCGATTTATTCCCTTTTGATAGTATTCCAGTGTTTGGTGCCAGTACGTAAATGTGCTTGATGATATGCTGGCCAGTGCATTTCTAACCTGCGTTCGCAGTTCGCTCGAGACGCTGCAGAAGGCGTTGCAAAGTGAGGAGCAGGATATGCCGCCGGCGCCGATGCTGGTCATGGAGTCTGATGTGAGGGACTCTGAGATAGTTTTCACACCGGATATGCTATGTATTGGCAGGGTGCTGCGTGGCATTATCGATCGGGTGAAGAGCTTGGTGGATCAGTTTCCTCGCCTTGGGCACAAATTGAAGCTGCCCAAGGAACAGCGTCGTCCGGGATTCGCCAAGGAGTTTCGCGATGATGCCGAATGCTCAGAGCTGGTGCGCAGCATTGAGGCAGAAATCAATAGGCAGCAGGCACAGATGACACACTATATAACCACCTGGCTGAAGTATCATGCCCTTTGGCAGCTGACGGAGGAGGCGTTCATGCAACGCATACGCTCGAGTGCCAAGACAGCGGGTGTCTTTGAAGGTGGCATCGAGCATTACAGCTCATTGGCCGATGAAATATCATTTGTGGATGCCATTGCTCATGTGCATTTCGTGCTCATCAATCAGAATCCCATCAAGAGCACGCTGCTCGACTGGATTGAGAAGTGGCAGGCACTGAACATCACGCTTCTACTGCAACATGCCACCTCCTTGATACAGTGTAAGTTGCCTACGTAAAGCATATTCGATATTATTCATAAATATTTAATAATTATCTCTTCTATAGCTCTCTATCGCTATATGGAACGCAATGAGCGAAAGGTGATGCAAGTGCCACGCACTCTACGTGAATCTGTGGTTGCCAATCAGCTTTTCGAGCGATTGATAAAGGCTCTGCCCCTCAAACAACATCGATTTATTCCCATGCTGGAACTATTCGTTCTGCTGCATAAATATCGGGTCTCGTTGGCGGAGGAGACGCGACAGCAGATCATCGATCTGGAAACCAATTGGTTGCATTACATACAAACCTTGGGGGAGGCCGGCGAAATGCTGGATAACGAAGGCGAGGAGTATAAACCCATACTGGTACAGCAATCGGAAAAATTTAGGCTCATTCTAAAGGAGTTTCATGAAGACTTTTTCTCTAAATTGCCTAAGAAATAGAATGACTTTCGGAGTGTTAAAAGAACTTGGATATAACAACGAAAGGTAACTATTTTAATCTAAACATCAGCTAATATTTATAACTTTAAGCTTTTGCCATTCATAACATAATTTGCACAGAATTTATTTAATGTATGCCGCAGTAAGATATGATGAATTAGATTCAGATTTACTACTACATAAAAAATATATAAATCATCAAAAATAGTTCATAGAAAATCTATTAAATCATATACAACTTTATAAATATATAAAAAAATCTTACCAAATAATTTGCATTAACTTTAAAACTCTAGAGCTTAAGTAAATAAATAATAAAAGTCAATATATAGGATCCAACTGGTCATATTTCCAACTGAAATAAGATTGATAAGAAAATAAATATATCGTTATACATGATAATAATATCATCAGCTACATAAAATTTTATTTGGCAATTGCTGGTTTCTTATAATTTTCATTTACACAATTCTGATATAGTGAAAATAATTTTTATGATATTGTTTTATAAAATTCCTAATGTAAAATTGTAATTTTTGTTAGCTGCCTACGCCCATGTTCGCTGGATATATAAAATTAGGTTGGTGGTAGGGAAATTGCGCGCTGAACTATTATCAGCTTGATTGATTGCAGGCTTATACTAATGGGCAGTTGATGAGGGCGATGTTGTTTCAGTTATGAATTTGCCGGTCAGCTACACAGTTCTGATACTTACTTGGAGTATTACGAGGGGCTCTGCCTACCACATACTTGGCGTGTTTGTGAATGTGCATCGATCACAGTTGCTGGTGCACCTGGCGGTGACAAGGGCGCTGTTGCAACGTGGTCATCAGTTGACGCTGGTTACCACCTTGCCACTGGAAGACGATTTGTTGCAAGGGAATATCAATCATATTCTAGTGCCATGGCAGCTTTCAAGAAAGGCACAAACCGATTCGACAGATTTCGTATCCCGTTTGCAGTGGACGCTATCGACTCTGAAGTCGTCGGGGGAGCTCTTGAGTCAACCCGAGTGGCAGCAATTTATGCAGACCAAGTCAAACTTTGATCTAATGTTGCTAGGATATCACTTTAATGATCATTTATTGGGTTTGGCTGCTCATTTTGAGTGTCCTGTGGCCATAATAAGCACACAACAGCCCATAGGATTTGTGCATAGTCTCTTGGGAAATCCCGAGGAACGTTGGTATGTGCCACAGCCCTACGATAGTCGTCAAAGAACTGGACTCTCTGGACTTGCCTTTGGGCTATGGGAGAAGTCATCAGAGCTGTTGGCCAGGCGGGTGATGAGGAGTATTTATGAGTGAGATTCAGAAATTACTACAAACAGACATATTTTATGCGGGTATGTGAACATTGAATAACTTCAATAATACCTAAGGCAGTATAGCTATAATTTTGTTAGACAAGCCCCAATCTATGGAATCAAATATTGTTAATTCAACTCAATCGGTTGGCATTTGACAAAGTTATTTACTATTTAAAAAATTAAAAAAAAAAACCGCTTTAAGAGCGAATTTTAAAATGAACCACTTCAACTGATTCGAACTAAATAAAAATAATAATTTTTGAAAATCGGTTGTCTATTTGGAAAGTTATTCAATATTTATATGCCGGCATAAAAGATGTCGCCCCAGTACATTGACAAAAGAGTGTAATACTTTGATATTTAAACTAGGGAACATTTTCCTTCATCGAACTATCCAGAATTTGATGCAGTGCGTCGTCGCGTCGTGCTGGCCTTGAACAATCACCATATGCTCAGCGAGGGTCCCATTGCTCCGATGCTGCCCAGCATGCTGGACATAGGCGGCATACTGCTAGAGCAGTCAACCTTCAAGAGGGATTTCCTACAAAAATTCGACAACCAGCGACCCTTTATTGTCTTTAGCTTGGGCACAAGATTTAGTTGGCGCACGGCTTCTGCTCACTTGGAGCATAGCTTTTTGGAGGCATTTGCTCAGTTGCCGGACTACGACATCTATTGGACTTACGATGGGGAACGTGGAAGATATATTAACTCAACGCGTGCACACATAAAGCTGGCCAAATGGTGGCCACAGCCTCAGCTTTTGGCTCATTCCGGAGCAAAGCTGTTTATCACCCATGGAGGTAAGGGAAGTCTCAGTGAGGCGCTGCATTACGGAGTTCCGATGCTGGGTTTACCCCTGGCAGGTGATCAGCGTGCGAATCTCCAAAAGATGCAGGCCAAGGGCTGGGGCTTAACCTGCCATATGCATAATCTAAGCCAAGTGGAACTGCTGCCTGCAATACGTCGACTCCTAACCCAAGCTGAGTTCAGGCAGAATATCAAAAGGGATTCATTGCTCTACCGGGATAGGTCCTGGAACGCCAGCTACCAGGTTGCCTATTGGCTGGAGTACGTCGTCAGGCACAATGGAGCTCAGCATCTGCACAGCGCCAGCAAAGAGCTGAATTTCTGGCAAAGCAACTTGGTGGATGTAAGATTGTTTGTCTATGGCACCTTGGGCGTGATCAGTTGGGCTTTGGTTTATGTGGATAAAAAATTAAATGCGATCGCTGACTAGCTGTATCGTTTAATCGTAGTATATATGGTACAAATAAGTAGCTTAAATACAAATCTTAAGTACAATTTGAATGTTAGTTGGTTCAATACTTTCTTCGATCGAGCACAATTAATTACTTTGTGTTTGAATTAATTTTGAATTGCGAGTCAACTGATGTGATGGCAGTTCACGATGAAGTTCATTATAATGCATAACTTAAGGAACAGTATTTTAAATGCTGTTTGCATAAATGCGTAGACCTTGAATTGAATATAAATTAAGTTTAGCAACAAGATTTCTGACTGATTCAAGTAAATGCATAAAAACGTTCACAAACTTATTTTAAATAGGTTAGAGACTAACATTAGTTAAATTCCTTCAGATAAACTAGGTATTACAACTATTTCGATAGACAAAACTTAAATCTACAGAACATCAGGCAGTTGAGCTAATGGATTCCTGGCCTGCTCAGTGCATTCTGCATTTCGCTCTGGATTCTTTTTGTTGCAAGCGCCTTGGATGTATTTCTGGACCTAGTTTGTAAGTATGTAGTAATAGTTTAATGTATACACAGTTCTGGATTGCTATGTTTTGAATGGCAGCAGCATTTTCCACTTGGAACCAATCTGTAAACACATTAACCGAATCCCAGTTGACGCTGCAGCTGCTGCTGAGGGGGGCGCGGACAGCGCCCAGTGTGTGAGTTGTAGAAGCCATAATTGCAGATGGGCTGACTGCATTCGCTGCGCTGGATGCATCTGCAAAAGAAAAGGAAATTTAAGTATAAAAAATACTTTGAATTTGTATACCCTGTACCCATTGTAAAATGGGTATGAACAGAGTTCATAACTTTGTGCGATTGTATGTAACAGGCACAGCTGTCTGTCCGTCTGTCTGCAATAACGCTGAGATCTCGGAAACTGTCAGAACTAGAGCAGCTACTCTTGCTGACCAAGCTCTCACAGGGCCAACTCTCATTGGCTCAACTCCTAATGAACCAACTCTTGCTGGCCCAACTCTCGCTAACCCAACTCTCGATGGACGGACTCTCGCTGAGCAAACTCTCACTGGCCCAACTGTCGCTGACCAAACTCTTGTTGACCAAACTCTCACTGGTCGAGCTTTCACTGGCCCAACTCTCGCTGACCAAATACTCGCTGACCAAACTCTCACTGGCCCAACTCTTACTGGCCCAATTCTCGCTAACGAAACTCTCACTAGTCCAACTCTCGCTGGCCCAACTCTCACTGACCAAACTCTCACATGCCCAACTCTCACTGGTCCAACTCTCACTGGCCAAACTTTCGCTAGTCTATCTCTAGGGTATAGGGTACAGGGCATTCTACAGTCGGGCGCGTCCAACTGATCGGCTGATCTAATTAATATTTAATGCCCACCAACCTGCGCTCGGACATGGCGAATCCCTCCTCGCCGTTCTTCATGCGCTGGCAGGTGACGTCGCTCAGGTGGCAGTCGCATCGACATCCCTGCTGGATGACCCCTCGCTGCCAGGACAGATTGCTGAAGTTGCTGAAGTGCTTGGGGCAGAGGCACTGCGAGCTGCGCTTGCGCCGCTGTGCGGCAAGATTGGCGCATTCGCATTCGGTGTGATTTGTGAGTGCCACCATATGCGGCTGCGCCCGAATGCTGCCTGTGGCAAGCACCCAGAAGGGCAGCTCCACGGTGGTCTTGGTCTTCACCGTGCAGACCATGGAGTCGGGACAGCAGCCGGTTGCCTCATCGCAGCGATGCAGAATTGTGGCACGTGGCGAGTACTGCTTGGACGTCTCGTTGTTCATGTGAACCACGCGGGGCTGCGGCCATTTGCATCTTGCCTCGTTCTCGATGCGCTCGCGGTGGGAGGTGGCCAAGTGTCCTGTAATTACAACAAAATAAAGTTGCGGATTAAGTGATGATTACCAAATAGTTGTGATAATAATAATTACCAACATTTTCCACTGCCTAAACTTATTTATTTTATACATAATTTGAATGCTAAACAAACTTTTAAGGAGCCTAATCTGCTAGAAGTATTTTTGTTTATTTTGTTCGATTGCGTTCTCTGCATGGTTCACGAATAGTTATCGGAACCAACCGCACTTATCGCGCTATTATCGAACTCAAATGAACGCGCGCGAACTCACCAAATTTAAATAAATTTGAAATAAACTGATTTGAAATACAAAATATCTACGTAAGTATAGTTTAAAATAATTATAAAACCTAAAACAAAAATATATTTAAAAAATATTTAAAAATAATATATATATTTACAAATTTATTTATGTTAAGCAAAAATTGATAAAGCCAAAACTGATGCTGATTGAGTTTCTGTACCCATTAAAAATGGATAAAAACAGGGTTAATAATTTGGTACGAATGTATATTTGCTATTTTAATTCAGTATATTCCGTAGCATAGGGTATTTAGCTGTCGATGGATTTTCTTCCATATATTATAATTGTTTTACACAACAGAAATGATCCTGTTGGCCATGATCAGTGCGTATAAAAACTAAATTTGCACAATACTGCTATAAAAGCGCATCATAAACCCTTAATGTTGTATAATTTTATAAATGTTGTTTTTATTGATTTTCACAAAGCTTGAAAACTTTAAAAATATCGAGGTTACTTTCGTTTTGGGTGCACTGAACCTTAACGGGGAGTTATAAATATAAATAAATCTCTATTTCGATGCTATTCTAGTATTAAGCCATAGCTATAACAGAAGCTGCTTTCTATATTATGTTTACCGTTTGCACTTAACAGCTTTATGAGTTGGAAAAAGCCGGCTTACGTAATGGGCTATTTCCTAATTGGGATGCATTTACATACATACATTTATGCACCTTCTTACAGCATGTCTCAGCAATTGCAGCTTGAGGCAGACCGGGTTGCAGTAGCATTTTATGGCGGCCTAATGACTTTATGTGCGCTGCATGCAACACGGCGCACGGTCAGGGCCAACAACAGCGGCAGCGGCAGCAGCAGCAATTTGCCACTGACTTCACCCACAGCGTGGCAAGTCTAAAGGTATCTAGAGATGCTGCCACACTGCTCATTGTTCAAAGGCTTGTGGGGCAATAACAAATTGGTGGCTCTGAATAATTCATGGCTCTTGAGTCTGGCCTTCACTGGAGGCTTAGTGCCTGACACCGTGTCGTCTGCCTCAGCTGATGACTCAATTCGTGCCCCAAATGCACAGTGGTCTGTCCTTTAGGCCAAAAATGAAACAATCAATGTTTGAAATCAAAATGTGCGCTATGAGCCAGCGAGAGTTGGGCGAGCGGGAGTTCGGCCAGCTAGAATTCCGCCAACGAGAGTTCGGGCAAAGAGAGTTGGGCCAGTGAGAGTTGAGCCAGTGAGAGTTGGGTCAGTGGGCGATGTGGAAAATTGTTTTGTATCTCATACTTAAAATATTGTACTTAAATTTGTTTTTGTTAATTTTCTTTTGAACGCGGCTCCCATACAAGCCAAACCACTGTGAAATGTGTCAGCAACGAATGTGGCAAGTGTATGGGGCATGCCTCAAGTGATTCTATGTTGTCTGCCTCTGGCTCTGGGTGGGTGGGCCGTGCGATTGTCACTTTGTTTTCACATCTGTTGCTTTGTTTGTGTTCGCAACTTTATGACTTTATTGGCTGCAGTTTGTTGGCATCTGCAGCAGCAACAACGGCATTAATCACAACAGCAGCAGCAACAATAACAACAATGCTAATAATGACAGCAGCGTGAAAAGCTGCGTATACAAATATATACGTATGTACATAAATATATGTATATTTCTTGCTGTCATTTTATTGCCGCTGGCGACTGTGACAGCGGCTATAATATTAACAACAACAATATCGGCAACAAGATGCACAATAATACGTTTAATACAAACAAGGTACGGGCAATAAAGGTGATCAATAAATAAGAAAACACAAAAATTTTATGTGTATTTAGCGAACGGCAACAAAAGCAAAAAAACGCCAGCGACGAAAAACGCGTACTGCAGCTATAATACACTCCGAAAAAAATCGCACCATATTCAGATAGCAGCAGATTTATTTACCATTTAGTTCGTGAATAATTGATGCATGATTTGTTTAATTTTTTAATTTTTAATTCATTATAAAACCTAATATTAAAACTGAACGTAAATTATATCTGGTTAAGGTGCGCATTTCTTATTTTTTTTTTTCGGAGTGTAGCAACTGCTGATGAAAATGATAAATTAATTTATTTAAATACTATTTTATTAATGCGTAATGACATTGAAACGTGCAGCAGCAGGCTATAAATAAGTTTACTGAACTGTTGAAAAAACGCGCCTGAAACGCGTGCGTTAAATTTATTAAAAACTAGTATTGTATATAGGGGAATTGGTGTTTGTAGTTATTAATAAATATTTAATTATAATTTGGAAGGTTGTATCATTGTGGCTGCAACACAATTTAATTCCACTATGTAAAATATAATGAATGTCGTATTTTAATGATAATATATGCTAACTTGGGGACTGCACCCCAACTATTGATGGTTCAACTTTTGCTAGCCTAACTCTCGCTGCCTAACTCTTGCTGGCCGAACTCTCATGGGCCGAACTCTCGTTAACCGAACTTTCGTTGACCCACTCTAGTTGGCCAAACTCTCGTTGGTCGATCTCTCGTTCATTAAATGAACTCTGCAAATTTCGCTGAGTGTACCTCTGAATGTGCAACTGTTTTTATTTATTTTAACTCCATAATGAAGTTAGCAGAGACAACACGACACAGACTTAAACAAGTCCATGCATGAGCATTATAAATAACGCATAGAGTACTCCTGTGTAATTCCCATGGAATCTCAGCCGTTGCATGCCACAGCAAATTGCAGAGGGAACAATTGAATCAGCTGCAAGAACCAACAAGCATGATAACGGTTAATCAACAAACACGTCGCTTGGGCAAATGCCAATAAACAGAAGCCGATTCATGGAAATTGATGGCAAGGCAAAAGCCAAACAACTTTCAATTTACGGATATACTCGTACCCCTACCCGTACCCCTACTCGTACTCGTACTCGTATTTGCTGTCAATGACAACCAAACTGTGATAAGAAAATTGTTGCATCATTACGCATTTAAAGTGCTGAACAGCAACAGCAACAGCAACAACTCCAATAAACAGTACATTCAGGCGTATCAGCTTAACAATTTCCCAGGCCAAGTGACACACTTTCCTTTGCGGTGACGTTGCTCTTGTCCACACGCGCTTAACGGTTCACCCGGCTTAAAAAAAGGCAGAAAAAAAAACAAACAATTTTCACGCGCTTTTTAAACGGCAATTTTCCAGCCGAGTGGAAGTGGCAAACGCCAAAGATACACGCGATGAGCTCACATTTCATTGTCAATGCCTGCGCTGGGCAAATGTTGCTGCTGCTGCTGCTGCTGCTGTTGCTGCTGCTGGCATGGCCTATAGTCACAGGCTTTAATGAAGTAATTGGTAAGATCAGCACAAGTCTAAAATGCCGCAGTAACTAAGTAACACAACAACAGCAACAGCAGCTGCAAGAAAATCCACTTTAACGATTCTGTTATACTCTAACCAGCGTTTCCATTTTGGCCTTTTATCAGAATTTTATTTTTGTTTATTTTAAATTTTTTTAATAAATGTATAAATATTTTAAATATTTTATTGATTATATTTTTTTAAATTTATTTGCAAACATTTTTATTAGATTTTTTTCTAATAAATATTTGGAGCTATTTTGTATATATTTAATATTGCAAATCTTGTCTTTTCTGACAACACCGACCCCAACTGCAAAAAGCTAGATATTCTAACATAAATTGTATTAAATGTAACATTCAAAAGACACATTTGTTAAATCTAATAGGCACTGTTTAATTTTTCTTCAAGGTATAAAATAATTTACAATTGGTTATTTGTAATTAGTTTTGCGGTTTAGCAAAAGCAATTGCATGTATATGAAAATTAATTCATTAAAATTCTAAATAAATTATTGATTCAAGTACAAACACTCTTGATGTTTCTCTCAGTGCAAAATAATATGTATAAAATAATTTTGAATAATTCAAAAAATCGTAAAAAACAAATGGTTAGAAAAAGTAGAGCGTCAGAAACAAAAATAAGATGAACAACAGCCAAAAAACACCAAGAAAGTTGAAAAACGTTGACAATTAGACTTGTTTTAATTGCAACGAAAGCGCAGATAGCAAAACTAGAAGAAGTTGTGATGAAACATGGAGAAAATGTCTCAGATTCGGGTGGCAAGTATTTGGTGGTTGCATCTGTTGTCAGTCGAATAGTTGAATAGTTGGCAGTTGGCTTGGCCATTTAGAAAGTATTTCATGTTTGTTTGTTGGTTAATTTATGTTGGTTGTTTGTTTTCACCGCTTGTGGCATTAAGTGGATTTCAACAGACACAGTCTTGTGCCCTTTGACTTTGACTTTTGGCCATGTGTCATCGTTCTCGGCTTTAACTTTTAGCTGGCAGTCACGTGCCAAGACATTAGATGCAGACACCAATGAACTGTGGCAACGGCAACGGCAACGGCAACGGCAAAACCCGACAGCGTCGACATAAATAACAAACAAACAGAACAGAAGGAAGACAGACGCTGATTCTGACATTGTCTTCAACAATGTTGGCATTTGTTTAGCACATTTTTTATGGCCAGAACGTGATGATCATGTGCGGGCGCCTTAGCTATTTTTAACCGTGCAAATGAGTTAGAAACCGAACGACCCTAGACCAAGGCATTTGCTGTTGTTATTACGCACTGCACTATGGGCAAAAAGTCTATAATTTTGGCGTATTTGTATTTATCAAGTTATGCCGTATTATTATATTATAAATTCTTATAAATCACCATGTTAATGAACCCACATTCAAAGTAATAAACTATGATAAATATTATCTAACGATATATTTTAAGTAATAATTTTTATTGGTTAAATAGAAATATTTCGTTAAAATCCTACCTCCAAGAATAATTTTTGAAAATTTTTTTTTATGGAAAAGAAGATTCAAGTTATGTTCAATAAATGTTTAGCATTAATTGTTTAGATATGTGTTTTTAGATAAAGGGTCAAATTTGTCTATTGATTTATTTTTAGAATTACTGCCAAAATGATTGACCTTTTGCCCATAGTGCACTGGCGTTTAATGGCGCTACGGATTCCCGCCTTAAAACATCATCATATTACTGCACTTACTCAATAAGGTCTGATTCCTCGTACGCTCCAGATACAGAAGACGGCTCTTTTGCACCCTCTCCGGGGTTCCCACCTCCTGCTGCTTCTGGGCGGTCAACAGGCCAACAGGCTGATCCGATTGGTATCCCTCCTGCAAAGGGGCAGAGAAAGAGAGAAAGGGAGAAATAATGGGTGAGTTTGAAAGGGTTGAATATGAAACATTAAATTGAAATGTGACTCGTGGCAATATGAAATGGAAATGTTGCATATGCCACTTGGTGCTCTTGCGCTTTGCATTTATATCTCTTTCAATTCTTTTTTGCAGTTGCCATGGCCTGGCCACGTAAAGTCATATAGAATGTACATGCATTCATGCCCATAAAATAATACCCTGCAAACAGTGTGCGCCATGAGGTATGCTTGATTTCAATGTGGGTATAAGGAAATATAATTCAATTAAATATTTTTAAACTTGTCTAACAACACAAATATCTAAAATATGTATTTTTTAAAGTGTAAATTTATAAATAATAAATTAATTTAAATTAATTTTAGCATTTTTTTAATATTTATGTTAATGGAAATAATAAAAAATCTGTATTATCATTTTACAATCTGTAGTCTCCATTAATAATTGGAAATCTTTTACACCAACTAGCAAATAAATAAACAACTTTTATAGCAACTTTTAGTCATGTGCTTTCACAATTCTTCACCTACATTTTCGATATGTGTTTTTCATTTTTAAATTCTCGTTGCGGCTTGCATTATTATTGCACTATTCCAATATGTTTTGAGAGCAGAAAATCAACATGAAACATTTACCATTTTGCGGATATTTATTGAAATAAAAAAAATGCTATAAAAATAAAAAAAATATGTTAAAAGGATTGTGTAATGCATAAAAAAGAACAGCAAGTACCTGCATGAAAATATTTCATTATTGAAGAGCTGAAATGTGTTTGTGGAAAACGAAGCGAAGTAAATGCATTTTTAAAATGAAATCGGAGCCATGAACTGAGCTTAAAAAGCTGCAAAAATAAACTACTTTAATACAGTTAATTGGTAAAATTATGCGGTTAAACAATTGATGTAAAAATCAATTATAAACTCAGTTATATGGCTTAAATGTTAAGCCGTTGAATCTTAAAAGGGGCTTACTTTTGTTTGCAGTGCAAGCTGCAGGTAAAAGCGATAAAAAGCGATAAAAACCACACAAACTGCTCAAGCAAAAGGCGCATCACACACACATACATACGTTTTGTCCCTCTCGTTCTTTTTCTCGCTGTCTCTCTCTCACATAAAAACTGTTTTAACATCCCACATTGGCCATTTCACTTAACGCGTTTGCCGACTGCAATGGCCAGGGTAGGTACGGCTCACATGTCCTTTCGCCTTGCAAACAAAATGGCTGGAACCGCCATTGCTCTCCTTTCATTTATTACCGCACCCCCTTCCCCCGCCCTATCACACATTACGCCGCTTGCTGCGTTTGGCATTATGTGTCACTGTGCATGTCGTTAGTTTTCATCTCATTCGGGCTCAGCGCAAGTAGCGAGTCCTTTGTTGAAAATCGATAAATGAAAATTGTAAAAACTTTACCAGCTACTGTTTTTCGGCACCCTGTACTTTAAAAACTTACTAAAGGGTCTGTTAAGTTAGTGCCAATAAGAAAGGTGTGTAACACACCCGTAAAGTATTCATATAAATTCTTTATCAGTACGACGAGCTAAGTATAGCTTTGTCCGTCTGTCCGTCCTTATAAACACCTAGATCGCACAAACTGTAAAAGATAGAGACACTTTTCGTGGTATTCAGGTTCTCCTATGTTTTAGAATTTTGATACCTTCTCTCCATCCCCCGCGTTTAGCTGCAGACTTTCAATTTAAACTTTCGTAGCCTATAACATTCTCTTATAATGCTCTCAATTACATTTTGATTTCCCAAGAAGGGGGAAGTATAGTCTCCTACTGTCGATTACGTTCGACTGATTTGCTCCTGTGCTTACTGGTTTTTTATTATTTCTCCTTTGCATTCGTTCTGCTCTTTGAGCTGTAAGTGATAGCATTTCGGTATGCTCTCAGCTGTTGCAGTTGTGCTCAGGTAGCATGTTGATGTTGCTTTTGTTGCTCTTGTTGCACGCAATTTCCTATGTTGCTGTGGCGCGTGTTAAATCAAAAATGGTTGCCAACGCACACACACACACGCACACACTCCAAATTATGTGCCATAAATCAGATGCACAAATTCAATTTAATTTTTCTCTCACAGGCGAACGATATTATTGTAGCCCACTGTGCAGAGCGTGTGAACTGTAGGATGTGTGCCCATTTGGGCCCATATATATGTACCAGGCATTATGCCTTTAAAATATTTAAATCATTTACGCAATTGCATTGTTGAAATTATTATATTTGCACACTCGGTTTCAATTGAATGTTTGCTCGCATGCATAATGCGATTGCAAATATTTAGAATATAATTAGTGTTGAATCAATAATAGCATTTGCTTGAAGCAAAAACAAAATATTTTAATTTGATTTAGCTTTAATTTGCTAAACGAAAACTTCAATTCGAGAGGCTGTTTAAAGCCAATTATCTAATTAGATTATAAACTAAAATAAAATGTCAATAAAGAGACATTAAATATATATGAAATACACCAGTTTTATTATATTAGTTAAGAAATAATTTAATTAAAATACATAAATAAAAGTAAATTCAAGTCAACTAATTCATATAAATTTTGATACTTGTTTTTCTAAAATTCTAAATTTCAAATGCATAAGTTTTGTTAATTGAAAGATTTTAAATTTAATTAAAGGTAAATTTTAGAGTTTTAAAAATGCTCAAATACATTTGATTTATATCTTTACAATATTTTGTTCAGAGATCAAAAGCAGTTTAAAAAATAATTTAAATTTAACAACTGGAAGAAATTTGATAAAATTAATTATTAAATTGCTTATTGTAAATAAAAGTAATTTGTAGTTAAATAAAATTTTACAATTATTTTCTGATGTTAACTCAAATTTCTTTCGTTTCCCTGAGTTTTAAATTGCATAGATCTAGCTAGAATTTGCACTTTTCTTTTCAGTATGTTAATTTTTTGGTTCTCACATTCTAATTAACATTAAGCTGGCTGGGTTTGCTCTGCTTCTTCCACTCTGGCTGTTACTTTTGATTAGCTTTGCTGCCACTGTCTGCTGCAGTCTCGTCTGCCTTCTTGGCTACAGTTGAGTTTGTTAGGCCCCTGCTGTCGTCTGCACTTATTGTACAACACCTTTGGCAGGTTGTTTTTTGCTTTTTGATTTTGCTTTTTTTTTTTTTGTGTTTGTGCATTTGCAGTTTTTATAACCAGTTCTACTTAAGCTTCATTACGCATGCTCAGCCATGACATGGCCATAGCCAGGGAATCGGGAATCGGGACTTGGGAGTCGGGTGTCGGGACTCGGGTTGCTCAGAGTTGCGGAGCAGATGAAAAAACCCATTAAGTGTCTGCCGGTTGACAGTATTCGAAAACAGTTGTCGGTGCCCAAACAATAAAAAAAACAACAAACTTCATTTGCATATGCCCTGTTCTCGGTTCTCTGGGTTCTGCGGTTTGAAGGATGCTTCGGGACGGGCTTAACTCTTGAATTCCTTGCGTGGGTGCGACTCTTGCGTCTGGCATTTTATGAGCGCAGCCAGAAGGTAACACCAAACAGTCACACCAAACAGTCAACATCACCAACATCTACAACAATAACAAGCCGTCCTGGGTTTATTTGCAATCAAAAGAGTTATGAGCCAAATGCAAATAGCTTGCCACAGCAGAACAGCAACAAAACTCAACCTCCAACTCCACTGAACTGAACTGTTTTCATTTTTATGATCCTCCCGGCCAGGAGGCGTTCGCCATTTGGAGGCCAACGTCTGTGGTCAGCAGCAGTGGGTGCCAGGCCCAACCCACTGAATAAATCCAGTCAAAACAGTAGCGGTAACTCTTTCATTACCCCTCCCGCCTCTTACTCTCCAGCTGGAGTTACTAAAGCGGCAAATTCGCCGCCAACTGTGCAAATAAACACAAAAGTCGGCGCAATATTTGTTTATGGCAAAAGAGAGCAGAGAACAACAAACAGGCCAACAGAATGCGTGTGTGCACTGAGAACAAAATCTGTCAAGTTATTGGAAAGGTAACAATTTATTTCTATCACAAACGAGCACATAACATCAAAAGCTCTTCAAAGCAAATCAAAGATAACTAAATACTTATGCAATAATATAAATATAATTTACAATAATAAATTTAATATAATAAATAAAATATTAAGTTAAATTACAGAAGACATACATACAAAATTAACTGTAAGTTTACAATAAAATACATTAAAATAAATTAAATAAAGATAATGAAGTACAAAAAGGCTGCATAATACTTAAATATTCAAGGCTATGTAAACAACATGTTAAATGTATAATAATATGCCATTTGCCAAGAATTTATAAAATAAAGTAAATGAATTAAATAATTAACAAAGTATTTAATCATTTAAATATGTTATTTGGAACAAGTATAAATAAAATAATTTAACTAAATGAGTTACCGATTGTTAAATCGTTTTATAATAAATCGTAACTCATTTCATTAACAAAATGCTTTATATTATTTAAATATAATTTTGACATAAAATATATATAGATATTTAATTAAAATAAATTTTGCATGATTTGCTTTTAATTGTAAAATTGATTTGTATTGATTTCCTATTTTACCATAGCTCGCAATGCCTCACGTTTTTGCTCAGTGTATTCTGTTATGTGCATATTTGGCATATCAGCTCATACAAAATGCATTATAATAACCCCGTTTAGAACAAAACACATACATGTTTGTGTTACCAATTTGCTTGAATAATTTATACATGATACACACTTTTTGTTGCTTTATTCATAAAGACTGGAGTGCACTTTGGTGCGTTTAATTAGAGGCTTATTCTAAGCCATTTTGCATTCAGTGTTTGCAATGTTTTGACTTCTTTATGCCAATTGCAGAAATGTTGCAATTTGGCTAAAAGCTGGGCATAGAAAAGCGCAACGTTTTGCCTCAATATTTTCATTTAGAAATTGTAAACATGGCCCAGACTGACACTCTCTGTACGTGTGCCACATGGCGAATGCGTAATGTGAAATGGTGTTTTTTTTTTCATTTCTCATTTCTCATTTTTCGTTTTTTCTTTTTTGTTTGCTTTTGTTTTGTTTTTCATTTTCGACATAAAAGTGCCAATTAGGCAGACTCTCTTGGCACTTCGCTCTTGGCTCGTTGGCTCTATGGCTGTTATACTTGTAGTTGGCTATAAACTTAAGTAATTAAAGAAAAAGGCAACAGTTTTGCATATATTTAGTATACGTATATGTTGTATGCATATATACATATATTTTTTATAACTTAATTGAAACTACGCGCATTAAAAGACATTACAACTTTGTACATTTCAACATTTGAACACAATTTTGCTCTTGGCCCGACCATGGGGCAACTTTTTAAATGTGAGCGGCCGTTGGGCGAGTGCGTAAAATGCTTTTTAATTTTAACGAGCGAATGGAAATGGATTCCGTCCCACTGTCCACACTTCACTCTCCACTGTCCCGGCTGTCTCAACTGTCTGTCCGTCTGCCAGCCTGTCTGTCTGTCCGTTTCTCTAGTCTGTTTATTATGACAATTTTATTTGTTTGCTTTGGCGAATGCGAAAACGAAAGCAGCTGCAGAAATAGTTGAAGAGCGAGAGAAATGGCAAAGAAAGCATGTTTGGTGCTAGCACAAAAGCGCCGCCTATGGGCCATAAAAGGCAACATCTCATCCAATGTCAATGACAGCGAATGACGAGCATGTTGCGGATGATAATGATGATGTCTGATGTTGCGCTGAGAACCCAGCCTTGAGGCATGTCCAATTAAGCCAAAACGCAAACGTTGCTGCAACATGTTGCCCGGCAACATAAAGCTAGATCAGCAACATTATAAACATGCCGGAAATGTGGCCCCAAACTCAGCTGATGAAACGATACACTCACACACATAGACATATACATATATACAGATATATACCTATATCTAGTTGCACTGCGATCGATTTGACTGATTGCTTCGACGAGACGTCCAACTGCCACACAGCAAAGAACAAGTCGGAGCTCTTCTAATTGCAACGCCCACACACACGCAACGCACACACACCACACACTCTACAGACAAACACACACACACAATCCACACACACACTCAAGCGAGGAGATTGCGATTGAGATTGCATAAGAGTGATTGTGTTGAGCAACGGTCTCTGCCAGAGATTGACTTTTGCAATTTGTTCTGTTTACCAGATCAGATCAGAGAGTACAGAGAGAGGTAGTCAATATCATAAAACCAAATGCAATACAATTGGGTTCTTGAATTTAAATTGAAGCATTTATTTTGATTTAGTTCTAGTAAAAGTTAAATATTGGAGTTCTTTTGAGAATAGTTACTATATATTAAAATTATAAACAACTTATGTAAAGAAGTGTAAAAATTAGTTTACACTTTTTTATTTCTAAATATTTTTAACAATTAAATAAATAATATCGAGGAAATAAGCCGTAAAAAGCTTCCCAGCTTGAATTTTATTTAGCGAAAGCGTTATTAACAAAGACTTTGTGGCGCCCAACGTGGGTTTGTTGCAGTTCTATTAAACTAGTATTTATAGGTTTTCTGTATTTTAAATAGTTTATGCATAATTGTTTCGTGTTAAAATATTATGTGAATTAATAAGCGATTATCCAGAAATAGTTCGTTTTTTACACTTTAATAGATTAGCAGAGTGTACACTATTCGTCTGCTGATATATTTTGATTTATTTCTCATATTTTAATTGCGCGACTCTTGGCGCGCCTGTTTAATGGCAAACAAGTCGACGATCAATCACAAAGCGACCAATAAACACTCCGGGGCATAAAATTATGCACAGCAAAAAGAAATAGTGAAACATAGATTTCCAAAATGCCAAGCTGTTAATTTATGATTGTGTTGGCGAGGATTTACTTTATGTTATTGGGTGACAGTTCCCGTTCCTGTTGACAATTCATTTTCTAATATTGAATTATGCGCTTTTGTTGGTTTTCCTCATTCATTAGGCCAAAAACAAGACGCGCATTTATTAATAATATACAATTTTATAGATTATTCCATTTACAACTTAAAGCTTCCGCATTTTCAACTGCTGGCCTATAAATCACGGCCCGGTATAGCCCGGAACATTAATGCCCCGCTGCCAAAAAAAGAGGGTATATAAGCATATAGGCATGTTTGCTATGTTATGTCATAAGCCGATTTGACTGTCATTAGTGCGAGTTATGACATTACGGCCACCGCAATCATAAATAAATAATGCCAATAAATCAAAATTACAATAAAGATTTCTTCTGGCCCCAACAAAAGTTGGGATGCGACCAGAAACTCTATTTTCGGTATGCTGTCGCAATACGCAGGGCAGGATTTGTGGCATGATAGACTGCCACAGCAAGTGGCATATAAGTATGGAATGCGGTAGCTTAAAAGCTTACAATTACTGCAGAGGATAGCCTAGCCATCTTTAAATGAAGCAGATGGTTAGGAAACCAGTGCGATTGGGTAATCAAGGCAATCGAAAAATAGTAATCTCAAATAAAGAACTTCAAGTCAAATAAGGAGTGTATAACAAAAGAAATAATGTAGTACTTCAATCACACGTATTTCCTTCTGAAAATTTCGGATCATTTTGAAATCATCATTGCGAATACAAATTAAAATTATAATCCCAAATAATTCTAATTTAAAATTAATTTAATTTTATTTATTATATTTAATTTATTTAATGTCAGATTAAAGTAAAGTTTATTACAACACAATCAAAATTATTTAATGCGTTATTTTTAAACAAAAGTAAATAACTGAAGCAGCCAAAAACGCACACATAAATAATTTAGCAAATTAATGCTAATTAGAGCTGAACGCAATGCATTTTCAAGTAGAGCATGCCTGACTATAGGCCAAGTAATTATTATTATTGACCCACTGGCGAAGTCGCGCGAAAATCAAAGCAGATTAATAAATAAAAATAAAAATAAGAAACAAATGTTTGCAGTTAATAGACGCGTTTCAGCTTCAGCGCCTCTGATAAGGCATTAGCTCTCTGGCATTGAAAAGTTGCTTATAAACTGACAACAGAAAGGCAGCGATAACCCCGTGAACTTTGGACGAAGCAAAATGTGACTAATTTCAGACATAATTCCACAAAAATGATATACGTATGTATATAAAATCGGAAATATGCTGCCATTTCGCAGACATTTATTTCGGAATGAAGGCAAAAGAAATCAGGCAACAAATGCAGGCAACAGAACAAGCTGCAAAAAGCAGAAAAAACTGAGAATGATAACGACACGATATTAAATTCCTGCCAAAGGTCAGTGCTCAAAGGTGGGGAGATGAAAGGGGGCATAGCTCAGGTAAGTGCATATCCATAAGCTATTTATACCGCTTCAATGCACTTGAATCCATGTTGCAGCTTATTAAAGTCAGTTGTCAGGCTCTTATGGCCTTGGCAATAACTTTATGGAGTGGTTCAGGGACAATGGAGAGGGGCCAGGGGACATTTAAGTAGAGCTGTGTGTATTTGCCAGTAAGTCAGGCGATAAGCTTCAAGTGAAACTTATTGGAAACGCAACCATCAACATTAATCAACAAGCATTTGGTCTTAATATTTAATCTTTTCTGTTTGATTCTGCTTCGGGCTTAATCTTGCGCTGAAAATCCCCTCAAAATATACAAAATGTAGCTTAGTATAAAGTAGATAGAGGCATTGATTAAAAATAAAATGAATTTCAATTAAAATTATAGAACTAGGTATTTTATATAAATATAAACTCTATTAATTCCAACAATGTATAACAATTAATGGCGCATTTCTAGAAATATTTGTACAATTTAAATATGCCAATTTCGAAAGCTTTCCTTTAATTTCCTTGAACTCTTGAGCATGACTCATGAGCAGAACAATTTTGTCATTACAATTTAGAACAGCATATGCGTTTGTTCTGAATGCATAAATGCCGTTCTCTGCATAATACTTGTAATTCAGATCATTTGCTTACTTTCATTATGAGTCAACAGCTGCTTAAACATCGGCTAATTAATGTAAATGAATGCAAGGCTTGCGTACACTGCGAAAAAAATCTGGTTCGACCCATTCCTTTGAAAATATACAAAATATACAAAGTGAAAATGTATGTATATATGTTCATGATCAGATATAGCCATGTCTGTACGATTCTGAAATCTCTAACATCTTGAAAACCCATATTTGGTCTATAGGTGTTCCTATATATTAAGCTAGTTAGTTTTAGATTTTTGATAGCTCCTTGCAGGCATAGCTTGAAAGCTAATGATTTGTGATTTGGCAAGTATGGCATTCTCCATCGATGCTGTGAATTTTATTAAGATCGGATAAGAAACAGCAAAGATATGCAACATACAATTTGCTCGACTGAATAAAGGCTTGAAATCTAAAGTCAATGTTGAAATAAGTATAAATTTTTTGGATTTAAGCATGATTTTCTTTCAGTGCATATCATCTTCAGGCAGTTGCCGTCTTCAATTGGAGCTCATTTGCATATTAAAGCGCCAAGTGTTACAACATGTCAAACAATTGATCGAGTCAATTGAGGTTATTAAAAGGAAAGTGAAGTGCGCTCCTCTCCCAGCGCCCTAAATGGTTACCGAACCACGCTTATCACTTGTCCAGCTGTCCAGCTGTCCAGTTATACAGCTGTGATGGGGGCACAACAATGCAAAAGACAGGTTCAAAACCAGAGTCGGGCTCAGAGACTGGATGCTTGTGTTCTCTCTTGATCTCTTTGTCGGCCCGGCTGTCCCAATTACAGGCCAGAAAGTGAAACTGATCGAGAGGTGATCTGGTGGCAGGATCCGCATACGATCTACGCGCTCCGCTCCATTCCAGATCGGGCAATTTACGAGAAGCACTGTGCGAAATTGGCTTGTTAACCAAATTGCCTGCTGCTGCCGCTGCTGCAACACATCTCATAATTGCCCCACTGAGGCATTGAGTAACTCATGCCACATCTGCTGGGTGGGCCACATCAGGCTGCAACAAGTGGAGCCCGGCTTGACTGCAATCTCCGTTCGAGATCAATGTGATCAGCAGGCTCAGGGTTAGTCATTCGCTCAATCACTCACACATGCGTCGCATTTCTCTCATTCCCCCATTCTCCCATTCACTCATTCGTGCATTCATTCTCTCCCTCTCGCTCAGGTTTTTGAGGTTCAAGGTGAGGCGTTCGCTTCTAATGCACAATCAGGGAGAGCGAGAGAGCGGAAAACCTGACCAGCAAGTGGGTAGCTCGATAAGTTAAGTTAAGATATTAAAAGGCTTCTAATAAAATTACAAAACATACACAAAATAATATCACTAAAATAAGATAATGAAATGTACATAACATAAGCTGTTAAAAATTTAAATAAGTAATTAATAAATAAATTACTTTAAAATAATTAAAATCATAAAACTATTATACGAAAATTAATTATAAATAAAACAAGCTCCTATAAACAAAATAAATAATAAAAGTAGTAAAAAGTGTTAATATTGAAATAAAATATTCTACTAAAAATCAAATAAAACAAAGCAATTAAAATAATTACAAAGTCATAAAAATAGCTGAGTTTTGCCTACTTTTAGTTCGCATTAAAGAACTAAATAAATAGATATATAAACACGATCCAAATAACCCATAAATCCCCCCACGCGCTGCATGCAGCAGTCTGGCAAATATTTAGCCGCACACACACGGATAAATACTCTCGCATACACACATATACAAGCTGAGAGAGATTTGTAGAGAGAGGCATGGAGAAAGATAACGATGATTTTATGGGTTCCACGAAGCATTTGCCGGCTGTGTGGTTGACCACCCAGTGGAAAGGAATAAAACTCACCTCATCAAAGGCGGCGTCAGCGTCCACGCGATTATCTCTGAGCAGATGATGGGGAAGGTGATGAGATTGGGGATGGGGATGGCGTGGCACGCGCTTCAATTCCTGCAACGAGGGCAATGATGATAGCGATGCCGATGACGATGACGATATCGATGACGATCCCGCTGATCTCCCTGCTGATAAAAATGGCGATGGTGTGGAGCTTGGGTTTTCCTTGATCCAGCTTCTGTATTTTATCGATTCTACATCAGCGTCTGCCGGTTCGCTGTTCTCATTGTCATCGCTGTAGTAATCGTCGTCGTCATCGTTGTTATCGTTATCGTTATCGGTGTTATCGTGTGTGATTGGCGTTCTTTGCGGCTGCCTGGTCACCAGCAGCTGTTGCTGAGCCTGCAGATGCTGCAGATTTCGATCGGTTGTGGCCAGGACATAGTTGATAAGCAGTAAAAGTTCCCAGAGACGTAACATTTTGTATTTGAAATGCTATTAGAGGCTAAACACTTTGATCTTATCGGAATTTGAAATGAATGCGTTGAGCGTGTTATTTATGAATCTTTTAACATTCCGACAACATTTTATGGGTTAATTATAAAACTGTTTGAAATTGTAATTAATTTATTTATAGAGACTTGTCACACTCACACACACACTCACATAAACATACACAGCTTATTTTTTATCGCATTGCTAAATATTTAAGTATTCGTATTTGTATTTGTAGTTTATTTTTTATGTCACTTGGTTTTTTATTTTTATTTTATTGGCACACGACTCGTTTTTGAACAGCTGCCCAGACGCGACAGCAAATTTGTCAGAACTTGCAATTTCAAGTGGTTTTCATTATTTTTAATTTTTATTTGAATTTTTATTTGTATTTCTTTTTATTTTTCTCTCTTTGAAATTTGTTGGCCGTCGTCTGCTCTTCAAACGCTGTCAATATGTACAATTTGTATTCACTTATTTCTGTGTTTCTTTTTGGTTTTTTTTTCAAATGCTGTTTTAAATTAATACAAAAAAAACTGGAACCGGCGACGGCGTCGACAGCTGTCAAAATTGCCCAAAATTTTGGGAACGCAAACGAATGCTACATATATTTTATGATCGATTCGGGTTTTAGGCACAGAAATTGTATTTTTATTTTGCTAAAATTTGCTTTCATTTCGCGCACATTTATGTTTCACATTTGTTTATTAATTCAATTTATTTTAATTTATATTTTATTTATTTATCAAATTGTATTTTATTAAATTTCATTTGATTGCGCGCGCGTTGAATTTTGTACGTTGTGAACTCGTCGCGAGTTCTTTTCTATCTGAGGGCAGCTGAGGCAGCCGCAGCAGCAGCAGCAGGCGTCGCAGTTGGCGCTCAGCAGCAGCAGCAGCAGCAGCGAAAAGCTTTGCTCTCTTGCTCTCACGATCATTGCGTCGTGTGCTGGTGTGTGTGTGCGTGGGGGGGCCTGTGAGTGTGAGCGCAAGCATGCTTGTGCGCATATGCAAATGCTTGTGCTTACAGCAAGCACAGCATGCGTGTGAGAGAGTGTGAGCGTGTGAGCGTGTGTTAGTGTGGGTGGCAATGAGTTGGAGGACTTGCTTTGCATTTGTTAAGCTCACAAGCTCTCTCCAAAGCGCGCGCTCTCTCTCTCTGTCTCTCTCTCTCTCTTCGCTGTCGTTGCTGCTGCGTGCGTGAATCATGTTTTGATCTTGTTAATTGTTGCTACTGTTGCGGCTTTGCTTTGTTTTAGGTGTGAGTGCGTGTGTGCGAGTGCGTATGTGTGTGTGAAAATGCAGAAATTTATATATGTATTCATGTGTAACTCAATTTCAGCTTTGCAGATGACTCATACGCTTTTGCATTTTAAACATTTGTAATAAGTACTGAATTATACACTTAGCAAAATAAAGAGTGCTTTTACTAAATTAATATTGTTTTCATATTGAATTTTAAGTCAAATTCGTTCTTTAAAATTTCTTTTCGCAGCAACGGAAAATACTTCTTGCAAAAGCTTCGTCGTGTAAATGCTGATTTATAATTCTGAAATTTATAAACGCTCTTGAATATAGAATTTGATTCTAGGTTTTTGCTTAATGAACTTTAAAAGCGGAACTTCTTGATTTAACTAAGAAATCTCCTAATTTTTGTCTCAGTGTAGTAAAAATCATATTTATTTTTAGCTGCCGTGCAATATCGATAGCAGCGATTCAGCGACACTCGTCTGATCTCATGCTCACATGTGTGTGTTCTCTCTCTGTGTGTGTGTGTGTGTGTCTAGAGATTTCACCTAATAAAAGTGCACGCACTGCAGTCGTTATCTAAAGGCGACAATTAAAGTGATTTATTTAGACGACTTCCAAGCATTTTGCTATGCAAATTGCCAACAGCACAATGTTGACGCTTCGCAGCGGCCGAAGACTCATGATTACATATATACATACATACAAACATACATATTTACATTTATACACATGTCTTTGTGCTTCGTATTTGTGCAATCTGTTCAGCCTAAGAGAGGGATACCAAAAGAAGCAGAGCTGACAGTCAATCGATGTTAAGGCAGCAACGATGTTTCGATATTTCAAAAACATTCATACATCGGTTAATACATCAATGTGTGTTCCAGATTTAATATTCTTTTCGATTACATGAAAATTTAAATAGATGTGCGAAACAACTCTCCAAATTTGACATTTGTTGCTCATTCTCCCATTCTCAATCGACGTTGTGAATTGCATTACGATAGTACTATAAGAAACAGCGAAGATATGTAACATTCAAATTGATCCGCTTTAATCTGCTCTGTCTTTAATATTTCCCCCAAATACACAAATGTTTGCGTTTATAAATTTAGTATGCCCTAAAAGGCGTTTAAATTTAAAAATAATTAATATTTGCAAGTTGATAAAACCTTGATGCATCGGTAAATATATTAAAGCTTATCCCATCTCTAGTAAGAAGACAGCGGCAACAAGATTTGTGCTGTGAAATTTCCTAAGCTTCCTTGTTTGATTAGAGACGTTTTAGCTTCCTTTAGCGCTTTCTCGCTCTCAAGTCGATCTTCTCTTGCTAAAATTGTAGCATATTGAATTGTCTTTTAAACATTCAATTAACGTAATTTAATATGTACCATATCGAGCCCTTCCCGCGAAAAAGACGTAACCAACATTTTTTTCGATTTTCGGTTTTTGATGCAATTATGTTCATAATCACCCAACTCATCCACACAAAAAATTTCATAATTTTATCTTGCGTATTTACTGAGATATCAGCCTGTCAATTATATCGCAAGCGCCAGATTTGCTGCGAATTTCAGACGCGTTCTCGCGAAAAAAAACGTTCTCCTGTAAAATTTGATTTTGTTGGTTACGCCATCTTCGCGGGAAGGGCTCGATATACTCATGAGCAATGATTTTGCTTTAAAATATACAGTTTCATTTACTTCTTTATAGTTCAAATTAATTCATAATTGTTGCCTGCGTAATTGCAATAATTGCCATTTGTGTAAAACTATTTTAACATTTAAAAAATATTTAACCCAGCTCTGATTTCCCAAACTGATGAAATTAGCAATTATGAGTCATGATTAAATTTTGGATTTCCACAGAATTGCAGTCGCTTAATAAATGTGAACAAATATATATGTAACAAATGAAGTGTGGATTTTGCATATCTGAAAACAGCAGCAATTAAAGTCACATTTAAATGTTAATAACAAATTCCGTAGATAAGTCTGCGGTTCTGAATACCTGCATTTTCAGCTCATGGTCATGGCAATTGCAATGGCATATGCAAATAATAGAAATAATGTGATATAATGAGCAGTTAATTGTGCACTTAAAAAAATTTGCATGCATACGTATTAGGTTTATCAAAATTGAATTGTCTGTTGAATTAATTTATTATTAAATTATGAAACAACATGAAAACTGGAAATATTTGCAAAATGTACAGCCTCTTTTAATAAATTATACGAAATAAAAATTAAAATAAATAATAAATAAGTTTGCGCAATTTCAGAAGTTTCTAAATTTCCAGCTTAAAACGTTTTTAAAATAGAAATCTTGCATGCTGAAAATTAATCAACTCCGACATATTTGAGAAATTCCTTCTTGAGAAATATTAGTTATTTATAAATGCTTGCAGTTTGTGGATGTCGGGGGTCTTGTATCTTTTGCTTTTGCCACAGTGTCTTTGGGAGCTGCATTTTGAGCTGCCAGCCAGATGGGAGCCAGTTAGTGGGGCGTGCATCTGTCAACGGGTTTGTTGTCGCCTCGTTCTTGTCAGCCTCTCGAGTCCCTCCAGCTTCTCAGCTCCTCAGCTCCTCAGCTCCTCAGCTTCTCGGCAGCGAGTCTCTGCGTTCTTCTCGTATTTTATTTATGGCCTTTGGCTGCATTTGCTAATAGCGCATAAATCTTATTAATGATCTTGTCAAGTGGCTGTGCGGCCCCCAAACTAATACATACAAACTGCATGCACATATATGCAGATATGCAGATATGACTGTCAGAGTTTTGCAGAGTGTGGAGCCGAGTGGAACTTTGTCGTGTGCTGATGGACAACAGCTCTCAACGCTACCAGCCAATCTGTCAAATATTGAGACAATGTTGAAACCCTTTTCGAAAATGATCAAGCAAGAAATATTCTGACACATTGTTGCCACCAAATAAACCATAATGCTTTTAGTCTGAGTTCTTTGCCTCTTTGCAGCCCGCAAGTTTTATGACAGCCCTCGCTAACTGTTAAACGCAGTCTTAGAGTCTGGGCAACGCCCACAGCCAACAAATATTTGCAAGTAACTTGACAACGTGAATTGCATATCAATTTAAGACACATATTCTTCAGAGTGTTTTCCTAGAGAGTTCTATTTATGAGAAACGGGAAGATAAATCTTTGCTTATTATTTGGTTTTATCTGGCCTGTAGTTTGTCTTATTAGTACTTGAAATATTTTGGATTGCTCCATTTTCATTAAAATTTTGTTTACTCAATTATTTATTTTTATTTTTTACAATTCATTGATTTATATATTTTTATTTATTTATTTTGTATTGTTACGTGTGCATTTATATTTCATTTATTTATTTCGTATTTATTTTTACTCAACGCCGCTTTGTTTTTCTGGAGAAATGGACATCTTTTTGACAGCTCTCGTATCTGCCTCTGTTTATTGGGCGTTTTGTACGATCTCCGGCTTACATTGATTAATGCGTTTCTCCTAATTGTTGGACATGCTTTTATGTATTAGTCACGCCAACGCCAGTTCCAGCCCCAACTCCAGCTCCAATCTCACTTCCAGAGATCGACTGGACCTGTTCGTTCGATCGGAGTATGTGTGCATGTGTCCGTAAGTATGTATGGAATGTTTGGCAGGTCTGAGCTTGAGTGAACTTGTCATACGCTCCATTGGAGGCTGGGGCCAGCCTCCAGCTGCAGCTCAGTTGTGTGGGAATGCTTGGGGATGAATGATGTATTTTGGAGTAATTGGACTACGAAATTGATCTATTTCAATCATTGTGAATGCTTTTTGTAGACAATTTTCTAAGAAAAGTTACTGATTATTAAGTAATTAGTTGATTGAGCTGCGTTTCAATAATTGATAAAGAAATGATGCCGTAAAATTGTATTTCATTGTGAATTAACATATATGTATTTATGATCGATTTATAACTAGATTAATTTGTTTGAAATATATTTTATAATAAAGAAAGAGTCTTATCGTTCTATATTTATACCCTGTAAAGTAAGAGGAATATATTATATGTCTATAGATATTTACAGTCGCCCACGTCCGACTGATCGGCTTCGTACTTACTTGTTTTAAAAAATATCATAATATCGTTAAGAAGCATCATATGTTATATCATACTAAAATTGGTTAAAGTTTTTGCACTCTAATGATCAACAGCGATGCGATAATGGATATGTCCGTTAAGATCTGACTTGAGCCAACATATTGCCATATCACTTGAGCAGTCTGTTTGTAATCTGTAAACATAAACATAAACATGTCGATAAGGCCAATCGCTTAACCCAATTGTACTTAGTATTTTGTGGGGGCGTCAAGTGCAACATGTCTCGCTCTCTCTTTGCCGCTCTCTCCCTCTCTTTCTGTAGATCTAACTGTTGCTCTTGTTGATGTTGTGCCACAGCACGTTCGGAGTTGTTGCAAGTTGTTGTTTGTCTGCTTGTTGGATGTTGCTGGCTGTCTGTGGTTTTTGTTTTTCCGATTGAGCTACAGAATTGTCAATTAGTGAAAGTGGAAGTGTCGCAGTCTGTTAGCCCAGTAACAGCATTTGTTTACACAGCTAAATGCTGTTATGAATCTATTGGTAACACCGAGTGACAAACGATCTTTAAGCTGCCAACGCGACGTGTGAAAATTGTGTGTATGCCATGATTTGCACTTTGGCCAAGTCGCTCACATTTGCTTTTCACTTTTCTACGAAAACGCAAAAGAAACGCAACCGGAGCAGTATTTTTACCTGCCCATCTATAAATATATCAATGGGCAAACAATAAACAAATTATCGGCTCCGCTCTGTTAGTCCTAGGAAGCTACTCGAATTTATGGCCCACATTGGTCACGATAATCTGGCCAGGATTAAAACATAGCCAAGACAAATTGCTGTGCACAATAGGTAAAGCTCAATTGAGATACGGATGCAAAAAAGCCAACAACCAACATATAACAGCCGGCTAACAGCTGGGCAGCAAAAAGAAACGAGCCCAGAAACTGTGCCAAGAAATGTTGGCCCGAAATAGACGAGTGCCGAATGCAAAAACTGGCAGCAAAGTAAACAAACTTATGTTCACCGCAAACTGCATACTCTAACTAAAACTTAGTAGCATTTAAAGTGTAGACACATTAAAATTTACTACAATGGTCTCGTTGGACGAACTCTTATAGGCCAAACTCTCTTGCTGATCCAACTCTCGCTAGTCCAGCTCTCGCTAGTCCAGCTCTCGCTGGCGTAAAGCTGGGCAGCGAGTGTATCATATTAATTAATTAACATAGAATAACAATATTAGGTTGTTTGGTAATGACATACCGGTTTCTTTTTTAGTTGCAGCTCCTCTGCGATGGTTCTAATAGTCACATGACGATCTCGATCCACTATTTCCATGATTTTATCCGTATCAACGGTCACTGGTCGTTCGGAAGGATTGGGTGTTTCGGTATCAAAATTGCCACTTCGGAATCGCCTAAACCACTGTTCGGCAGTTTGAATCGAAAGTTTGTTATCTCCTAAGACAGCAATAATCTGTCTGCGAGATTCCGCAGCAGTTTTTCCTTGTGCGAAATAAAATTTCAAAATTGCCCGAATTTCTGTGTTTGTGAACTCCATTGCAATCAATTGTAATTTTTTAACTTGGAAGCTCATGTAAACAAACTATATGTCATTTTAAAGGTGTTGCCAATACCTTTCAAATGATATACAGCATTGCCAGATACCATTATATTTGACTTCACAAGCGAAGCGTGAAATTTGAATGTAAAAACCGGTATGTCATTCCCAAACAACCTAATATAATATTTATAGGTCCATTAAACATAAAGAATATTTAAAATTAAATCCCTAATTAAATCTATTATCTATTAAGAAAAACAGAAAATTAATATAGAATATAATAATAAATAAGAATAGTTCTATGATATTTACAAAAATCAAAGTTTTCCATATTAATAAATTATGCTAATTATTAAATTTCGAAAAATTGCAGTACAAACTTAAAACTAAAGTTGGTATTCCCGTAAAAGTTGGCGGATAAAACGCAAGTAAATAAATAGTTTTTGGCCAAAAAATAGATGCAAAAAACGAACGCATAGACATGCCGGCGACCGCAACATTAAAGACAATATCGGACAACATTGGCGACAACGACAACGTCAACATCAACAACGATAACAACAACAACAACAACGATAACAGCTACAACGATTGTTAATGATGATGCATGGTTGGGGCAGGACCGGGTTGGGGCCTAGGCCGTCATTCAATGGGGTCTTATAGGCAGTGCGTAACAAGTTGGCAGCACTGCAATGGGGCGTATGATGTGTGAGGCGTCTGCTGGGGGGCAGAGGGGAAGAAGTTGGCGCGAAGTGTTGGTGTGGTGGGGGAGCGGGGGAAGGCTAATAGCGTCTGGCTGTATGTATTTGCATTTTCAGACTATACGTCGTCGTTCCGTTCGTCTATTTAGTGTCTGCGCCAGTTTTTTAAGCTTTTCGCCCCAATAGTTTTGACCATTTGTGCGGTTTGCGTGGGCCACATTCAAATGAAATGAAATGTAATAAAACGAATTGCTATATTTTTGGCAATAAGCGCAAGTGTTAATTTGTTTTATGATCAAAAGTATTTGGCTTCGGGCGCTTGACATAAATGGGTCATTTAGCCAACTTCTAGGCGTATTACTTTCGAGTTATTCTGCTCCAAATTTAATGTATGTTTTTGGAATGCGGCTTGTATGAGCTATAAATGAATTAGTTTACCAACAACTTTCTATTTAGAGCAAGGAATATTTGTATTTTTATAGTAGAAAAATCGTTTAAAATATAAATTGTGAAATATATATTTTATATATATTATACATATCTACAATTGAGTGCTAGAAAATCTACTTAAATAGTCAGTCTCAGTTAAAACCTAGTAGATTAAAGATTAAGCAGCAGCAACGATTCTTTTTGAGGTAAGTTTATTATTTTTTCATTTATGCCGCCAATATTTAAACCAACAAACATCTGAATTTCGTAACATAGCTATTTATCATTCTCTGTGAAACGAACATTTACAACGTTTTCAAATTCAGTTAACGGCTTTATTAAACACTCTTGAATCGCTTTATTATTTAATAAGCCTGCAGTCAAAGTTAAAAGTCAGAGACCTCTTCACACTTCCGACAACCCAGACAGACCCATAAAACACCCACCAGCTAATAAACACCATAGGAATAGCCCAAGAAGTAACTGCCAAAGTGCGAAGAGGGGAGTGGCGAAGGGGGAGGCAGACAAAAGACAAATCACGTTGGCAAATTGGTTTACAATATAACTGCAAAACGAGCCAAATAACAACAGGGAGCAGGAAAAAGCGCTTGCAGAGACAACGAATATCGCAAATTTACAAAGCAATTTGCATAAAAGTCATATTTTGCTAGCCGGGCCTCTAGACATTGTCTCATTTTTCCTGCGCGCTCTGCTGCTCTGGGCGCTTGACAAAACAACAAATACTATATGTGAAATACAAATAAAAGGAAAAAACATCAAATACATTCAGAAAAGATTTGAAGTAGTTGAACAAATTTATGTGCAAAAAATGCAAAACAAACCAACAAACAAACAAAAAACCTCAACAAAACTATGGATTTCATAATCGAAGCTAGACTCCAACTCCCTGCAGTCGCATGTTATCCCTGGTCTGTCACACCTCGCAGCCAGATATATACATATAGTATATGTGTGTATGCAGATGAGGCAACAAATGTTAAGAGCTAAGGTCAACCGGTAATAATCCTCCATGGCCTCTGGCAATTAAGCAAAACACCAACAGCAACAGCAACTGCAACAGCAACCATAAACACCACAATTTTCAATTGTGTTTGACACAGAAAATTGCCTCCGCTTGGGTAATCGAAGCAAATGCGTTAAGACGTCTCAGTAGGCCAAAACAGACTCGGCCAAAACAAACTCCAACTCCAGCTGTGACTGCCTTGTCTCAGGTCCAACCTAGTTGCAGGCTGACAACAACAGAAATCACAAATCCCCAAATCCAAAAATTCAACAAGCAACACTAATTGCCACACACATGATGTGTTTTTCTGTGTGTGTTTAATCAATCAAAGGTCGGGCTGCTGTTGGGGTTTTCTCTTGCCACAAGTTCCACTGTAAACGAGCTGGGCGACACGTTGCCCAGCTACCTGTTTCACCTGGCCACGTGCTTATCAGCCAGCACGCAGACAGACAAACACCAACAAAAACACACATTTATCCCCCCATCCGCATTACTGTGCTTGTAGTTGTAAGCGGGTTTATTGTTTGGCTCACGCGTAGCGAGCGTTACAGTTTTTAATTATACACATATACACACAGATACACACTCCTCTATACACGGGAGGAAACCACAATTACAATGTCTACATACATATATATGTACTTACGTGCCACCATGGTTCATTCAATTAAAACAGCCGGCAAAATTCAATTTTCGTATTATTTCTTAAACATGTATTTTGAATTTATCTGTAGAGATAATTTATTTTTTTTTGTAGTTCTAGTAAGAGAAAAGTACTTAAATAAGCTTTAGTGATAAAATATAATGGCAAATGATTTTAGTACAAATGGCGCCCAACGTGGGCTCATGTATCTTGATGAAAATCGACAAGAATTTATATTTCTTTTCATTAAACTAATTACACTTTTTTGAGATTTTGAGATTTTGAGATTTTATTATTAATTTAACAAATAAGATAATAAAAGATAATAAATAAAAGATAAATAAATTAATAAATATTTGTTGTAAATAGAATATATCTTGTTGCAGCAAATTACGGTTCATTTTTTTGTATGTTTGCAATTACAGGTAACAGATTTGCCAGGTGTTTTAGCCAACTGAGCCCACTGTGCGCTCGTGCGTGAGGTAAAGGTAAGGGTCGACAACTGAAATTGAAAAACTGGACCCCCATGTGCGCTGTGGTTGAACTTGAACTCCCTCCCCAGCCAACGCCCCTTCCTGCCCCCCTCCGAATACAATTTAAAGAGATCCGCCAGCGATAGGGCGGCAGGCATAAAAAGCGCAGCATAACTTGAGGCGTTGCGCTGATAAAAGATAATTACTGGAACTACACGTTGTTGAACAGGCAGCCAGGTACTAGGTACTCGTTGTTTGGTAGGGAGAGCGGTTGCCCCTACCATTTGGTTTGTTTGGCAAACAATAACAAGAGCAGCCAACATGGAAAACAACAAGTCAACATTGTGCATACAATGCCAGAGTCAGACGCTGCATGCAACTCAGATGCCAGGGCGAGATAGAACCTAGAGATGTGCCAGTGAGAGTGCGCTGATAACGATTAATAGCGCCCGATACGACAGCCAGACATGATTGATAATCTTTCAATTAGGCAAGAGAATGTGGCACATTCAATTACAGAACCCGCCACACGCACACTTGCCACTCACGCGCCCATCTCTAAAGATCACTGTAAAGTCGCTCAAAGACAAACACAGCCGCCCAGTCGGACCAAGTCCCAAGTTCCAGGTCCCAGGTCCCAAGTCCCAGGCGGACAAGGGCGTGCCTTTGATAGCATCGCGCTTTGCTTTGAGCAGTCTGTGGCTCTGGTTCTGGCTCTCGCTTTGGTATTTGCTTGCATTTGCTGGCACGACATTATTTTTCTATTTGTCTGCCCATATCCGGGTCGTGGCAGAACTTTGAACTTGCAGCGACAGAGAGAAACGACAGACCGACAGACCGTCCGCCCGACCAGCCAACAAGATCCCAGCGGATAGCCGATTGACCCAATTTCCAGTCTACATCATCTTTTTTTTTTGTTGTCTGCTGCCTACCGTTTCTAGTCTTAACTAGATGGTGCCCCCTTTGTAGTTGCTGCCGACTGTCGCCTGCCAAAAATAAACCACATTAATCATCGGAATTGTCGCACTTGTTGCAGCTGCCGCTCGTGTTGCAGTTGCAGTCGCCAAATTGGCAACCAAATAGGCGCCCACCAGAAATGGCCATCAAAATAAATAAAAAGCCCACAAAATTATTAGCAGAGATTTTTTAGTTGCAGTGATTTATGTTTTAATTTGAGAAAATAAGAGCAAATTGTTCTATAATATTTAAATCCATAGTTTTTAGCAACGTTTACGAATATTATTATTTTTTTAATCTATTGATTAAACAATTTTAACTTAACATTTGTCTATAGTAACTAATATGGTCTATAACTTTCTTTGTAATTAATTTCATTGCTACAAACCAGAATTTACCCGAACCTGCATCATAAAAAATAAAAATTAATTCCAAATATGAATAGCACGCAAAAAGAGGCGTGGCAGTCCTTAAAAAGATTTGATCAGCTGGTGCAGTGACTATAAATACTGTAGCGTACCGCCCGACTGAACTGCTTCGACCTTACTGGATAGGAATATTTTGACAATGAAAATGTTTTAAGCGGATTGAATAAATATTTAAAATATATTTTGTTATCTTAAAGGCAAGGTCTCAATTTGTAGATTTTATTTAACTGCTACTTCAAGGAAAAGTTGTTTATGACTCTGCAGCAAATGTGTTTAATGACTAAACAAAATTGAATTCTAACAACTTGAACAAATTGAGTTATTAATGTGGCAAGGGGCTTAACTCGTTTTTTATAGTGTTGCGGCTCAACTTAATGGAACTCTTTTAAGATCTTGCGCTGCCAAACTTTAATAGCACTTTTTTTGTGGGCCAGGCCATCAGTCAGCATGTGGCCTATAAAGAAAGCCTACACGACGCGTCGAGAGATGTGCAGCCCACAACACACAAGACACAAGACACCAGAGACAAGTCGGTCGGAGCCTAGGAGTGTATTTCGCACCTATTCAAGGCGCTTTTCACAGTTGACATAACCCAAAGTTGCAGCACAAGAGCAGCGAATGCCATTGACGCATTGCCTCAATTAACATAAAAAAGTTGCACACCTAGATCAACATACACACACACACACACACACACACACACACACTTATATACATTTGAGGTCCCTCTTACATCTGAGCTATTCGCATTAGCGCTTTTCATTACCACCTCTTAAGTCTTAAGACCTGGCGCAGTCTCGGGCTTCCTTTATGAAAAGCAATGGAAAAACTTTTGGTTGCCGTTACACCGCCTCTCCTGACGCTACGGCGGCGTCTGTGGCAACTTGCAAAGACTTCCCACGAACTTTCTAATGCACCCAAAATGTGAGAAGAGTCAGAGCAGTGAGAGAAAGAGAGGGAAGAGGGTGTTGAAGCTGGCTAATGCTACGCCTCTTAATCATTTAACAACCTTTCGCCCCATTTTACTTTTCATGGGGCCAAAGTAAATCTCATATGGGTTATTCGCGTATCGCGAAAGTTTCCTTTTTGTGGGCTGATTGAGGAGGCCTTGTATTTCTGCTGGTATCAACACCCACGCGACAGGGTGGTCGGTCATTGAACGTCTCGATTTTCGTAGATCGTCTTATGGGAAAGCCAATTGCCAATTGCCAATTACTGCGACCTGCGCTCACGCCCATTCAATCGAGCCAAGTCGGATAAATGCAATATTAACATGCTGTCAGCTAACTAAATACAAAGAAAAGAAACAAATAAACTCACAATCAACACAATGACACGACGACTAAACACCCTGTAGACATTTATCAATATTATAATTCCAATTATTGAACTTTTTATGAAAAGTATATAAAGAATACATCTAACCATATATTCAGACAGAAACATATTAAAATAAAAATGCCTGAGAAAAACAAATTAACGAAAGGATTTCTAGATAAATTAGGGGTATCAGGGTATAAAATTATATTTTTGTACGGATATGAATTGTTGTAATAATGTGAGCAAGTAAATAACCCTATTCTAAACCATCTACAGGGTATCAGAAGCTGCAGCAATTGATTTTTATTTCATTTGCGGGTGTTTTGGAGGCACATCTTGTTGGCAGGCGAGCCATAAATATGATTATTTCGCAATTTAATTGCCAGTGCAACAGCAACAACAACAACAACAACAACTAAAACAACAACAATGATAAAAACAGCAACAACAACAAGAGTAACAAGCCTGTGCCGATTGCCCCAAAGGTCTCAAAGGCCAGCGAAGTCGTCGATCGTCGTCGATCGTCGTTGAATCGCAGTCGAAATCGATTTGGTCTTGAATATGACGATAAAAATGAATATAAATACAAATACGAGTGCAAATACAAATCGCTTGCACCTTTCCCTTGCCTCTGGCCCCTGGGCAGCTGCCCCAAGTCTGGCATCTGATGCAATATGTTGCATTTATGCTGACAGCCACTGTAGCTACGGCTCGTTGTCGTTTATCGCATTTGAAATTGAAAGCCTGTAAACAACACGATGAAAAATCGAATACGAAATAGAAATTCGGCGCTTTTTTGCAGATTTAATTTGTATTTTATATATATATATGCACCATTTAGCCTTAGGCCAAGGAAGTTGTTAGCGGCTTGAAAAAGAGAGGCGGCCCATTTGACATGTCAAGTGAGCCAAATGTGTTGACGGTCAAGATCTTTGGGCTGGCATTTAATATTTGAAAAGGCAGTATAACTTTTATAATTAATTATTTGTTTATGCATAAAAAAAATATAATTTCGAGTAATACCTAATAATAAGCGCAATTTTACCTATGTTTCTATGGCAATTTGTGTAATTTATTTGTTGTTTACAGCCATAAGCGCCATCAATTATGGTCTAATAGGCATATTGCTATGCAATTGACCCAGATTAACCCAGCATATCGAATATTCGCATGCTTAAGCCCTTGACAAATACAATCAATTATAATCGAATGGAGCCAAAATATCAAATGCTGACACGACACTCCCTGGCAGCTTAAGGAGCCTTTCGCTTCGATTCCCAAACGCCACATTATCGCAACGATATATGGCCAAACATGCGCACAATTTCCGGGGCTAATAATAAATATCAATAAGCCAGCGTCAATTTATGGCCAAAACTAACCGCAAAATGCGAAAAACTCGCATGCGACTAGACGGCGATATCTTGTTCTGGCCAGCACTGAGAGGCAGCTTAACAACAGCTAGAACAGGAGATAGCTTCTGCCAACTTGTTTAGCCGCAGTTCCCAGTTCTCCCTCTCTCTCTCTCATTTTCTTGTTTCTATCTCTATCTCTTTCTAGAGCCGCCTGTGGCTGCAAAGCGCTAACAAATCCTTTTGATTAATTCTAATAGCCTCAGATGTGCAGCCTCGACATCATTTCTTTCGTTTAATACTCAATTTGGTGTTGTTCTCTGCTGCTCTATGGATTTAGCCGCCCCTACCTCTCCTTACCCCTCTTTCCATCGCTTAGCCTGCTGCGCCTACTACAGTTTAACGCACGCTCTTCATTATTAGCCCCATCCCCATTCCCATCATCACCATCATCATCATCATCGTCATCGTCATCATCGTTTCTTGTACGCTCTGACTAATATGCAAACAAGAGAACGGCAACAACAACTTGGCCAATAACTTAACTAGGCTCAAATGCAGCCACACTCAGCCAGTGTTGCCAATTTTTTTTCTGAAAAAAAAAAATCTATTTTTAGTGATAAGAGCAAAATAAAAGCTAAACAAAATGTTGCAAAAAAAAAAGCCAGACAACTGCTAAGTTATTCTTAAGTATGTGCTTTAAATTGAAGGTGTTATATGCAAATACCAATAAAAATTGTGACAATAATCTTAAAAATTGTTCTTATTTTTAATTTGATTATGAATTTTAGAATATTTAAATAAAATCTGACAAAATGCTGAATTCTTTTCGAAAAAAAAAATCCCCACATCCTGCAGCTTTACAAATATTCTAGCTCTATGCTCTCTCTCTCTCTCCTCCTTCTATGCTCTACAAAAGCAGCCAGATCTGGCGGGATAAAAGCGAAGCTGCCAACTTAACACTGTGAGTGTGTGTATGTATGTGTGTGTGTGTGTGTGTGTGTGTGTGTGTGTTTGTACCTTGTCATAAGCTGGCTGGCAACATGTACGCACCCGGCCCATTCACTGCCACTCGATATGAGCCAAAAAACAAGTCCAAGTCCGTCGAGACCATAAAAATAAGATTAGCACACGCTTCACAGCAACAACCAACAACCAACAACCGACAACAGTTGCAATTGTTGCCTTTGTTGTTGTTGTTGTTGTTGTTATTGTTGTAGGTTGTCGGTTTGCTGTTAGGGCGGGCGCCTGTTGTTGCCTTCAAAGTGCTCGGTTTGTTTTGGCCCGTTTGGTTTCGTTTTGGCGTTCCTTTTGCCAGTCAAACATCCATTGGCTAAAATGTTAGCACACATCGGGCATAAAAGGATTTTTAATGCCTTTATGTTGGTTAACCTTAAATATGGGTTAAACGCTTCTCTGTGTCTATGTGTGTGTGTGTGTGTTTGCCATGATTTAAGGCTGGTTTTTATTGAGTGCATTTTATTGTGCTGAACTCGAATTTATTATTGTAAAATACATAAAATTATGACATTAGCAATGTGCTAGAATTTAGGTCTACTAAATGGTTTAACGACTATATCTACACAGTAAAAATTATCATATAACTTGACTATATCCGTTAAATTTTTTCTTCCTTATTAGATTTGATTAGTAAATTGTCTTACATATAACATTTGAGGGTTCGTCCTTTAGAGTACTGCTAAGTATTATTAGAATTTTAACTGCTGATTTTAAGACACAGTGCACTGAAAGAACAATGTTTCATTTCAAAGTTGAATTAAGAATTTGCGGTATCAAAAGTTCCCTATGACAAAAAGTTATTGAATTCGGAATTCTTTATTTAAGCGCATTCTTAAAATTCTTGTTTATATTTATATAAACTTTTAGGATTGAAATAAATTACCATTCGTTCTTAATTTAGTTATTCTTTGGACTTAACCATGATTTTTGCGTTAAATAATCGGAATTCATTTAAGATTCTATGCGCATTTATAAATTGAAATCTATAAAAATACAAGATACATTTGAGAGTTCATTTTTCCTGAGTGTGTGAGAAGTTACCCTTAAGTATAATTCACTTAATGACCAATATAATAAATTGCATTGTATTTTGGCACTTATGTAACATAATAAATCAAATATGCTTAATTTATTTGCCTTTTTAGACCTTCTACATAAAAAAAGAACAAAAGAACGAAGGAGTCACGATAGACCCCATATAACTATGAAGTTATGTCCGACTGTCCGTATGAACACCTGGATCACGCAAACTATAAAAGCTGCAGACACAATTTTTAGTTTTTATTGGTAGCTGATTTGAAGTTTTACTTTCAATTTGAATGTTGTCTGAGTCCAGGCATAAATGGCTGCAAAAAACATTTGCACGTTTAATGAAATTGTTCTTTTATCGCTTTGCACATGGGTCGCTTTGGAATTCAGTTAATCCAAGGCCTCTGAGTGAGTTCTTCACCTTGTGGTGCCACATGCGTATTGTTTGCTATCAAGATAGATTGGTATCTGCTGTGGCTGTCACGCACACACTCACATCTACATCTGTACTTGAAAAAGTAGATGCAGAAAAAAGCGCGCATGGGTAAATATTTTTTATTAGCTTTTTTTTCTTCACGCGCCGCTCGTTGACTCAGGCAGGCAGGAAGCCCGAGAAGCGGGCTCCAGCACAAACGTATCATATATCAATGGCAAATATACATATATATATATGTTATATATACAAACAGAGAGAGAGAGAGAAGAGGGAGAGTGCGAGAGAGAAGCAGTGGGAACCTATTGCCATTCCAATGGGGCATCGAGGATAATCGCGCAGTTTTATGAATGCTGCGAGTGTTGCCACATTCAACCGTGCCTGGCATCTGCGTTGCGTGCCTGGGCAATGGGGTCGTTGCGACTTACTGGGACTAAAGGTCAATGTCGGAAGTACGAACCGAGCTGGGCACGATCCAAACTGCATAACCACTTAGCATCGCAGATGAGTCAAGGTCGATGCGTATGTGCCATAAACAATTCAGCAGTTCTAGTTCTATAATGGAAAATGTTATTAAAGGATAAACTAAACCATTTAAATTTATAATCCCTTTTGGAAGTTTTTATTATTAAAATGTATTTAAATAAATATCATGTTTAGTGTTAGGAAAAGCTTCAGCATTATTTCAAAGTGGCTGGCAATAGTTGGGTCAGCGAGAGTTTGGCCAACGAGAGATCGGGCACCGAGAGTTTGGCCAACGAGAGTTAGGTCAGCGAGAGTTGGGATAGCCAGAGTTGGGCCAGCAAGAGTTAGGTAGCGACAGTTTCACATTAATTAAACCCCTGCTATCTAATATAAATATAAAAATATTTTATTATTATCAAATGTATATTCGATAAACATCTTATTTCTCATTTCATTTAATTGTTCAATCCAATTTTAAAGTGCCTTTTATGTTTCTCCTGTCGATTAAATCGAAATTTAATAAAATATGTGTATAAAATCATCCAAAATAAACGTTATATTCCTATTTTGAAATTTATATTTCAATCGTAAAGCGTGAATTTAGTAATGCGCTTTAAATGCAACAAATTATGCAATTATGGAACAGCTCAATTTAATTATAAATACTTCATCTACGTCGGTTTTAAATTTCTGCGAATTTCTCAGAATATTCAAATAATAAAGATAAACTAACCAATTTAAAATGTGTTTATTTTATAATATTGCCGGGCAGCTTGCCAACATCATTTGTCCGTGGCAGCAAATACACAGGAAAAAATAAAAACCAACCAAAAACGAAAACAAAACAATATAAATTGTAATTATTGCATTTGTTCGTTTCGTTTGCATAGATTTTCCATGCAATTAAAATGGTCTCTGCAGCGGGGCATAAATGCGAATTGCAAATTGCGAATTGGTCTATTTTGTTTTGGTTTTATTCCGTTCGTTTTCAGCTTTGCTATGGCGAATTATGTTAATGCTTAATTCTTTATAAATGTTTGCCAAATGCAAGCAGAAACAAAAAGAATTAGCGTATGCCACACACATGCAGACACACACACAAAGACACAGACACAAAGACAGACAAATAAAGCTCATAAAACTGCTTGGATGAAATCGCAGTTGCAGCGTATAGCAACGACTATCGAATACTCTTTTAATTTGCCAATACTTGAAGCTGGTTGAATAACAATCAGCCTTTCAGAAATTTAATCTGCAACAGCCTAGCTTCTACTAATCAATGCGATATTTATTTATTTCTATTTAATCGTTTATGAATTCGCCTACTGCAAGAATTTGCTCGCTTCATAAATTCGCCTGCTGCATTAATTCGTCTCTTGCATGAATTAGCCATCTTTCATCCAGCGTTGTTAGAAATAGCTAGATTTAAATAACAATATATGTGAAATAAAATGCTTGAAATAAATATAAACTAAATATGCATATAATAAATATTAAACTAAACATCTCACCTGTTGCTGGCACTACAAACAATTTGCCAAGAAGTGACTTCTTGGTGTCGTCTGAATGCTTGTTAGTAGATAGTTGAGCAGAATTTATTGCAGTTCACAATACAATTTTTTATAGCAAAACTGCATCCATTGCTAGTCGATATTGTGCTTATCAACTGTTTTCAGGCGCTTGTAAAAAATTAATTATATTAGCCTTATGTCTGCAAATTCAATTTATTTTAAGAGAAAATTCGATGGAGATTAGAATGACGATTCGCAGGTTACACTTCTTAAATATTCGCTTGGGTACTTTGAATATACATAAATTATTTTAAACGTGCATACACACATTAATCGATTTATTTTAGGCTATATATAGATATAGGAGTATAGGCAACAGTTACAAAGTAGAACTTATAGTTAATTCATGCGGCTTCTGCCGGAGAGTAAAAAGTTGCGAACGCGAAATTAAGCGCATTTAACGTGCAGTCGTACCCAGGCAACGGGAGTCGAGGGACTGCAAAGCTCTCTTCCCTCTCTGCTCTCTTTTAATTTCTCTGCGCTGCCATGTGGATGTTCCGTTATGCAAATTTCTGTCTGTCTGTGAGCACCAGTGTTGTCAATATTTTTTTTTGAGCCAAAAGCTGTTTTTGGTGGGAAGTTTACGAAAATAAAGCTGACTAAGTTTGTGAACAGCTGTGGCATTCTTTCGAGTGCATCCGACTAATCATATACGTCTTTACTGGTTTTGCAATTCTTCAATTGCGTATAACAATATGATTTTTTTTGCCCTATTCCTACCATATTTTATTTTATTTATTTTGTATTGCTGGCAGAAATATCAAATGCCAATAAAAGATATAGCAAGTTTAAGCATTTTCCAGGAATAGATGATATCATGCTTTTAATTAAATATGTTAGAGTAAATATCCATCAAATCCATGATAACAGACCTATAGTTGTTGCTTTAAAAAAATACTGAATTTTCGATGGCCAAGGTTTCACAATTTCTAGCCATATTTGACGGAAAAAGCGGATTTGGCAACATTGGTTAACTTCTGCACGAGTGTGTGTGTTGGTGTGTGCCTGTGTTTGAGCATGTGTGAGTGTTTGGGTGTGTGAGTGTTTGGGTGTGTGTGTGTGTGTGTGATTGCGGGTGAATTTCAATTTAAGCGTTGCGGCATTTGCCGTTTTGTCGGCCGTTTTCACTGTATGGCGTCGCCGTTCAACCGAATTCCGCTTCTGCCACCTGTGTGGTGTGTGAGTGTGTGTGTAGGTGTGAGTGTGTGTATGTGTATTAATTATGCAGGCGTATCATGGCAAACATCATTGCCGTCGCCCATCTGCAGCTTTATCTTCGCTTTTGCCATTGCACCTTCGTTCATATTGGGTTTCATTTCAGTTCACCTTGCCACAGCTGCACGCCCCTCCCCTTGCCGCACGCCGTGCTCAGTGCGTATGTGGTTTAATTTGTGAGCCGTTGCATTGATCCTTTTTGCTGCTGCATTGCGATTGCAATTGCAATTGCAGTTGCAATTTTACCACGCCCACACGCCCACAACTTGACTGTTGCCGTTGTTTGCATTTTATCGGCTCAGTTTTTGCCTTGTTTGCATATACGCGTGATTTCGCTTGCCAAATCGATGTATCTCTATTTCTTTCTCTCTCTCTGTATCTATCTCTCTTTTGCCACATTAATTGGATCCATTATTGTCTGTACCTTTTGCTGGCTCATTTCATGGGGGGCGCTGTTGCCTTGGCCTCTTGGCCGCCAGGGGGCGCCATCATCGTTAACCCTTTTGGGTGTTCTGTTCTGTTTATAAATTCTATAAATTTTAGATCATAATGCTGAGACCACAACACACACTTTGTATATATATATACGTGTGTGTGTGTGTGTGCGTGAGTGTTGTGTGTGTGTGTGAGTGGAGATTACGTGAGTTGCGTGTTTTGTTTTGCTCTTTGTGGTTATCCAGTGTGAGCGAAAATAGGTTAGCCTAAGCTATTTGTTATGCATTTTCATTAGAAGTTGGCATGGCTGCCTTGGCCATTATCATTAGCCAGACTGAGACTGCAAAAGGTAGATTTAATGGTGATTGTTATTGCCAAAAGTGGCACAAAGTTGTTGGACTAAATATGATATAGAAATACTTGCAAACGTATCTGATCTAATTATGTTTAATTACGCTCATTTGTAAATAAAACCACTTTAGCTTTACTATTTTTTATTGTATTTATTTGGATTTTCGCATAGTAATAATAATGTTTCATTCATATTCTGTGTTTAAAGAATTTTCGTTATGTTCTTAAATGGTTTTCTAATCATATCGTGTGCTGAGTGTTTATTTAATTATTTTTTATACATTCAAGTTTTAAGACTAAAATTATAAATAAAATGTTTGGATTGCTGTTGTGTCGTTGATTGTTTATTTTTGTGACATTTTGTATGCATATGAAATATTTTGTTTTGTTTTGTTTCTCTAACATCCATAAACAATTACACAGGGCTTTAAATATTTAGGGTTGTGTGTGGGTGCATATGTGTAGGTGCGGGGATAAAGTTGAATAAATATAAAATTTGAGCTTATAAATTATGGCGAATGCATAGTGAAACAAGTTAAGCACAACAATACTTAATAACGGATATCATATTTAAATTAATTGGTTTTTTAATGGACGCTTTATGCATACAATTCGTAATGCATTAGGATGTAATTGCAATTTAGATTTGTTAATTAATTATTCAATTTATAAATTTATAGATATTTATATTCAATTTGTGGCCACAGAAACGTGCTCGTATTTAAAATTAGATTCTTACTTTAGTCTAAATATTAAACATAACAATTGCTTCTGCTCGTTATTGCCAATTATGCATTATTTTCACAACTTAAACTGTTCAAATAATTTTGATTTCTAAGTATTTGATTTAAGCTCAATGGCAACCCAGAGAAACATTGTTAAATTAATTAAATTATTAAAATAAGATTCGTTTTTGTTTTTGAATATATCTACAATAATCAATAGGCTTTACATACAGCAACTTGCATAAATCTAGCACTTTGATCAGATATTAAAATGTTCTGCATACTTTTAGGCGTAAAACTGTTATATAAACCAGTGTTAAATTTAGTATAAGTTTGTGTTTCTGCTGGTGGGTTTACTTTAAATGGCTTTAGATTTGATATTATTAAATTCTTTACATTAAGTTAGGGAGAAAGAGAGTAGTACAGTCGGGTAGGGTTTGCTTTGTTTGTATATTTAATGTAGGTTCTTATTAAATGCCTTTTTGCAGGCTCAATTGCTTGAGTTTGATGCAAAAGAAATCATGTATAAAAAAATTTGACTAGAAATTAATAATATAATTGTAATATTTATATAGGTATTAATACCAAATGCCTAACATATGCTGGATTTTGTTTGTTTTGAGTTGGTTTTGTTTGCTTTTGTCGCTGTTTGTTTTTGTTTTTTTTTCGTTTTTGTTTTTCGTAGTGCTAATAAGTATTTACGATATAATAGTATGGATAAAATTGCTAATGATTATATGTTTATTTGTATTTATTTATAATTAAATAACATAACATTAGTAAATTTAAACTAAAACGCAGTCAATTCATATTTTGGAATATTTTCTTTTGCTTACATACGATACAATACGATACATAATTATTGAGTGTTTCATTATTCGATAATATGCATAATTACTATGTGATTTATTCATAAACTGCAATGAACAATGCTAAGTTAAAGTCGTTTTCATGCGTCGTTTGCTCGATATTTCCATTATACGATATTTATACAGCTAGTTAAGATGATCTGTTGAATCAGGGGCAAAATATTGATACTTGTATATATATGTAAAACAGCTCTCGATCAGCGGATATATGGATATATACTTGTGCTCCTCTCGTTTTTCGTTTCTCGTTTCTCGTTTTTTGTATAGGATATGCAACTAAATTCACTTTCATTTCTATCTGTCTATCCATCTGCCAAGCGTCACTTTGGTTTCTCCACTCCCCTGGCCATACCGCAAAACTCCATGTATAACAGACCTTATACTAATACTTATGCCGGTTTCGCATCCCACATCCCGATCATTTATGACAGCGCATTATAGCTGGACTGATGGGACAATTGCTCATGCTGATTGGGACAGCGTCCATGCTTCTCCATGTAGTTGCCAAACTGGCAGGTGGGCGGCTTGCAGCGTCCCTGTTGTATGCACCTGTGGAATGGAAAAATCCAATTTAGTATCTATATCTATAATATCACTGATCGACTACAAAAAGCTTTTTTAAATAACACATATTTTTAAGTTTATTGTAGGGCGCTAAGTTAAAAAATTGACATAAAAACATGATCCAAATGTCCTCTCTCCAGATATCGGGCTATATACCTTTTTTCGACCTTTCGCAATGGTGGGTTCATATAAACTATCATAATATCGGAACCATCACAGCCGATTAACGTTATCAATGGTTTAAATGGATGATATAAGTTGTCCTCACATATTGTTAATACATTATAAGGTGATTGAGTGTATAGTTATCCCAAATACAAGCTGATTGCAGCTGGATTACCAAAAATTGCCAATCTGAAGAACGGACAGTGAAATCATTTTTTGGAGCTCATTTTTGAACCCAAGGCTTAAAAATACATCGCAATCGAGTATTAAAACTTATAGGCTCGCAACTTAATTAATATTTGTCGATCAGTACTACATATAGTATCTATAGTCTACTCACTTGCGATCGTTCATGGAGAAGTGCTCGCTGCCGCGCTTCAGGAAGTCACAGTGATAATTGCTCGAGGAGCAATCGCAGCGACATTGCCCATCATTCTGCAGTATCTTCTCGAAGAGTCTGGGGCAATTACAGCTGAGTATTGTGGCTTGTTTCAGCACTGCATTGTTGGCCACGCTCTCCGGATCGTAAGTGCTCCGTTCGATGCAATGGCATTCGGTGTGGTTGACAAAGGTCAACTTCTCAGTGGTGGAACGGTGGCTCTTGTGGCTTTTGACCTGGAATAACAGTTTGCACAAGTTGGCAGTTAGTCATTTGTGGTTGCTCGAGCACGCCAAGTAATTGGCTTTTAATATTTAAATATGTACACTGAGGAAAATTGGATAAATCATACTTAAACCCAAAAATGTTGATATTATATTAAAATATAATCGAATATTTTCAATATACATTTTATGTCATTTTTAAAAATTTTAAAGATTGTTATCAAGGTTTTTCTTGTTGTATAAGGCTGTGCGTAGCTCACAACATTTTATTGTGGGAAAAAGTATTAACTTGCTTAAAACTAAGGATTCTAAAATTTGGAATGTTGATATGATTGAAATATAATATAAATTAAATATATTTATTTTATATTTAATTTAACATTATTTTAAGTCATTACCATAATAATTCTTAAACTTGGAATGTTAATGAATTAAAACATTTATTTTACAATTTATTAATTTTTAAATAAAAATATTTTCTTAGTGTATAAATGTAGCTCCCACACATGCATATGGTCCTCGATGACAAGCTGACCCTGTTAATTATGCCGGCCGCATTTGCATATGCAGATTGCTATTACAAAGTTCTTAAGAGTTCAAGTCTTAGTGTGTGTGTGTCTATATGTATGCATGTATGTTGAATATTCCTTAAGCTGACTGCTCATCAAACTTGTCGTCATTGTTGTTCTTGTTTCTATAGCTCTTGTAATACTAAATGAGTTGTCAGCTGTCAGTTGCCAGTTGAGTCTCAGTGGCTCAGGCAATTTCGTTTGAAGAGGGTCAATTGATTCAAATCGGATTAAATTGAGCTCGAGGAATGGGCGCATGAACATATCAAATATTTTGCATAATGACATTTTAAATGACAACTTCAATTTAAGAAAAATGTACACACTTATAGCACATCTCTATTAAAAAGCTAGAAGGCGAGCGAGGCAAAATCAACAATATTGGTTGTTGAATAACTTCTGTGTTTATTTACCGATTTTAATGTCCTTTTCGCGATAGATAAATATAATGATATATAAGATATATACCAAATAATAAGCTCCTATGTTCAATATTAAGCTTGTTATTAAGTTTTTATCGAATTGGGCAAATACATTAGAACAAAGTTTGTATACATTTCATTTTTATAGGGTATATGGTATAACAGTCCCCCCTGAAGTGTGTCTCTGTCCACCCCGTAAGAGCCATTAGCAGACAAGTTAGGCGACTTCTGTTTGGCTTAGTTGTCTTCGCTTGCCTTGCGAAATGTTTGCCTCAATCCAAGTCCAAGTCGAAGTCTGAGTTTCTGTTGCATGACAAGTGCAAAATGATGAATTGCGTATGAATTGCATAAATTAAGTTGGATTCGTTTAATTAAAATTACAGTCCGGTTATTAATCAAACTAAGTAAACAGCAACAGCTCTCTTAATAAGCAAATGAAAGCCCAGCACAAAGGGAACAAATATATGTATTCAAAAATAACAAGCTAAAGGCTTTTCAATCACTAAATTTTGATTGGACGCATCAAAGCAGAAAACTGACAACCCAAACGCAACAAAGAAACTTTTCAAGACACAAAGGGAGAAATGCTGATAGAGAGAGGGGGATGTGAGGGAAAACTTAGATTTCAATTTCTATTTCATGTATCAAAATTCAAAAACAAGCTGCACAAATTGAGTTTTAGTGTGATTCGTGCGAGGGGGCGTGGGGGCGTAGCAAAATGTTTATGCAAATTTTCCGAATGCAACGAATTGAAAAAGTTTTCCCATGCTCGACATGTCGCTCACATATTTTGCACTCCCTCTCTCCCCCCGCTCTCTTTCACTATTTATACGCAAGTTTTTAGCTTGTGTGTGTATTTGTATAGAAAATATAAAATTCAAGAAAATTGCAGCAAGCAATATACAGAAAAATCCTGCAGAGGTCGCTTCAAGAGCTGCAGCACAATAATTGCCGGAAACGGAAGTGCAAAGTGCTGCTGTTGTTACTTTCAGTTTCTGCTGCTGTTGTTGCTGCTGCTGCTGCTGTTTGCAAGCACATCTAAAATTGCACTAAAATGCCCGACTCTCATGACCATAGCTTGATATATACCGTAAATATAAGTGCTTTCCACTGTGTATGGTTTTTCAAGATGGCCGGCCATACGCCCAAAATGAGGTTAGCCAGTGTTTGTGCGAGTGTGTTTGTGTGTGTATGCAAATATCTTCTCCCCCTCTCTTCCTGCTCATGTGTGCGCACTTTGGACTCAAGCAATTAGTCAGTTATGGCATTGTGGGCGGTTCCCCCCTACTCAAGGGTTCACCAAGTGAGGCAAGGACTCAGGCCAAGCATATATATATTTCAAATGTAGTTTAAGTTTTTAGTATTGTAAGCGGCGTTAAAAATTTTCAGTGTTTGCAACTCTTCAGCTATAATATGGACTCAGAGCTACAATAATAATACTTCGGTACATGTAAACAAATATAATGCAAGTGCTTAGCCCTCTTGAGTTTGCTTAAAAGGTATTTGCAATACAATTTCTAACAGTAGCAATTGAAGATAAATTCTTAAATAAATAAATAAATTTAATATAATTATTACATTATGCTGTTTGCCATGGTATATCGTACTATAATAGTATTAAATTTATAGCTCAACTGTTAGTGATATTATATAAATTAGCAACTATTCTCAAGCTCACAATATTTTAATTTACATTATAAAATTGATATGCAAATTTACATATTTAAATCAGAAAATGTAATACTTATACCGAGTTCAATTCAAGTTTTTATTAAATCTCTTATTATTATAACTTTAAATATTTTAATGTTAACTGTATTGAAATCTTTTATTAATATACATTTTCAATTTATCTTTTGAGTGCTGTTAGATAATATTAAATAAAAGAATTAAAACAGTATATAGATGCCACAATTTCATGTTAAAATTGATGTCTTATTTTGCGCCAAAAGTTTCCCAAACAATCAACAAAGCTGACATTAACATTTCTGATTATGACTATGCTAATAAGCTAGCGTGGAGCACTCAGAGTTCTGAGCAAAAACAAAATGAAATCGTAATCACAATCGCAAGCATTTGCATTTTCTTCAGCTGACAAACTGTCAATCTGCCAATCTGCCAAATTGTCAATCTGTCAATCAGCATATGTGCTTGACATAAGGTAAGCACTTAGTACTAAAGGAACCTTCATTTTGGAACACACATTTTTGTCTCCATTATCTACATCTTTTGTTTCCCCTGCCTTTTGCATGAATTTAATTACAACTGTTGCTCTTGCTACACTTTCAGAAATTTCCTTTTGCTACGTATGTGTGGAGTTCACATTGTGGCCAGGGAGTTGCCTGGGGCATGTTTTCCCCCCCTCTTTCTCTCTCTCCCTATCTGGTAATATCCAACCGAATAGCTTTTAATTTTCAAACATTTATGCTATGCTTGCGCTGGCAAAAAGTTCAAGATTTATGCACAAACACATACATAAAACATGATGGAACCGCAAGCATGCAAAAAAGTGCGCTTAATTATCCAATAAAAGTTAGGCAAAAACCACTAAAGATTATTTCAGGCGTTGGCTTCTCGGGTAAGTCAACCAAATATTTAATAAATTGCCGGCTTATGAAATTTGAACTAAACCACGAAACCCCCTTTCTTGGGCATGTCATAGTTTTTACACGCTATACATCAGACTTGTTATAAAGATGGTTAGAAGTTGGCTGGTTAAATTTTTTTGAAGGTCTTCGGACAAAAATATTCGACAAGACATGTGCATGATGTAGGGTTTGGAAAAGTTTTTATAACTCATAACTATACATGTGCTTAGCTATAGAGCTTTTTCAGCTAAAATATTGACGATATTTATAAAAATTAATAGAAAAGGATCAAAACTGCGGTCAGCTCTTTATTACATTTTTACTGAGCTTTTATCTATTATCGTCTTCATTAAATGTACAGTCAAGGGCTTTTATTTCAGTTCAATAGTTCAATAAAAAAAATAATAGAAGTTTTAGAATAAATATATTTTAACTGCTAGGCAAACTTTTCAGTATCAAATATGAGTAGAAAAATAAATATTGTAATTTAAATAAAATTAAAATTTACCTTAAATCTATACAACCTGTACAAATAATATTAAAATTTATATATAACTAATATAGTAATATAGTATAAAAATGTAACTCAGCAAAATTGTATTTAGCATATATATTTATTAAAAATATTAACATAAAATATAGCCCAATATGCATGTGGGAAATGTGTGAATTTAATAACAAATTATGTGGCAACATGAATGACTTTGTCTTTATGTCCGGTTTACATTATCACATGAGCTGTAAAGCGTTGTTTGCCAGCTGCAAGATAAATAAAAACCCTTGGCTGCTTGTCGACATGAAGTAAAACAATGTGTGGCCAGCCCAAGGACTAGAAGGAGGAGCAGCAACAGAAACTGGAGGAGGCTGAGAGCCAAAGTTTGCACACACGAGCCAGGAGGCGGCTCAGCGGCTGTCATTGAGAGGTGTCAAGTGCCTGGCAAACAGCTTGAGACCTTAGCAACCAAACAGAAGGAGACAGGGGCGAATGAGAGATAAAGATCGTGAGAGAGAGAGAGAGAGAGAGAGAGAGAGGGAGAGAGAAAGAGAGACGGAAGTTGAACAGCATCCCGGCGAGCAGCATCAAAAAACATTCTTACAAAACATAATTTATGTTGCGCAAATTTTGTTGCAGCTGTGGTTTGAGGGGAGTGGTTGGGGAAGGATAGAGTGGAAGGGGGACAAAAGGGAGCTGCATTGTTGGCCGGTGAGCGAGGGCAATGGCCTGCCTTTGAGAGCAGACCAGGCCAAAAGCACATGTTGCAAGCGCTGCGAGATTTATGACGCCTTGCCTCGGTTCTGGGTTCAATGCACCGAGAGATGTCGTTACTTTCACCCAGGCCACGTAAGAAGTTGCCACTAGAAAAGGCTGAACGTGAAAGCCAACGCCTCCACATCAAGCGCCATGTCCATGTCGCCCACATTGGTGCATGCAACAGAAAAAAAAGCAAAGGCAAAGTAAAAGTCAACTTGGCTGACAGGCAAATCGCTAGTCAGCTCTATGAGCATGTCCTGTCCTGGGCCACAAAATGCAGTCGGCGCGTTTAATTAATTTGCCACAAAATGCGGCTTCAATTCATGCACTGCTGGGGGCCAGCAAGTTGCAACTTGCATGCATAATCAGTTGTTGCCACAGCGGGGCAAAGAATGCAGAAGCAGGCGGCTCTGTCGCATCTGGCAGCCGCAGAGCAAACATTAATTTTGCTTATTAAACAATGAGTCGCTTTTGAATGCTGCATGCAGCAAGTTGCATGTGGCATGTTGCAGGGGAGCCTGTTGCCATGGCTATGCGTGACACATCCGCTGCGTAATGCAATTTGGCCAACTGCAAATCCCCGACTACAAATGCAAATTGCCGGCACAAAATCAGGTGATGACTTCAGAAGGGAGCAGGGAGTACGGGAGTAGGGGATTGGGGCATGAGTATCGCTCTTGGTAGCTTAGGGGAAGGCAATCTGGCTTAAGGAAGCTTGATGTGAAAGATAGATGTGGAATTGGCATAGTTAAATTTAGCAAGATTTATATTCGCTGTGATGTAGCCATTTTCTCTAAATTTTTAAGTTGGTAGGAAATATTATAAATTATTACTGTAAATTAATTTTCAGAATTATTTGAGCAATTTAGTATAAAATAATTTATAGAATTAGCTTAGTTGAATTGTGTGATCTGAGAATTCGGTGTTATTAAGGTTTAATTAATTAATAATTAATAATTTAAAATTGGCTTTTTTGGTCAATTCGTTGACCATTCATTTTTTTTAGTGCGTTGCGAATTTATGTAGCTTGTAATCAAATATAATAATAATGTTTCAGCGGAAGAGGGTAAAAATTTGTCTAAATTTAATTAATTATAATAATTTCACATAATCAAATAAACTTTCTTTGATAGGCATTAACATGATCTACTATCCACGCCAGTTAATGACGCCCATTATGATTGAAAATTGTTTTGTCGATTTGGTCTCGTTTCGCTCGGCTACAGCAGCAGCAACAAGAAAATCGTTTAGTGAAATCAAAGCATAGCCCCAAGCCCAAATAATTTTTTATTTACACACAAACAAAATGCACATGCCACATGCCACATGCCCCGAAATATCTGCTGCTTTTTATGATTTGTCAAGAGTCGGTGCCGCATTGTGTTTACCTCTACCTTTCTGCCGTCTCTCTCTCTCTTTTCCCTCTGTCTCTCTCTTTCCCAGTCTCCCTATCCCTCTGTAATTGCTCTGATTGTCGTTGTCGCGATTGTTGTTGTAGCTGGAGGTGGGCGTAGGTCATGCTTGAGGGCGCCATATTGCAACATAATTATATCGTTTCACCTTTTCTTTTTTCTTTTTTGTTGTTCTGCTCTCAGAAATGAGTTTTTAATGACGCAATGATAATTCAATTTGCTTGTGATTTATGCCATATGATATTGTGCTCATTGCCGTTGTTGTTTATATGTATGTATATGCTGCTTTGTGATGTAACGAGCATTCAATATGCTATGAAATCGAGAATGTAATTATGTATTGTATGCTGAAATCATTTTCATTTTCATTTTGATTTTAATTTCCTACCTGCCCCTAAGGTGTGTAGCTGCATTCGCTACACTTTGTTATGATTACAATTTTTAATTGACAGATCCCAGTAAATTAACGGAAATTGTTTGATTATATACAGCAAAATCATTCTGGAGTGCAAGATTTCAAGTGATTATATGTGCAGGTAACCATAAAAAGGTTAATTGTTTGCAGATAATGGGCCGATTGTCTTCTAATTTAGTATAAAATGGTACGGTATAATATAAATTTTTATGCCAATAATCGATATGTATAGTTTAATATTTTAACTATGATATGCATAGTATTTATTTAATTATTATCCATTTATTTTTATATAATTACGCTTCGCTCAGACGCCAACCTCTCGCTGGCCGACCTCTCATTGTAAATTCTCGTTAGCTAAACTATCGCTGGCCGAACTCTTGCTGATCAGCTCTAGCTGCCTAGCCCTCATGTGCCGAACTCTCGTTGTCCGACCTCTCGTTGGGCGAACTTACGCTTGCTGTACTCTCGTTGGTTAAACGCTTGCTGCCTAGCTCTAGCTGCCTAGCTCTTGTCCCCTTGCTCTCGCTAGCCGACCTCTTGTTGGCCGAACTCTTGCTGCCTAGCTTTTGCTTTTCCAGTTGTCGCTTGCCAAGTATTATTGGACGAACTCTCGCTGACTGAACTCTTTTGCTGGCCGAACACTCGCTGGCCCAATTTCATCTATACCAACTCTCGCTGCAACTCTCGCTGGCCCAACTCTTGCTATTAATAATAATTTATTACTCACTTATTTAAATAATATAATTAATTGATTAATTTGATGATAATTAAATTCGTTAATAATAATTATTTATTTATTTGTTATACGTTTTTGTATAAAACAAAGATACTTACAAAGAAATACAGATCGACGTCATGAACGCTTTTGGGTGCACAAATTTCGGTTCTACTGTGGCAGCATCCACTGTCCTCGGTGCAACGATGCAGGCTGGTACAGTGGGGCGTATAGATCTTGGATGGATCCCGTTGGATGCGTACACACCGCTTCTGTGGCAAGTGGCAGGTGGCCTCTTTCATCACCTGCGACCAGTGGGCATTTGCCAGAGCTGTAAGAAAAGTTCAAGTTGCAGTTGAAGTTGGTGTGGAAATTGCAGAGTTTTCTGATCATTAGGCAGGTGCTTACCATTGTTCTGGTCATGCTGGCGACGAGACTTGAGTACTGCCTCAGGTGTGCCCAGGTGCTCAAGCTTTTGACGCGTCAGCTTACCGGGTATATAGTTGTGTGCATAATTGTTGTCCGCATCCTGTAAATAAACATGAAATTTGATTAATGGCAAGTTAGTTGAGTTCGGTTGCTGGCAGAAAAAGTTTCGACAGTGGGGCTAATGATAATTAATTGAATCGGAGCAGAAAGTCGTAAATGTCGTTTTTAGCATAGTTGCTATATAGTTGCTATATGTAGTTTAAAAGTACTCCAGGGCCAGACTGTAGCTGTATTGTATACACTTCGCCCGCATTACGCATACGCCATGTGCAACACATAAAAGTCATCACTAAATAAAAGCTCCATTTGTGCCCGGTGATGGCAATTTGTCACAATTTTTATTGTTCCACTGGCATGAGGTGCGCCGAGAAGCACACAGATTCAGCAGGTAACGTGCCAGACAAACATCAACTGTCCCACAGTTGTCCAACCAGACAAACAGACACAAAGACAGACAGACAGACGGCTGGACTCTGCCTCTGACTCTGGAAAGGGGCAATCAAATGCTGCAGAACTTCATAAACTAAGAGTTCATGTGCACACAACAACAGCTACAACAATGGGCACAAGTCTGAGCTGAGAATTTATCATAGCAAATATTCTGTACACTTTCTAGAGGGAATTTATGTAAAATGGAAAATTTGTGTTCATTTTGAAAAATTTATTTTGAAATTTACATTTTTTAAATGAATATTCTATTGCTATATTAATATTTATCATTAATTAAATTTATATCTATTGTTATCTATTGTGTATTTATTTAGAAGCATTCGTATATTCATTTCTAGTCTGCTTTATTATTTATATTTACTATGCTATTTTTTATAAAATTTTATTTTCATATGTGATGTATATTTTATTTATTTGTGCAAAATATATGCTATTTAATGCCCATTTCTGGGACATTTTTTGTAGTTACCCTTTGAATTTGTTGGCTATGTAGAAGTCAATATACTCTTAGCTGATGAACTGTATTTATAACAATGGCAACACAAAACAAATTGGCATTTGAGGCAATAAATACGAGCAACTGAGCAATAGAGAACAATGCTGGATGTTGGCCATTGCCGGGAAGTGAGCGTAGAGCCACCCAGAACCAGAAAAAAATAAATAAAAATGTTGACCAATGCGCACAATTGGCAATTTGTGAAGTTAAGCGAAATTAATGAGCAGGCATGCAGGCAAGCAGGCAAGCAGACAGGCTGAGAGACAAAGAGAAAGAGGCTGAGAGAGGGAGAGGGGGCCCAGCTTAACGCGCGACCAGTGTTGGTTAACGTGCAGTGAGGAAGCACAGAGCAAATAATAGACGTGGGTGGGCGATGGCCAATGGCAAATGGCTAAATAAAAGCCAAAAGCTGAGCTGTAATGTCCAAAAATGAACAAAGCACAGCTGAGCTGAGACCAAGACTGGGTTAGAGGCGAGGCTCCGAAGACTGTTCATTAGTCACACAGGAGTTCCAACTGAGTAGGCAGTGGGTAAGAGCAGGGGGGGGGGGGAGGGAGACTGGAGAGACGAAGTCTGCGATGGTAAACGAGGCACATGCAGAGTATTTTGTTCGAAGGCGCCAAGGTGCTCAAGAGCAATTGGCATAAATCTTCGTCTCTCGTGTTGTTGTTGTTGTTGCTACTCCAATGCTCATTTCGTTTCGTTTCATTTGGCTTAGAGCCAAAACAATGGCGCTTTGATGTTGGTCAATGATTTTTAGCGGCTTAACCTTGTAGGCTTATGAATGCGCCATTGTTTCTGATTTTTTTTCTCTTCATCTCAAACGCCTTCTCCTTCGGCAGCCTCAGCTGGGACAACAATGTGGCGTTAATGCGCAAATATATGGAATTGTTTTGTTTTGGTATGAAGTGCCTTGGCTTTGCTTTATGGCCGAATGATGTACCTGACCGTTGGGTGGCATTAAAGCCAATTCAATTTGATTAAAATGTTTTTGCGGCCCCAAGACAGCTGTGGAAGCTGTTTGGCTCTGACACAAATCGCTTTTGTGGCCATTCTATTGATTGCCAATGCCATAAAATGTAGCTGCCCAAAACACAGGTTTACTCTATAAATATACTTAAAGCAACTGCATAAAGTGGGCACAATTGTTGGTAGCTGCAAAGGAATTTAATTGATTTATGGCTAACAAACTCTGTAATTATACATATGCTAATGAGCAACTGACAAATGCCAGAGCAAGCACTGACTGCCTTCAGGCAGTTGAAAGCCAATAATGTGCCTATTGGGCATATATCATAGCAACCATCAACTGCCTATCTACAAGCTGCAGGCAGATTGAATTGAATGCCCAGACAATGGGGCTGCGTACTACTAAATTTGACGCAGCCAAGCAGCCAAGCAGACAGGCATAGGAGGGGCAAATAGGGGGAGCAAACACGGCGTTTGCACACTGCAGACAAAGGGTTTTAGCCAGGTGCAGTTTGAGCAGCTGCTGGTCGAGATTAAAGCAGGGCAGAGACAGAAGACAAAAGCAGAAGCTGCTGCATACTGTTGGGCGCCACAGAGGGCTTTAGGACGACTGCTTGCTCAGAGGGCGAGCTGAGCTGCTATAATTTCAATTGCAGCTCTATCACTCCCTTGATGTCACATGTCAGATTGCATTCTGCAAGTGTAAATACAGGACAAACAGCTGCAGCTGAGCTCAATGTTAAATATATGCACGGCATTGATTAATTTAAAAGCAGCTTTAAACTCAGCTCAGCTCAGTAGTCAACGAGTGAAAAATAAGACACCTGGGAAATTTGTGCAAATGCTAAAGCAGCTCATAAATAAAAGTAGCAACAACAGGCAACGAAACATAACAAGCTCCGGCAATATAAATATAAATGTGTATATCCATGTCTGTCTGTGTATTACGCAGTGTAAACGTGTCGTATGCGCAATAATTAAGTTTCAAATGCCAAAGGCCTGGCAATATGTATGCGTATGTGTGTAGCTACAAAGGGCCCCTCTGGGCAATAATAACAATAATATAAATTACAAGAATACCCAGTGAAAAGTAATATTTCTCAGCGTTTAGCTACTGAATATTTACATTATGAACGAGCAAAGGCCACAACAGACACCTGTATTTACTTTAATTTAATTACATTTAAACAAAAATAATAAGCAGCGTAGTAATGAAAATAAATGATACAAAATGCCTTTAGCTAAGTTGGCTCAAGCAAACTTTTTAAACTGCCAATAAAGTGAAGACACAAAATCAAATATGCTAAGCGTTTTTTGAACCAACTAAAAAGTGCTGTTAGCACAGCCACATTGCACCTCATACTAGTAGCTTCTGTTGCTCTAACAAGCTGTAATAAATAAAAACAAATTTATGCGTTAACTTACACAAAAATGTCGGAATTTATTTTCTATTTTTATTATGCTAACCATCAACTTTTGCCCAACTAACTTTAAATGCAAGCCAACTCTTTCTTTTCCTCTCTCTTCACTGTCTGTCGGAATCTGTTGCCATCAGTTTACCGCTGCACAGACCGAGCACAGAGCACAGAGCTTAGTGGAAACATCAACTTCATTGCCATTATAAAGTTGAACAAATAAATTGTATATGCATTGCAAAATGCATCAACCAAACAGGTAGCGAAGGGCAAGGTGCAAGGGTTAGGCAGTCGTAGGTCGTGCTATTTTATTTATATTTTGTTTTCCATTTTTTATTGTTGCATTGCGATGCTGAGTAAACAACAATTACGAGAATATTTCTGTGCATTGTTGTGGGCATGCCATGTGCAATTTTGATGCTCTTACTGAGAGTTCCAGCATTTGACAAAAATGTTTGGAATTTGTACTTGTAATTCGGCAATGGAATTAAATAGAGTGTAAATCTAGCCTTATTTCTTGATATTTACAGCCTTATCTAAAGATTCGATAGTTAAGAATCGAAAATGTTTCAAAAGAAACGATTAAGAATATATCTCAAATTTATATAAAAATTCGTATAAATAGCTTAATTAAAAACACTCAATTTAAACTCTTTAGAAGGTCAAAAAAATTTGTTAAATTTTAAAATTTTATTTATAGAGAATAGTTCGAGTCTAGTATATACCCTTACATTTCAGAGTAATTTGTAGTTTCCACTTTTATTTGTTGCGAAAAGTTTTCGAGTAACGAGCAGCACACAAAACGCTTTTCATAATACTTTTTTTTTGTTTTCGAAAGTTTTAGTTGCAGCTTCCTGTTTGCTGTTGCAGTTCCCCTTTTGCTAGTTATAGTTAAGGTTTTTATCGTGCGCACAAATATCTGGCAACAACTTTTTATCAGTGATTTTTTTCTTGCATTTATATCAAAGTTGAAAAACAAAAGACAAGAAATGTGCAATTGTCATGCGTGGCGTATGCGCAATACGTATGCAAAATAAGCGGAGTTCGCCCGAAAGCATGCAGCAAAACAGCAAAAGAGCAAAAGAGCAGGGAAGCAAAGCAGGCCACAACAAAGAGCGAGAATGCAGAAATGTAGAATTGACAGGCAAAGCAAGCTAGCCACAAATTGCTCGGATTTATCATGGCTGACTGGCGGAACAGTGAAACAGCGACAGACAGAGAGAGAGAGAGAGAGATAGAGAAAGAGAGAGCGAAGGATGGAAGCAGCAGAGCAGAAAAGATGACAAATTGGCAGTACGATTTCTCATTTCGGATCGGCAGCTAATTCTGCTGCTGACTCTGTGCTGTTAATAAATAAAAGCAAGCTGCTATCAACTTGACGCTGCTTGCCACTTTTCACTTGCCACTCGACGCATGCAATATGATGTTACTGACAGTCGGACCGTGGGACAGCCAGACTGCCATCGTGCCCATATTTTAGCACTCAAGAGCAAAGTGTCTGACGCGGGGAGTTTTTAATAAGCAGACGCCAGGCGCTGGAACTTTGATGAATGCAATGACAGACAGACAGACGGACGGACAGAGGGACAGAGAGGCAGAGAGGCAGACAGACTCGCAGCTCTTAGCTCCACATTTCTGGCAGCAATGCCGACAATAGCATAGCTCAGCAATATGAGCTGCAAACTGGCAACGAGAGTTGCCTCTTAAGTGCCGGGGCACTAAGTAAAGTAAAGGTGATAAATTTCCAACGTTGCAAGGCAGTCTGAAGTGTCGTCAACAGATGCGCAGAACGTCAAGGATGCAGTTCAGCAATTAAATGCCATGGATCCTTCGAGCTAAGCAACGTGACTGATGAATTTTGCCATGGAATTTATGACTGCTTGCAACGATACTTTTTTGTAGCTTTAGAAACCAGCTATGGGGCTTTGAGAGTGAGACGAGTCATAGCTCTTTGGGATTATTAGTTTATAGTTGGGATTAAAATGCATGTCACGATGCATAAAATATGCATTTAGTTGAGGTGTTGACAGCCCGCAGTATGTTCAACTGAAAGCATATTCTATTATCTCGTACGATTCACTTTGTGAATGTTGCTCTTAATAAACACTCCAGCCCAACTACTTAGAACTGCAACTATTTAAATCCGTCTGAAATGCCAATTAATTAAACGAACTACTTGGAGTGCTGTTCAGTTAAAACCTCGAAAGCAACTGGAAACTGCTTTCAGCGGTAAATGCTAACTATTGCATATTATTTTGCAAGCAAAGTTCTGCTTCGGCTTTTGGCTATTTGCGCTTCTTGCTCTATAATTCGCACAACTAGTTTGCAATTCAAAGGCATGGCAAAGCCACAGAGCGAGGGAGAAAGGGTCTGTGGGAGCCAAAAGTTTACTTAGCATAGATAAAACCACAGAAATACTTGGCAACTGCTATGTGGCAGCGGCATGTGGCCAAAAAGCGCAGTCAGAAGCAGAAACCTGAACCAACAGCAGCCAACTGGCCATAAAGCCAAAAGTGTCAAATTTATGAACGCCTCAAATTTAAAACTGCAACCCGGGACAGTGTTACATCCCAGGGGCAATGCAGCAGACTGTGTTTCAGGTCTGTGAACTGAATGAAGTTGATTTTGCCCAACAGAAGCGCGGGTTATGCAAAGTTTAAAGCCTGCTTTTAGGCGAAAAACACAAACCGCAAAAAGTTTCCTTCACACACAAAAACGAGGCGAAAATAAAACCCAAAAAACCAAAATGAATTTTCAGTGTTGCCAACTTTCTGCGGGCTTGTTGCTGCTAGCACTTCCACTTTCAACATATAGTACAAAATAAGCGTAAAAGTTACGCATATTTTTCTATGGTCCTACTACCCAGCAGTAGCGTTAAATGGCTGCTATAAATTCATTTAGTATGGTAACACTGGCCATAAATTTGCTACTATCGATTGTCGCTGGAAATCCGACTAAAAAATGGCGAAAAAAATACAGCAAAAAGTCAAAAGGCGATAAATCGCAGAGTTGCACAGAAAGACAGCTCGAGGTGCATATTAAAAATTTAACTTGAATTATGCGCAAAATTTGCGAGAGTTATGTATCGATATGTATGAAATAATAATAAGCAAAATTGGCCAATATAAATTCGCAACTGACTCTAGGCATGATAAGAGCTGTGAAATATGTTTTAAAACACATTTATTAGCCTATATATATTTTTTTTTAATATTATTATATCTGTTCCTGTTCCAAATGCAAAAGGATTATATACGATATGCGTTTCCGGTTCCGTTTCCCTTTTTGCAGGGATTCCCTAGAATATGCCTATAACAAAGTTACGAATATCAAATTTAAATTGAATAAAAACTTTAAAGCGGTTTAAAAAAAAAGATTTGAATTCAATAAATAATACTGCCCCATCCATATACTAATATAAACTGAAAATTAAAATTTATAGAATTACGTTGTTTTTCACTAACAGCGAGAGTTCGCCCAGCCAGAGTCGGCCAGCGAGAGTTGGACCAGAGCTAGGCCAGCGAAATTTGGGCCAGCAAAAATTGAGAGGCGATTTGGGCATTTGCTACAAGGAGCTACGAAATTATAATAATAAAATAATATTTATTATAATAAGCTCCACTTAAACACCCACCACACGTCTTAACCACTTGACTTCACACACTGCACTGTGATTAGCAATACTGCAGCAGCAGTATTTATAGTGCTCGCAGGCAGCGCTGTCGCTGTCTCTTGATCAGTTCCCACTATAGAGAGAGCGCCACAGAAGCCCACTTACCAATCCGCTGCTGTAGTAAGCGAACAAGTCGCTCGCTGCTGCGCTTGTGGCTGCAGCTTTCGCTGATAAGCAGCGCTTGTCCGCTCTCCTACTTGCTCACGTGTGGTAAATTGAGTACAGATCGGAATAACAGTTAAAATGGGAGGTGTTAAGAGTTGTGGCGTAAAACAGGGTCTCCTATTGCTGGTTACGTCCGACTGCAGTCTTCCGCCCTACTGATCTGCACAGTGCTTACTGGCATTCAGTTTAGCTTTTAGTTTTTAGCTTTTTAGTTGTGATTTCGTTTAATAAATCACATTTGTCTGTTGAAGAGGGCGTGTTTCTATGTAGTTTTTGAACAATTTAGCGCCGACAAAAATGGCAACGGAAACGGAAATCAAAATGCCATTTGAGCAGGAAGTGAGTGTCGATACAGCATTGGAATTTTGCGCACATACAAGTCGCATTCAGTTGTGACTGTCAGGTTAGTTATGAATGCTGTTGCAATTAAAGCGCAAAGAGACAGAAAAAGCTACAGAAAAAAAGGAGATAAAGAGATGTGTCTCATTATGTGCAAGTCTTATGGCCTTTTTTGGCTTTTGCACTTAATATTAATGACTTGCTGCGAAATTAATTTCTTGACTTTCACTGCTTGCCCCGCCGCATTAAGCTTGCAACTTGGCTTGAAGGCAGCGGCAACACCGTCCTTGCCATACTCCAAGTGGGTCAACATTGATTTCCGTCAGTTGGCGCTTCGGACCCTGGTCGAGCTGCCCATGGACACAGCTCATAAATATTCCAGAGGCACGCGCTCTGCGTCGATGCGCCGTTGCCAAAGTGGGAAAACGGGGCGACAAAGTTGTGGACCATGTTGCTAAACGAAGGCGGCAAGAAGGCAAAAGCTGAGAGAAGACACCAGAGAGAAGGGAGTGAAGAGCGGAGAGTGCAGAGAAAAGGCAAGCATTGATTGAAAATAAATAAATTCGTTTGTGCTGCAGCAGAGACAGAGTTGCTGTACTTTAGCATGGGCTTCTCAGCAGATGCAATGAAGATAAATTTCTTATTACTGAAGATACTAACGAACGAACTGCAGAAAAAAGCTGAAAAATTATGTAATTTATAATACAAACATGGCCATAAGCAAGCATAAAGCGGAAGCATACATATATAAAATATATACGGTCTATTTCAATTATCAATGCAGAATAAATGAAAAATTATTTTTTTTTAAAATGCCATACAATCAATTTTCAAGTTTATTTAAGCTTGTTTATGTTTCTCAATTTATTTTTTGCACCTCAAACAGCTTAAGCATAATTTATGCAATTTTTTATCTTTGCTCTCATGGCAATAATTTCTTTTTTACGTTTACACATACACCGAGTACACATATTTGGTTACGTGTATATATATTTTCATTCAGGTTTAACATGCATATTTAATGGCAGTTTATTGAGATTTTCAGCTGACAGCAAAAAGGTCTGTGGACATGGCCCAAACCGAAGGTGGAGCCATTGCAATTTATTGATTTTGTCTTTTATTTAATTTTGCATCACATCTCGAGACGTTCAGCGTGCTTTAAATAAATGATGATGGCTTCAAAATTCTTACAAAACTCGTATCGCAGCGACATTTAACAACATTCGAGCTGAAGTTCTCATGAAATGCTCATCATCAATCCGAGAATCCGAGGCGAATCAATTGACGTTTGAGACTCTTGGAGCTGGGTTCATTGGCTTATGCAGCTGATGTACCCGAGCTGCCTATTTCAGCTCCTACAGCTCCCTCTGCGTTATTTCAATTAAGTGCAGCTGGCGCCGGGTTGCTTGTCTGCATAGTTTACACAGCCACTGGCTAAAAAGTTTGAGATGTTTCCATGCCCCTGCCCCTATACCCTCTGGTGACATTTTCTGAATAGTTGTTATTGTTGTTTGGGGCCTGGCGTGATTGTAATTTAATTAAAAAACTTTTACCCCAATGTATTTTTGACTTTGGCAGCTTAGAATTATCTCATTCCCAGGCCAATTGGAATGTCCCAAGCACACCTCATTAGACAGCAGCATTTGCCTTATCAGCTGGCTTTTGAAGTACGCTTCCTGGTTGCTTTCCTTATCGCGCATTAAACCCCAAAACAAGTGCGGCCTCTGTTAATCTCCCATTGCAGTTGTCTGCACTTTGAACTCAACTCGGTACACAACTCAAATACCCTTTCGCTGTTTGCTCAACACAGCGGCAAATAATTGAATTCCCTGTACAAATTGAAGCTGTGCCTGCCGCAGTTTCCCCCTGGGTCGAGCCCCCCGTCCCTCGCCATTGTAGTTGCCGCCTCTAATGGAGTCTAATGAACTGAGAACTCTATGATAGTCGGCAGGTAACAGCGACTGGGGCTGCGGTTGAGGCTGTATTGTCTGTGTACCTATCTAATTAGGTTCCATGTCTGCCTGCAATGATCCTTTGTCAGAGCCAACAAACAGCGTTGAAATTTAAACGCGGCATCGGTTTCAATGAGCATGAAGCAACAATTCACATGCGAACACAATGGAATTTATTATAAAAATTTAATTATATTTATTAAAAAATCATTTTGATATATGCTTTATGATCTGCCAGTATTTATTGAATCATATTGGAAATAAATCAGTGTTCCGTGGTTCATTAAATAAACCTCCGCAAAATGAGTTTGTCTTTCAAATGCAGAATTGCAGTTCACTGCATGACAATGTTTCATTTAATTAATATTGCATACACTGAGAAAAAATATAGCATATAAATTCTTTGTATTAGACTCGCCAATGCATTAATTTTTTTAAAAGAAAGTTTAGGTATATCCTTAAAAGAATTATTTATCATAACGAATATGTGTATATGTATTTAAAATTAATTTGAACTATCTCTCCTTATTTACTAGTTTGAATAAATAGTTGTGTGCTTTAATTTAAAGTTTTCTCATTAAACTCCATTTTATACTAATTTTTCCATTATTTTTTATTGAAACTCTTTAAAGTCAACTTCCGATTGGGCTTTTCATTAAATTCCACGCAACATTCGAAAAATGTAATTAAAACTTGCAATCTCAAATTTAATAATTAATCTGCTTGCACAAATGTTTGCATTAAATTAAAATTATGCGCATCAGCCCAATATTGAATTGACCAATGTCAGCTGAATTGAGTCTATAAAAACATCGTGTGTGCATAAATATTTGAGTTCGGTATTTGTCTGTTTGTGCATCAGATATTCTGATTGCGTCTCATGTCAAAAGCGTCGCAGGGATGAACTCCATTCGAATGCAATCCGTAAAGCCCTTTTTAGGGCTAACCCGGCCACAAAACGCTTGACACAGCAGGCGCTGAATGCAATCAAAACAATTCAGAGCCGTTGCGCGGCTTTTGTGGGCTCTAAATTGAATTTGCCCACTGTCCCATGTCCCCTGTCGCATGTCGCATGTCCGTGTGCATGTTCATACATGTTAGTGCATGTTCTGCAAATATTTGTTTAAATATTTTCGCTGATGTTTAACATGTTTGCAAACGTTTTACTTCTGTTTGTTGCTGTCTCTGTTGTGTGTGTTTCTGTATTTTATGGTGATTTTAATGGCCAACGCTCTGACGCCTCATCCTCTGCTGCCTTAAACAATTGCCCATTAGCCAGGCCGATGCGTTGACATTTCGCATTTTGTTTGTTCATTTGACTGCGTTTGACAAACGTCCGAATTGCTCTGCCCCAAATAAATTCACGCTGTGCCACACAAAATGACAGTTTATGCAGAAATATTTATAAATGCAAACTGTCACAGCCTTGATCAGCTATTTTTTATTACAATGCCATAAGGTGTACAGTGGAGTTCCGGTTAAAGTTATCCCTTCGAATATACTCCAACAAATATGCGGGTATATTTGAATTTACAGAATAATCTTTAATACTTGGCAGTAGATTTAGGTTTATATTGCTTGTATATTGTTTTGTATTTATACACTGCTCGTCACTTGAATAGCACGCTCAGCGCACCCATATTGTTTTGTCCATAACTTTTAAACAAAATAAATAACATTATTAACTTAAAGTTTCTATTTATTGTTTAATTAATATTCTTTGTGGAAAAAATAAAAAAAATTTAATTTGGTCAACCATTGATTTATAAAATAATTTTAAACGTAAATAGTGCATATATAGCACAACAAATACTGTTCATTTGAATAGCACCTTTAAAATAAATAAATATATTTAACATTTTTAAAATTTTATAAAAATTTTTTTTTTATGTATTGATAATATATCTATAAGAAAAAAATATTTTTGTAGTGGGTTGAGAACCGTTATTCAACATAACCTCAATATAACCTCAAATTGGGAAGTCAATCATATAAACATCTTATATAGTTAAAAAAAATGGCAAAAGCAAAAAAGTTGTTAACAATTTTATTAAAAATTATTCAAATTATAGAAAAAAATTTGAAACAACGCAAAATTAGCGCTATAAGTGATACATATAAGCGGCCAATCCTGCGGCACGACTCAAATTCTCATGACTTGGTGGGCAAAATTGGAGTAAAGCAAGTGTTAATGTGAGCAAAACTATCGAATGGTAGGTTATTTTAATAGTTTAACACATTAAATAACTAAACTTAAAAAAAAAAGTACCACTTAACCTCTCCTCGATACGATATAGCGTTCACAAGCTTGGAGTTTGCAGGTCCCATAATGAGATATGGCACCATTCACCATAACTCCGCCCCCCTCGGCTAATCGAACGCTCCAAGTGATGAGTTTCTTCACTCACATCATAAAAATAATAATTAAATATAATTTAAAATATTTTAAAAACGTCTAGCTATCCAAACTTAACTTTTTTTCATTAAAGAAAACTCCATGGTAACATGCCTTGGTACATGCCATATTCGCGCGGCAAGAACGCGGCAAGAAGTTAATCGAGCTTTCTTTCGTGTGGGGTTAAGTGGTACTTTTTTTTTTAAGTTTAGTTATTTAATGTGTTAAACTATTAAAATAACCTACCATTCGATAGTTTTGCTCACATTAACACTTGCTTTACTCCAATTTTGCCCACCAAGTCATGAGAATTTGAGTCGTGCCGCAGGATTGGCCGCTTATATGTATCACTTATAGCGCTAATTTTGCGTTGTTTCAAATTTTTTTCTATAATTTGAATAATTTTTAATAAAATTGTTAACAACTTTTTTGCTTTTGCCATTTTTTTTAACTATATAAGATGTTTATATGATTGACTTCCCAATTTGAGGTTATATTGAGGTTATGTTGAATAACGGTTCTCAACCCACTACAAAAATATTTTTTTCTTATAGATATATTATCAATACATAAAAAAAAAATTTTTATAAAATTTTAAAAATGTTAAATATATTTATTTATTTTAAAGGTGCTATTCAAATGAACAGTATTTGTTGTGCTATATATGCACTATTTACGTTTAAAATTATTTTATAAATCAATGGTTGACCAAATTAAATTTTTTTTATTTTTTCCACAAAGAATATTAATTAAACAATAAATAGAAACTTTAAGTTAATAATGTTATTTATTTTGTTTAAAAGTTATGGACAAAACAATATGGGTGCGCTGAGCGTGCTATTCAAGTGACGAGCAGTGTATATTATTTTAATCCGATTTTATTTTATTAATAATATTTGTATGAGCCCAAACTACAATGCCATTAGGTGGAGTTTCGGATAAAGTTGTTTCTCAGACATACGGAAATATTTGAATTGAAAGAATTATCTAAGATACTTGGTGGTAAATTTAAGTTTCTATTATTTGTATTAATTTACAATTCATTGTAATTACATGCAAGTTATATGTGCTTGTGATATTTATAAATATATAACCATTTGTTATTTAATAATTTAATTATTTAACATTTATATTATATTACTTTGATAACAGATTGTATAATTTAAAAAGCATGCCAAACGTTGGCTGAATTTCCCTTTCTCGAAATATTCTGAATTAAATTCTCTTTATTAATTTCAATGTAATTATTAACATTTTAATGTGCCGTATTCCAGAGCCCCAGTTGGCGCAGAATTAATGTCCTTAACGCCCCAACTCATAGATATAGCTGCCCACTTTGTAAATTATCATATTCCAGCAAGGCTGTAGCCCTAAAAAAAATGCTAAAATATTTGCTGGGGCATATAAAAAATGGCTTGTAATGTAGATTTTATAGGAATTCATTATTCAAGCTGTCTGCTAAGTTTCCACATTGTACGAGTACAACTGCAGTGTAGATAAATTTCGGTTAGTTTGTTTTCGTTAGGTCTTGTTATTGTTCTAGTTAGCCGTTGGTTAGCGTTTGCTGGCCAAAATGGCAACCGCAAAACAACGTAAACATTTTGTGCCACATTTTCGTGGCAAGTCCACAAATGAAAGCCATAAACTTGAGAGGGCAAGTGGCAAAGTGCTTTTGCCTGCTAAGTGGGTCAAAGGGTTATTCGGCTGGCATTAAGTTTTACGTAAAGTACACAGTTTTTCAACGCAAATAAAATGAATTTAAGACAACAATTCAATTATAGTTTGAAAATGAGCTTAAGCTAACAATTTAATTATAGTTTAACTAGTTGTAGACGCGATCGCGATGTACAGTTTTAAACATAAACATAAGCCAGACAAGTCGGGGCGCCCCCTAAGAATTTGTATGGCAATTTTCAACTATATTTGCAATTGAATATTCCAAACACAGACGCCGAGACGAGTCTGTCTGTCATGCCTGATTGACAAGCGGCATGGGGCATGGGGCATGTTGCATGAAGCATGGGGCACGGAACGAAACGTATCAGAAGTCTAGAGACCGAACCGGACGATCGTATAATGTAAATATTTGCTCATGTCGATGTTGACTTGACCAACAAATTGGTCACGATCGTTAAACAGACGCCCATTGAGGCTGCTGTCGATGTGGTTGCTGTGGTTGCTGTGGTTGTTGTGGCTGCTGTGGTGCAGCGCGATCATTGTGGGTTCATCCACCTCCAACTAGCTGTGGCAAACGCTTTTGGTTGGGGGCGTTGCAAGTTCAATGCTTGCCATTTGAGAGCGGAAGTGGCAACAGTTGTCAGGAGTGGCTCACTTAATGGCAATTGCAGTTGCTTTCGCACAGACCACACAGACAAGCAGCAAACACAATGAGCGGAGAGAGGGGATTCCCCTAACTAGGTGCGTTGAGCGTGGCGTGTAGGTGGTACTGTTACTTACATGCCCATTGAGGTCTTGCAACGTCTTCTTGGCCGCACTTACCTGCAATGGAGTGGAAAAGCGAAACATAAGCATTAGTATTATTGTTGTTTCTGTTATGCTTCCATTTGCTAACGTATAGTGAGTAAAAAACAAAGTTGCACAGACAGAGCGCAACAGAGACTATTGAGAATTTGCAGTTAGAAGTAGTTGGAAGTCTCGTTTATGGCCCTTAAAAATGCGGCTAACTATTTCGAGGGCCGCCAAAGTTTTTACAGTCTAGTTCCCGAGTCCCGAGTGTCTGACATAAAAATTATTGAAAATTCTCCGTAAAGTGCTTAATACTCAAGTGCAGTGTGTGCGGAAGAGTGTGGAATGCTACAGCTATAGCCATTACCAGAAGGGGCTTTAAAGCTTTAATTGGCAGCTTAAACTGTCGGAGAATTTAGTTTATACACACTTTTAAACAAATTAAAATTGCAATGAGCCTCAATTATTTAATTTTAAATAGAAATACATTTTAATATATATTATTGCAATTATTTGTTTAATTATTGCATTTCTATAACGATAATTGAAAATTGTATCTTTTTTAATAATTCAATTACAAATCGTAATAGAATCATGAATATATAATATATAAATAAATATATATTTATTTTGAAGAACGTGAATTAATTGTGAATTTCATTCTTCAATATAAAAGAGTTTTCTGTCCTTTTGAGCTTTTAACTCCGTTAGTTTATGATTACAGTACGAAAGTTCTCTCTGCAATTAATGCAAAAGTGAGTGGTGAGAGAGAGAGAGAGTATGCTGCGATAGATAAGCAGCTGTCGCTTAGTTTAAATTAAGTGAGAGCAAGACAGCTGCGCACTGGCGAAGAACATTAGATTTAACACTGAGATAAATTTATGTTAAGTTATCAGTGGCATTTATTACTTAGCAAACAAGCAAAAAAATATGTATATGCCTATTCGACAGCTGCAGTTCCCGATAAAGTTATTTTAATTAATTATAACATTTACACTTGATTGTTAATATTTAATTTAATTTGTTGGTTTTTTATTTAAATGTTAGCATGATCCAATTATTTATATTAAATTACATTATTATATTTGAAATTAGTTTTTGGCATAATTTTCCAAAATTTTTTTTATTCATTAGTATATTGTTTTAATATCTTCTTGATATCTTTGCTCATTTATCGCTATAAAATTATACAAATATGTATAAATCGTATAAGATTTGTAAAGATTTCTTTTATTGATATGAGCTGTCAGAGTGTAGGCTTAAATCATTTGTATGAAAATGACTTGCAATCTAAACTAATCACCTGGGAAACAATCATTAAATCTTACACACAGTTGCCCATCAAATCTTGGGCAAGAAAACTTTAGCTGTCTCCCTTACTTGACCAAATTGGCACTCAAAGTTTTTTACGCAAATCCCCATATAATCGTAAGCAGGTGCTTATGTATATGCAAACATTGGAAATACAAAAACAAAAGTTGGAGTAATATCAGCAACAGCCGCAACTATAACCCACAATTTTGCGTAGAATGTGGGTGTGTTAGTGTGAGTGTGCGTGTGTGCATGAGTGTGAGTGTGTTGCAACTTGTTGAGTCATTGGCTGCATTTAGTATGCAGTGTTGGCCTTCAACTGCCAATGCCTCAGGCCATGTTGTCGCCTCCATGCCATCTCCAGCTCCATCTCTCTTCTCTCTAGCTTCGTCTGTGTCTCAGCCCATGGCTCATCAATCAACGGCCCAAACGGATCCAATAGACTTCCAAGTGACGTGCCGTTGTCCACACTTGGGCGTAGTTTTCACTGTTCCCAGGCGACGACGCATCTCAGATGACGACAGCAACATGTTGCGCTACGCATGTCATTAGCAGCTTTTGACAACATGTTGCCGCGTCAAATGTTGCCAAGTGAAATGACTCTAATTGGAACTTAATGTACTGTATTTCATTAAACTCTCGGGCAGAGCATTAAAATTTTATTTACAGCTTTCACGCAAACAATGCGCATTTACAATGTTGCAGCAAATTGTTGCATTAATTATGTATTTAGCAAAACAGCAGAGCAACAATGTTGAATTGTCTGTTTGTCTCCCTGTTGTTGGAACATTTGCAACATTTCGGTTCAGCGCGTGGGCGTCAATTTACGGGCTTAATTTAATTGTTGGCTAAAAGCGCATAAAAAACGCATGTGTTTAAATAAGTGGCGCATAAAAAACGGCCACGAAGCAATTGAAATAGTTTTTTTTAATCAAGACAAAAAGGCAATTACGATTGTGCGATTTAATGCATGCCACATGTGGCTTTAACTCAAGCTGCAGCAGAATGTGCGCTATTTTTTGTTGCCTGCTTTGTTGACTTTTTTAATTACATCAACAATGGCAACGGCAGCAAAAAAACAGCTGCAAAAAGCTGCATATAGCCGAAAATGGCAAGAGCGCTAATTACATTGCTGATATTTTCAATGTAATTTTTACCAGCATTTTTTTGCGTTCATTTTTTTTAGCGAAATAATGACCATCATAATGCGTCAGGTGTGCAAAAGGTTGAATTTTGGTTTCAATAATTCATTAATATTTTAATTTGAAACGGATTCCCGTTTGAATAATTTGATAATAATTTAATTTGAAATATATTTCTTATTATATAATTATAAAATTTGTTTAAGTTTTACTGTTTACTGTCTGAACTTGTCTCAAATTGGTTTTCATTTATTCAATTATTAAATATATATTTAGTTTCAAACATTGCTTAATGTCTTAGACATGTGCATCTTTGATTAAATTAGACAAATGATTATAACTAAGTTGTTTGGCTAATAATTTAATTATAATGTTTGCATATGCATTGCTTAATAACCAGTTCATTAACCAGTTTTTTCTACGTTAATTTTCAGCCTTATATGTATAAATGAATGTATGTCATCTGCGCTACAAATAAAAGGCAATTCCCGAAAACTTCAAATTGAATTGGAAAGTGTGAAACGCCTACGTTTTCGTAATTGTCTGTGACTGGGCCAGGCCTCAATCAGGCCAACAAATTGGCAGCATTTACCAATTCAGAAAACTGTAAACGCTCAAATATTATGCAAAATACCGAAAGCCGCAGCATGACAGACACAATGAAATGCAAAGCAGGAGGAGGAGAAGGGGCATAGGCAGTGAGAACATGCTAGGGAGTGGGGAGTGGGTTGCATGCCACAGATCAGACCCCAAAAACCAAAAGTCACTCAAAAGTGGGCATGCGACAATTAGCACATCATTGACACATGTGTGGTAGACATACAGACACATGCATGTATACATACTATATACATATTTACCAAGGGGCGGGGAGGGGCAGTGAAAGGGTCTGCGGCCTCTCAGCGTCTGTTTGTGTGCCCGTTGCAATGCCGAGAAATGGAGCATTTTATGCTCCAATAAAAATAATTAAGTGGCGTAATTGATAATGACTTTTTTATATTTTATTTTGAATTTCTTGCTGATGTTTTTTGGTGTGTTCATGTCATATTTTCTGACTTTCCTGACAGTCCGAGTGTTGTCTTGTGTGAAGCGTGACAAATTTATTGAAAGCGATAACCGTTCATTTCAAATGCTCCGAGGGAGGAAGTTGCAACATGCAAATGATCTACAGACTGTATAGCAATCAGCGATCGTTCACAACAGTGGAAATATAAATGGAATAAATTACTGATATTTATTTAAATTTGAAGCCAACTCAAATTTAAATTAAAGTTATAATTATATACTATTTATAAACAGAAAATGTATCAAAATGAGTAAGCTTTATTTCGTTAATAAAATGATAATGATGGGATTGACTAAGATTCAGATATCAAGTTTAGCTGAAATTAATTAAGTAGAAATGTTAAAATTTAAATTATTAAATTTATTTATTGTTTGTAAACTGTAGCTTACCTTATCTATAATGACAATGAGCATAGCTAAGCTTAGCTTAAATTAATAAAGTTTAAATGTTAAAATTAAAGGCATATGTTGTTATGCCTTCTTTAGAGAGTCTGCTTTATAAGATTATTTTAATATTCTTATTATTTTTTTGTTCTTATTTTATTTGTTATAAACTGTAGCTAACCTTATCTTTAACTTTACTTTATCTGCTTGTTGTCTCTGTTGCAGCTTACTAAGTTTATTTTTTATTTGTTTATCATATCAGAACTTTAATTCAGTTCAAAAACATTGTTACTTAAGTTCTTGTTAGGTTCTCCCGTTCCCTCTTCCCAAGTGCTGTTTGCGCACCTTTGCAGGCAATTGACATGGTCCTCTGCACTTAGCAAAATCCATGAAAAGCTTCAGAAAAAAAAAAAATTAGAAAGGAAAAAACAGAAATGGAACTTTGGCAAGCTCTGCAATTGACAAGAGAGTGCGATGTGGCAGCCACCTACAACCAGAACAATCGACAAAAAGGCACAGAAATACACACACATAACGGCAAACAAACAGAGACAACGATAACAAGTATTGAACTCGGAACACATAGGGAAAATTGCAGGCAGCTCCCACTTTTCATTTCCCAGCTCATTCCCATTTTTATTGAGCCTGGTATGCATGGCACTGATTCTAGTTGAATGGCGTGTAACCAGGCCACAGAAACAGATACAAATTTCTCTGAAATGATCTAAGTACACATTGGGGGCAGACATAAAGTGCACGGAGTTTAAAACTAACTTTTTGTTCAGTTGAATGTGAGCTGCACTAAATAAACAACTACGGAAAAGCTGAAAATAAATATGCAGAAAATTAAGAAACTATAGATGTACTATAAATCAATATTGTTAGTAGCATTTTGCATGAATTTAACCAATTATAATACTCTGCACCCTGGGTAAAAAAAGGTTACTAACTTTTTTTGAAAGTATGAAACAGTTAGAAGAAACATACTTTTACATTAAAATCGGTTATTAAACACAGAAAATTAAAGAAACAGTATTTCAGGCGTTATTCTGATAGATACAGACAAAAAAGTAAGAAGAAAAAGCATTGCTGTTGCGCTCCATATGATATTTTCAAAATATTATTAAATTATTTATAAAATATTTGTTTTTAAAATTATGTTTAAAATATAGGGTGCAGGTATTCAACAGTCACGTCCGACTGATCTGCTATGCCTGGTTTTCTTTTGTTTTTCCTCCTACTCTGCTCAATGTGCAATAACAAATTTGTCAACAATTTGAATGATATACGGAAAAACTTTATGGGGGCTTTACAAATTGACTCAATTTAAATATCGATTAACAAATACCAGCTGGCGCCCCCCAGAGGTTAGCTCTTGTTCCACAATCTTTTGGCCTTTCCCCAACGACAAACAACACTTAAGTTACAGTTGCTTTTTTCACGATATTTATATGATTCTTATTTATTTGTATAAATTTCCCATTATGCTGTTTGGTCAATGACAAAGGCGAAGCGGCAACCATCATCGATGAATGGGCTTACAAATTTGTAGAAATTGTATTCGATTACGTGCCAATAAATCTTGTCGATATTCAAAAGAGACAAAAGGTCAAACGGCAACCGCTGACTAATTAGCTACGCCCACTTTCAGTTTCAGTTTCAGTTTCGTTTCATTTGATTTTATTCGATTTCATGCCGTTTCGATATGTTTACATTCATGAATCTTACGGATGCACGCGCTCGTAATTCCTCAAGTGCCTCGTTTCGAGTGCCTCTTGCAGTTCGAATGTGCATCTCAATGGGATTTTTATTTCATTTATTGCATGTAAATATTTGTTCAACAACAAGTGCTGCTTATGCCACTTTTTTGTATAATTATTTATGATTATTTTGGCGTGATGTACGATACAAAAGCGGGCTTCAAGTCCTCAAGTCTTTAAAGGGGCGTATCGAATGCAAATATTAACTGACTGAGGAGTTTACAACTTGTTACTGTCTCTGCTTTGTATCTTAGGGTTATAAGCTGCCTTGTCTGATAGCCATAAACTTTACTTGCATGACGTGAAGTCAATTGCTTGTGACCCAAAGTGAAAATTTGATATGTTTTTATTATCGATAGTAAAAGTAATATTTTCCTAAGCATTAAATGAGCATAAAACTCTTTTTCTTTCGATTGTGTCAAATGTGCCATCAAACTTGACTGTTTTATGGCCCAAGATTAGTTGCAAGTTTCTTCGGCTTCTTCATGTCTTTTGTCGTCTCTTGTCTGTCTGTCTGCCTGTGCGTGTGACATGTGACGACGACTACATGAATACAAATCAAATTGCTTAATTGGGTTTGCTGGGGACAAGCTCCCCACCTCTCACCTCTCCTTCTCCACACTCACTCCCAGTCTTCCTCGGAAGAATTTGTGGCGTGCCACGACCATCAAAAGCTGACAGTTGATTTTGAAGTGTGTCACACGGCGCATTTAGACATTTCTTCAGCAAGTTATTGACTAGACTCCCTCTTCAGCCCCCCTATTGCCCCTCGGCATGGTCTGCGTGTGTCTAATGAATGGGCGTACCCACTGGTTGCATGGTATATTGCTTGATTATGGAGGGTATCTGATGGGCTTGACCATGACAAGTGCCTGCGTGAAGGCCTGCTGATCGTCGCTTGATCTGGGGTCAGAGTTCGTCCTCCTCTTTGATGTGTGTCGAATGTAGGCCTCTTGCTTGTAATATGATGCAATAGATACAATAAATTATGCTCGTATTTATTCAAATTCCTGACTAACAACCAGAATATTCTTCACAATAATTATAACTCATTTTAAATAAAGAAGCAATTTCTTATTAATATTTAAGTTAATATTTTTTTTAATTGAAAAGGCATGCCAGACAAAGTTAGGTCGTTAGGCTCCATTTCGATTAAACTTAGATCATATTAATAACAAAATTAAATTTAAATAAATTTTTTTTAATGACGGAAAAAATCACTTCTTCAGCAGTTGCTGAAATCCTTGACCTGTTGAGGCAGAAGTATATTCCTCCAGCCTTTCCCCTACTTATAGTCTCTGGCTGCCTGTAATTTCATGCATTTATACGCAGTTTTTAATGAGGACGTAGAGAGCTCTGCACGTTTTCAAAGCAAACTCTTTAATGTTAGTCCGAAATAAATTAAAATCCTCTCTGCTTCTATAGCTCTAAAAGTGCTAAGAACTCAGTCCGTGCCATATTTTCTTGTTGTTTACATTTAATCACAGTGCCAGCAAGTTGCGATAATTGAAAACAATTATTTCACTTGTAGTTCTGTCAAGAGTGAGCTTTTTTTTCGTATACAATACCAAGGAAACGCAATGTGACAAGAAAAATGACTTGAAGCGCTTTCTTTTGCGTTTGCAACTTGTAAATTAGTTTTTTTTTTGCTTTCTACATTTTCTGCTTTTTGCCATACTTCATTATTTGCATGCTGACAATTCTCAGCTGGCCTTAGGTTTTGCCACACTGTTGCACACTGGCATGAAACTGATTGGTGTGCTCGTATAGAACTTATTTGTGGCACTTGTAATTCAGTTTTAATTTATGGCTGACTCTACTTAGCAGCAGCCGTCATAAAGTTTGGCCCAGAATGCCTCTATAGATTGGTTGTGAGTGGATTTACTCGTAATTCATTGGACAAGTGCAGGCAGGCTGTCTGACTGTGGCAATGATTTAATTATACTGCAAATGAAATGCACAACGAAGCGCCTAAGGCGCATTGCAAATTCATTCAAGAGAGAAAAATATACCAACTGATGTTGGGTCAAGTAGTCATAGATACGCTCACACACACACACAAACAAGCATCTAACCCCAGGCAGAAGCAGAAAGTTCATGTCAGAGCGTCGTCATCCTCATCATGAACATCATTATTATCATCATTATCATCATGTACAGCATTGTTTCCCAGACCCAGACCCAGTACGAGGCGCACATAAAAACTGACATAAATTCAGTTAGCTGCGATGCATGCAGAAGTATCTAATAGATATCATCTTGATTCTGGTTCTCTAATGCTAACTGCGCCAACTACATTGTTAAATTGACTAACTGACAGAGTGACGAAGTGACGGAGTGACAGGGTGAGTGAGTAGATGAGTGAGTGCGTGAATGAGTCTGTGAATGATTCAATACACTTTGCTGCACTTGGCAACTGCTGCCGATTGAAGCATAGATAAATATGGTAAATGGAAACATGCAGTATGTCATAAGACACAGAAGACAACTGCAGCTGAAGTTGCAGTTGAAAATGAAGTACGGGTCTCTGATTATTGCCTGTTTCTGCTACACCCTCACCCTCACCTACCTCGACCTACGGCCCACCCGCATATTCAAGCAGTTGGTTGTCAATTAAAATACACCGCATTTTTAATGGCATCAATCTGTGTAGGAGTGTGTTATTCTATGGACACACAAATGTAGAAATATTTAAAATTTACTGAGATTTAAAGTTGTGATAAAGGCGCTTAGACAACGCTGTGGAAAATTGTGAAATTAATCAATGAAACGTGTTGTTAAGTAATATGATATAGGGGTCAGGGAGAAGAGCTGACAAATGGGGGATTAGAATATGAAATGTTTAAGAGTATGTCTACGAAATTAAAGCAAATCAACCCCGTATTTAATTGATTTATTAAATTATTAAACCCTGCACTTTAAAAAAGCACAAAAGGGTCTGTTAAATTAGTGCAAATGGCTCGATTCTCACTGGCTCAACTCTCGTTGGTCTATCGGTCCAACTCTTACTGGTCCAAATCTCGGTGGGCCAACTCTCATTGGCCCATTTCTCGATGGCCTTACTCTCGCTGACGCAACTCTCACAGTCCTAACTCTCACTTTCGTATGAACACCTAGATCTCGCAAACTATGTGAGCTAAATCACTATTTTTGGTATGAAGGTTCTCCTATGCTGTACAGGATGTAGCCTTCCGGCCGACTGACCTACTCCGTCTTTACTAGTTTATATTTGCTGAAAATTAAACAAAAGTTATTCTAATTGCAAGCATAATAGTGGTAAAAGATTATCCAACGTATTTCCTGCTCCATGATTTAAAGTAAACCTATTTCTATCGAACTCAATTGCCTTCGACTGTAACCTCTCCGACTGGATTTATTTTAAGTATGTTTGTAGCTTAGCATTTGCAGAACTTTATGTTAAAATGTTCGAGATGCTTTGCTTGGCTGTAAAATGTTGGTTTGGGCGCCATCTCGATTGGCTTCATTTGGCAGTTCGACATGCGCGTTGGGCTTCATTAACTTTTTGTTTTTCACAGCATTCGACATTTGCTTAGATGGCAGGCAACCGAGCGAGCATATTTAATGGATTGCCCAAAGTTTGCGACCTTCAAAGCAGAGAAGTGAACCGAGAAGTGCACAAAGTTAAGTGCGAGGAAAGCCGGAAAAGTCTTTGTGCCACGTTATGTGTAAGCTCCGACAGGTGCAGGTTTGAATTTACTTGTTATACTACGACTACTCCGAGCACTACGAGCCCTAAGTGCAGGCCTTTGTTTATGCCAGCGGCAATTGCTTTGTTTATACTTTTGTGTACTCACTTGTTATTGTTGTTATTTTGTGTTTATTACAAGTAAAAAGTGCCACTTGCACTTGCACTCCCTGCCTTTTGAGCCCTCTGAACAGTGGGGGGAAAGAGTTTACTATGGCATTGGGCCAGGCCAATGAACCTGCAGCGGATGCAATCATTTGCCCGATGCACTTCACAGGTAAAAGAACTATTTCAAGGTGCTTGGGGCTTATCTATTATTATGTATAAATTCCATAGTACCGTCTGAACTTTATTTGGACAACTAAAAATAGATGTGCGGTTAAGATAAATATTTTTCCTTCTTTTGAATCAAAATTCCAGAGTCCTAAATTGTAACTAAAGAATTTTAATAGAAAACTACGACTATCTAATTAAATTGGATTGTTTAAATAGACTAGATATCATAAATAGCAATTTTGATCCAATTGCGGGTCGAATTCCCTGATTAATGGTCACATTCAGTGTATATTCTAATTTTCCCTGTCTGTAAGTCAAGTAAATCAGTTGGTACAAATAGTTGTATGTATATTTACAACTGATGCAAAATCCGATAAAATTATGCAGTAATTTAACAGCTAACTATAGTCGAATAAAGATATAAATTTGTAAATAATTATGCTTATCACGTGATTTTGGTGGGTGTAGTCGTCTAATTGCCTGGTTGGTGCTGACGATATTGAACGCCTGCTTTATGGCTTAATAATCTGCAGCTCGCAAAGAAAATCACTTGCAATAGCTGCAGGTAAATTTATGTCAATCTCTGTGAGCCTTGGCAGTGTCGATTTTGGCAATTGACGAAGTGGCATAAGCTGAAAGTGAGTTCGAAATAGAAATGTCGATTATGTTGGCCATGCAAACAGTTACAAAGCAATTGACATGGACGCTCAGCTAATTTGTAATGATGGTTAGAGAGGGGGAGAGAGAGAGAGACGGAGCGTGAGTCAAGACCACACAACAAAAAACGACACAAAAAAAGATTGAAAAGTAAGAAAAACACAACTCGAAACTGATTAATGGGCAATGTGGTGGAAGAAAGAAAAGCCGTTTTGGGAAATTGAAAAGCCAATCGCATTTTGTACTTTGCTTGTTGCTGCTGCTATTGCTGTAAGGTATTGGTATTGCCGGCAGTTTGTGTTTGTATTTGTGTGTTTGTGTATTTGTATTTGTGTTTTGTACTACAACAAATGATGTGCCGGCCAATTCGACAGGCAATCAAAATGAAGTTACGTCCACGTGGCCATTAATCAAGTCCCTCGGACATGGTCCCACTTGCAATCCGTTCTATGTGCCTTTTGCCGGTAATTGGTATACATATAGCCACCAAAACAGAGAGGAAAACACAATATAACCAGTAGGGACGGAGCCGATCAGTCGGACGGAGGGCTACAGTCGGACGTAACCGACAAAAGCAGACCCAATACTTTGTGGTTCAGTAATACACAGTCGAGCAAATTGTATGTTGCATATTTTCGCTGTTTCCTATCCAAGCAACATTCAAGTCTGACGCTTTAAATTGATGGTTGATGTACTGTTTTGTGGGGACAGGTATCAAAAATCTAAAATAAACAACAGAATCCATCTAACAAAAATGGAGTGTTTAGCTTTTGGTTTTCATACGAACATGGCTATATCGAATCAGCTTGTCCTGATCAAAAATATATGCCGGTGAGTTTCATCAGGCCGGCTTCTTGGTGTTACACACATTTCACATTTTCACTTAATTACTAGACTTAATAGACCCATTTGGACTTTTTTAAAGTACAGGGTCTAAAAAGAAAATAAACAACAACAGCAACAAGAGCAACAACATGCAGAAGAAACGATTTAAAAACAAATTAATAGTGAGGCAACATTCATTGACTTGGCATGGGGTTTGGCAGTGAGAGGTGTTTCTTCCAATGTTTAATTAGTTTGCAGAACAAAAGAAACAATTTTCATGTTGTTGTTGTCGTTGTTGCTGTTGTTGCTGGTGTTGTTGCTGTTGTTGTGGCAACCGCAAGCACATTGAAAATGTGTCTGAGTTCGAGTTTAATTAAAGCCGCAAGCTGCCAACAAAAAGAGTAAAACCGAAGCCTGCACTTTGAACTTTGCAACAGGGGCGCAGGCCTGGCCAAACAGTTTGGCCTTCATTGGATTCAGAGCCAAAGAGAGCCCGAATACAGAGCCACAGAGCCAACAAGCTGAAGAGCTAGCAAAGCTGGCCTGTCCTGGCCGGGAGCTGTTTATAGCCTCGCCTGGAGTGCAGCCTCGGGCGCAGATCCTTTGTCAAAGGACCATAAACAACGGCATGGAGCAAAAGCCTTCCATTTGCAAATAATTAAAATTGTGTGGCCAAAAAGTGAAAAAGAAAACTGTGAAAATATGCCGGGAAATTGTATGCGCAAACAAAAGCCAACAGTAAATAGCACCAGAAACAAAGAAACAAAAAACCGAAAAAAATAGCAGCAATTGCCGTTAATGCAAATAAAATACGTAACGCAAATGCAAAGAAAAGTCAAGAAAAGCGCCCCGGGGAACCATAGAGCGGGTCCCAAAATTTTTAGTTAATTAAAACTAAAAGTGAAAATGCGAAAATTGCTGATAATAAAAAGCGCTTAGGGATGCCCAAGAGGCGATAAACGACTGACGACAAGCGGAACTTGGCTAACGACATAAAAGAAACGGAATAGAAAATTGATATTCGCACGCAGCGAAATCATAATGAAGCAAAATCTGGTAAAATAAATGGATATATATATATATATATATATAAACAGAGTAGAGAGAATGGCAAAAACAAATGCAATTTGATATGCAGGCACACAACAAAAATGAAAATGCAGAAAAAACGAGCGCAGAGAAAAAGCGTAAAAATAGAAATAAATAAAATAAATTTGTGCAAATTGTGGAAATAAAATGCGAATGCAAAACGAAGCTGCATAAATGAAAAACGGAAAAACTGAAAAAGTGCCACGTTGATAAGCTATGGCAGAGGGGGAGAAAAAGAGGGAACAGACCAGAGGCTGCCTTTTGTTTAGTGTAAAAAGGCTTGGCTAAAAATAAAACCCACAACAACTGGCCAACATAAAGAACTTGAATGCAAGGACTTTATTTAAGGTGACAACGAATTAGCAGCACTGAAAATTCCAGCTTTTGTTGTGAAAATAAAATATCAGATGAGCTGGGCAGCCCTACTTGGAATACAAGAAAAATGCTGAAATTGGAATGCGTTTTTCCCTAATAAAACAAAATAAAATACATACGTTGAAAGCTTAATTTAATTTATAATGTTTTTAGTTGAATATTGTAAATCAACATAATATCAGCTTCAAAAATTGCACTCTATCCGTACTATAATTTTTTATTAAAATATTCGCTATATCTGGTTAAAAGTTTTGTTAAAAAACTATTTGGCTAAGCAAAAACCATGCAAATAAATATACTATGAGTAAATGCGATTTGTGTACGAATAAATATAAATAAATATAAAATATTCTGTAATATCAAGCAAAAACTCTATGAAATGTATGCAAGCTATTTAATATATAGCCTGCAGTCATAACTCTGCAACTTTGTTGCATTTATTAGTGAGTTTTTATTGAAAATTAATATTGTAATTTGTATGCAGCACAAACCGAGTTTTATTCATTTTTTACTGGCTATTTTATCAGAGAACACTTTGAATCTGAGCGTAAATAGCTTGATGCTCGCAATTAACTGGAGTTTAAGTTTCTTGTATATTGCATGATTTCCGGTTTGGAATTAAATCGAAAGCTCTCTGCACAGCCGGAAACTATGCAAATTTCCAGCTTGTTGACCAAAGAAACAAAAATATAAACGCAAACGCAAGCAAATTGCAAATGGTACCGTGAACAAAAAAAAAGCATATAAAAAGATGCTGAAAAACGAATAGAAAATGCAGATTAAGTCAACGACTTGCCTGGAGACATGCACAAGATGAAAAGGAATACAGAATGGAAAAGCAGATAAAAATGTGGCAGCCAGCTGTTGCCGGGCAGCAGCTCCACCTACAAGCCCATAGATATGGCCACATCAAGAGATACAGATACAGATGCAGATGCAGATACTTTCACAGAGGTACTAGACACAGTTCTGTGTAGCGTACAGATATGCGCTCCTTGCCAGACTCGTGCATGACAATTAGGTGCAAATGAGTTAAAACGCATGGAACTGGCAAGTAGATGGAGTTGGAGATGGAGCAGAAGCCATGGATACATGGTTGTGCTTGCCAACACCCTTGAAAAGTCAAGTTGCCTCGGCTGCTTCTGATGCCTCTGGTTGCAGTGTGGCATCAAAGTATCCGCCCAAAATAGAAGTCCAAACAACATTTCCTATGTTTATTTCAATTGCATTCGACGCCTTCGCGCTGGGCGGGCAAGTTCTCATAAATTGCGTAAAAAACAAAATAAAGTAGTATAAACGGAGTAGATCAGTCGGCCGGAATGTTACAGTCGGATGTAACAGACAGTAAAAGACCTTGTACTTTTCGCTATCGGTTATACCCTTGGCGCATGCATGCCCCATAATCCTCTTTGCATAATTGTCCGTTACATATCTTTGCTGTTTGCTAACCGATCGTAATGCAATTCAGAGCGTCGATGGAAAATGCTATAGGCTACGTACTTATCTAAAGCTTGAAATTGTAATTGCTGTGTTTTTTATGGCGAGGAATGGGCAGAGGTATTAAAAATCTATAAGAAACTTGATCTGCTTGCAGTATAGGGTAACCTACATATATACCAAAAATGGTATCTCTTGCTCCTTAATAGTTTGTGAGATCTAGATATTTGGATGGATATGTCTATTCCTACTTAGCTCATCCTGATCAAGAATTTATATACATTGTGGCTTCTGCGTGTTACATACTTTTCCCATTGCCCTACCTTCATATACCCTTTTGTATTTTTTCAAAGTACGGGTTCTAAAAAGCAATGATGAGATGTAAGGCATGCGGCATAAAAGCATTGAGAATTATGAAAAAAATTTAAAAAAAATATATGCCAAGTGAAGTGGATGCTCAACTCGAGGCGTTACTGAAAAAAATCATCATTAAAAATTAGCTGCACTAATTTGGCTGAAAATTGGGTCACGACTTCGTGGAAGCGACTACTTCAAGACGTGTTGATGCGGCAATGCATTTGCCAAAAGGGGGCAAGTTGGGGCATGGGGCATGGGGCACGAAGATTTTGTGTAGCGAGAGAGCGTGTGCCAAGTCAATGAAGCCACAGCCGCTTAATTGTTTTAATGCTTTGAATTAATTGAATGGTAACAGCAGCCCCTCCTCACTCCCACGCTCCCTCCTTTCCTACCACAAGTTCTGCTGCAGCTGCGTTGTTTACTTGTGCCAAATTTCATGTTTGAAGTGGCCCCAAGAGCTGCAGGAGCACCGCAGCCAATGAAGCACAACCAGCAGAATATGCCAGCTAATAGACTGATTGCAGAACTTGCAACAACTCCCAAGTGTCGATGAGGGATGCGGGGGTGGGTGGCAGAAGAGTGCAGCTACTAGAGAAGTGTTAAAGCAAACAGCAAAGTGTCGGGTTCGATTGGAGCGGAGCAAATAAAATTGAATGGCGGGGCGCCAGAGCGATAAGGGCAAATGCGTGTAAATAGATAGAGAAATGGAGAGATAGAGATGGAGATGGATGCAAAGGGAACTCAATATAAATGTTCTGTTAATAATGCAAACAGATTAGAGAGATGAAAGCGGAGCGTGCTCAAAGAGCATATACATATCTAAACATCTATGTTATGCATCGCTTGCCACACTTCTAAGTGCTGCAATTAGCAACTCGCCTTTGCAGTTTCAATTAATGAGTTGCGCAGAATATGCAAAAAATAGTAAACAAATCGAACTATTACTAATTACAAAAATCATTTAAGCGATTTAAATTGAAAACTAAAATATCTTAACTGTCCAGAGCTATTTTATGATTATATTAAATTTGCAATTTCATACTCTAAACTATTCAACAAACTATTTAGCAAACTAGAGCAAAGCCACAGATATGCTATAGGTAATTTGTGTTTCCAAGCTGAACAAATTCCTTCATTTTATCTGACAATTTTGCAAGAGAAACTGAGAAACGAAAAATAAGAAAAAACTTTTTCTGAGAAATCAGGAAAATTGCAGTTGCAAAACTATGATTTTAATTGACATGATAGTAAATCGATATTTTAGTACATATATTAAATCCCTTTAAAAGACAAAATACTATATCGAATACGAAAAATAATTCAATTATTTCTATTTGATTGCAGTTAGTTGAAATGAATACAATCTAAATAAATAATAGAACTATAAAATAACATTATAAATAAATAAGATATAAAGCCTTTGTTTCAAGAGTTAAATTTTAATTATAATTATTATTAATTTATTATGTACATATTTATAGTTGGCACAAAAGTTGCAGTTGCATAAATAAACTGTTATTGATGTTAACACAAAATACAAAAAAATAATATAATTTTTAAGTTGTTTATTTAATTTATTTATTATTTATATATAATTGTAGGCGTACACAAGAGAGCCATAATGTAGGCGGCGCGCAATTAATACGATTTTAATTGGTCAATATAGAATGCAAGTTTTGAATGGTAAATGGGCATTACTTATGCTTGCATTGTTGTAATTTTCCCCCATAAATCTCAATTGAATCTGAACAATTATGCCAAGCAATTAATAATAAAAAGCGTGGCGCACAATAACAATAACAATCAACTAATCTACAGCCAAAGATCTAAGCGCTACGTGCGATGCAATCCCAATAACACCACACAAATTAATTTGTATGCCAAGTGGCGGCTGAAGCTCGAATTCAAACTGAAACCGAAACTGTGGCTGCCATTTACATACTTATTCAGACTATGACTATGAGTCCAAAGATGAATAGGAGTATGAGTATGAGTGTCGGGCTTATTAATCTGTTCTTTTTTCGAGAGTCTGTAAATTAATTAACAATTAAATGCACATGAGTGTGGAAATCCAGACAGCAATAGAAAACGTGAAAAAGCAACTTTATCATTGTGTAAATCGATAAATAACGATTTAATAATACTCTAAATTCCACACCTGTCGCCATTTGCAATTAATTGCTTAATTCGCATTTATCAATGCTGATTCTGACAATGTTTATTTTACATAAATTCTTTATTATTTATCATGTTTATTAATTTAATTAATTAAATTTATTTATTGCTCTGATTCATTTATATCGTTTATATTTCAGACACAGCTACATAAATTGCTAACCGAATTGGTAATTTCTTAGAAAACCAATTAAGAGATTTCCTCAAAAATATATATGCAAATTGATGGCAAATGGTCAATGATGTATATTTAATAAGCTTAAAAATATGTGTAAGCAAAAGAAGCAAAACATTTAAAAAAATATACATTTTGCATAACCTTGCAAATTAAATACATCAAATTGAAATTCATAGAAATTTTTGTTCATTTCCGCTGCTTCGAAAGTATACCTAAATTTGATTAAATAAAATGGGAAATTGTGAGTTTTTATCCTAAAGATCTTGTTAAACTCGTATAATTATTTTGTTATATTTTTATAGCAATATCCACTGGCTCTTTTATTTGTTATATAAATATATAAATAATCTGGGAAATTAGTAATTTTAATAACGAAATTTATTTAATACTTGTATAATTATTTTGTAATATTGTATACTAATTCCCAATCACTTTATTCATGACTTTTAAATCTAGTATTAAATGTGGCCCAGAAATTATACCTAAGTTCGTTGAAATAAACCGGGATATTATAAAGTCTAATTATTTTGTAATATTTTAATTTGTACATCTATTTTAATTTTCCATGGTAATTTAAGTCTATTTTAGCATTAAATGTGGTCCAAAAATTAGGCTGATAATATTTTTTTTATACTTATATCCTTTTAGTTGCTTATTGATGTCATGAGCAGTATTTTTAGTCTCAAAGTTCTAGTTAAATTCTTCTATTCATATGATATTATTTTGTGCTAATTTCCACTCACTTTATCATTGATGACTTGATCAGCATTTCCCTGATGACGATTCAAAAGTTTCCGATGTTGTCTCAGCGCCTGCATTTGTTTTTCGTGCTGTTGTTTCTGATGTCGATGCTTTCGTAGAATCTGCTTCCACTGGGCTTGAGTAAAGACAGCTTCATGCTCCTCTTCTTGGCCATCATGCTGCTGATTGGCAGTTGCGTTTGTCACCAGTTGGCTCTTAAGTGGCGGCCGCTCCGTCCCCTCGCCCCGCCCCTCACCCAGCTCGACAAAGTAATCAATGTCAGCGGCGGTTGTGGCTGAAACTATGGCTGTCGTTGGGCCATGTTTAATAGCATTTGGCGCATCGTAGGGGCGGCTGGTAGGAGCAGACTGCGATTTATGCTGATGCTGATGATGACGAGGCAGTTGCAGGAACTGCTCTTCTTCTTCCACTTCTTCTTCTTCTTGAGGCTCCCACGCCAGCCGATATTTCTGCAGTTGCCGCAAACGATGGCGCAGTCGATGCCGATGGCGGCGGTTTGGCTTTTTGTCTGGCATTGCCCTCAGAATCTTCATCTGGACTGCGCTTTTATCGTGCTCTCTGCCATCGTCATCATCAGGCAAATGTTGCAGTTGTTGTTGTTGTTGTTGTTGTTGCTGTGGCAATAACACCTTCTCCGTGGGGACGACGACGACGACGTGTTGCTGGTCATTAGTAATGGCCTCCAGGCCTGCTCCAATCGCACAGAGCAGCAGAGGCCATAGAAAATACCAAAGCCACGTCACGTTTAGCTGCATTTCGCTTGAGGAGCAGCGTTGCAAGGGGCGCAAGGGGCAGGGGGCAGGGGTAGCAAATGTTTGGGGGTGTGGGAAGTAACGTTTCAAAGATTTTTAATTAATCGCTTGCAGTTTTCTTTTATTTTGTTGCTGTTTTTCAATTACCAACGGGATTCACAACTTTTATGTTTTCAGACCCTGTACTTTTAAAGAGCACAAATGGGTGTATTGAGTTAGTGCTAATGAAATTTTATAATTATACACCTAAATTATATATTCTTAATCACAGCGACGAGCTGAGTCTAAAAAGCCATGTCAGTCTGTCCGTCTGTCCGTCTGTTCTCCGTATGAACACCTAGATCTCAGAAACTATAGGAGCTAGAGACACAATTTTTGAAATATAGATGCTCCTATACAGTACACTGATTAAAATTATTTTATATTTTGAATGTCTCCCACCTTCCCACGTCAACCGCACAAAACCCCTCATAGATCAGGCAAACTATAAGCACCACAGCAGCCACTTGTAATTCGACATGTAAGTAAATTATGGCATTTTCAACATTTCATTACGATCGGACAAGAAACAGCAAAGATATTCGACAGACAATTAGCTCTTATGTGTGTGTATTATTGTAACTTAAAGTACAGGGTCTCCTGCTGTCGGTTACGTCCGACTGTTGTCGCCGATCAGTCGCCGACTGATCTGTCCCGTTCTTACTGGTTTTTGTGTTCGAAAAGCTTTTGGTACTAAAAAGCGAATTTTATTTCTGTGTCACACGCGCGACTTGTGAATGGAAAACAACAAATGCAACAACTGCAACACTTACGCACACACACACACACACACATGCATAGGTGTGTACACTTGCCAAAAAAACAAATCATAAACTCAAAATTAGAAGTCGAAACGGAAATCGGGCAGACAAACAATTGATTGCCAAATGGCAAGTTGTCTGTCCGTCTGTTTGTCTGTCTGTTTGTATCTTGAATAAGCTCTAAATTTTACACAACTTGGAAAACATCAGCGTAAATCGTTATAGTACAAACACTTTTCTCATTTTCTTGCCCATTTCACAACGTGAGACGCACACACGCACACACACACGCACTTGCGCACGCGACAGCATTCGAACTGAGCCTGATTTCGCCGCCGATTGCCCGTGTTGCGCTGCCCGAACGCACTGACTGCGGCGAAGTTGGCACGCAACTAGTTAAACGGTTGCGGCGAACATCGAACACAACAGCAGAACGTAAACAACATGTGCAGCGCTCTCTCAGAGCGAACAGGTTTGAGCTGTAACTCCAGCCAAATGTTGCGCAACATGCTGCTAGCTGACTAATGTTGCTTGGCAACAGTGTTGCCGATTTTTGTTAGAGTTGCTGAGATCTCAGTGTTGATACAGACGGACAGATTGACGGACATGGCCAGATCGACTTAGCTTTTTATACTGATCAAGAATATATAGATTTTATGGATTCTATCGATCAAAATAATGACAACAAACCTACAAGAATACAATATATTAGTGTAAATTTTCGAAAATTTAGAAAAATAGGCTGACAAAAAGCAGCATTATTTTGTAAAAAGCCATAAAATTTATAACAAACGCTCATCAAATATAGACAAATCTGGAGGGAACAAGCGAATTTGGCATCCCCATTAATTAATTTTTAATAACAAATCAGAGTTTATTTTTAACAAACATAGACAACATTTAGTTGCAAGCTCATTTATTTGCGCTTCTGCTTGCCGCTAAATTGGATTAAGCAGTTATTGTTGTGCTTGTCAACAAGCCACGCAGCGGCAATTTGATTGATCGGCGGCAAGCTGCAACCTGCAACTTGGCCTATAAGCTTGCACCTGCCACTGCTGCTGCCTCTGCCTCTGCCACTGCCACAGATGAGGTGTTGCCCACTCGCACTTAATTGCGTGTGTTGGGCCAGGCAAATCAACGCCCTGCCGTGGCCGCCAAAGTCGAACGCCTCTGGAATGTGGCATGTAGCAAGTGGCAAGGAGCGGGCAACTGTTGGTGGCAACAACTGGGCGCCCTGCCGTGTGCTGGTGGCCTATGTGGAAAATTTATGTGGCCAGTTGGTGCGCGGTCCGTGGTTGCCATGCTTGGGGCATCTTGGGGCGTTGCAAGCAGCCAAAGCCAAAGCCATTGTTGTTGTTGTTATTGTTGTTGTTGTTGCTGCTCCCGCTGTTGCTGCATAATTGATAAATGTTTACAAATTATTATGTTGCACACACAGCAGCAGGCCACCCAGGCGCAGATTGTGCACAGTGCCGAGTTTGGTCTGGTGAAAGCACAGAAGCCAGCGCTTTTTATTTTTATTTTTATTTATTATTAATTTGTTGTTGTTTTGAGGCAGCGTGGCCGTTCTTCATGTGGCGCCCAACTGCATTTCAGTTGCTAATTAAAATGAATTTCTCAATTTCTCAATGATTCCCTCGCTTCATTAGCGAGCAAATGCCTTACCTCAGCTGATGAATATTTATAATATTTATAGGCAAGGTCAGTGGCAGCAACAGCAACAGCAGCTACGGCTTAAATTAGCCCGGATTATACCACGGCATGGAGTGCAAAAGAACTCTGCAATTGAATATTGAAATGGAAATCAAATTTGTTGCTGATGAGCGAGATTGCTCGGGTATCAGACTCCCAACGCTCAATTCTCAATGCTCAATGCTCAATGCTCAATGCTCATCTTCATTTTCAGCTGAACTCGTATCATCGTATCGCATCATCTGCTGCTCCATTGCCATTAGCATTGTTGCTGTGCGAGCACACTGAGAGAAAACTCAGCAGAATTTCCGGTCTCCAATTGTAACGAGTTGTGACTTTTTCATTAACATTTAAAATTACAAAGCCATGCAATTTTTTGCTTTTAATTTAAACCGGCTTAGTTTTAATTAATCATGATACTTTCACTATTCCATATTTATTTTGTTTATTTGCAACGACTCTCTCTACGTTTTTTCGAGTGTAGTTGTTGGCATTGTTCTCGCATTCACCCCGCTTTCAATTTGCCTAAGTTGCCATTTGTGGCTGTGGCAGAGCGAAAGACAGAGAGACGGAAAGGCAGAAAGACAGAAAGAAAGAAGCAGCTGCCGCCGCACAACCACAAGATAACCGCAGACAAATACACATACATATATATATAGATATATATAATACGAATACACGGAATACGCATACATATTCGAATTCAATACAAAATGCAAATGAAGCACAACCAAAATGCGGCGCAAAATCATAAAAATCAAATTGAAAACGGCCCTAGGGACATGCAGGGGCGTACCAGCCAAAAGGACCAAAAAAAGGCGCTTGATTTGACTAAATAATTGACATATCGAAATTGAAATCGAAACCAAAGTCAATGCCACAGCGAAAGGTAGCCAAAAGTGGCATGGAGAATGGCTTAATGAAATCACATTATAGAGAAAAGGAACAAGATACCAATACCGATAGCGATAGCCCTAACAACCCCTCCATCAGGTTACCTTTCCCTCTGTCTCTGTCACTCACTTCCTGCTAATTGTGCTAGGCATACATATAAGTATATATACGCTGAAATCCGCTTCCGATTTGGCATTATAATCTCGGCAGCACAGCGGGTGCGCTGCCTATAAAAATGTCAGCCAGGCTCTGGGAGCTGTTGATCTATGACAGAGCGCAAAAAAAGGTTCAATTAGATTAAAAATATTTGGAAAATAAACCCCAACAACAGGCACATAATGATGCTGATGAGGGGCAGCAAATTGACTGCAGATAAAGTGCCTCTGACGGGCAAACTGTGGCCCGAGGACACTGTCAAAAAAAGGGTGCACGAACGCAATTTCCGCTTGGACCGAAGGTAGGGAGAAGCAAGAAGCCAAAAGTGTTTGTTAAAAAGTTGACACAGTCAAAGGTCAAATGCAAATGTGTTTAAGCATAAAGATCAGCTCAGATTTGGTTGGCTATATGCGCATAAAATATATATACAAATATACTATATACAGCAGCTGCTGTCGGCATATAAGATGCAGACAATAAACTTGCCACACGAAAACAGTTTCAACTTTTATGATGCGGCAATTCCAGCGAAGCTAAATAAAAACAAATGTTGTAGGCGCTTTGTTGTTGCACCTCCTAACGCATGGCAGACCCAATGACACAGTTTGCAACTGCAAGCTGCCACTTGCAACAGTTGGTGGCCACCCGTTGGCGTTTGCTGAAGATCCCGGAATGTGCAGCTGCCCCCCATACCTGGGACTCATTAAAGGAGGAGCAGGAGGAGCTGGAGGTGCCTATTAAAGCGGCATTCATAGTGTTGAAAGCCAATGCCGCCGACAATTAGACAAGCTCTCTGCAAAAGGGGTGAGGGGAAAGGAGAGCGAGGCAGCCGCCAACTGAGGGGAGATAAAAATGGAAATGCTGTTGCCTCAGCTCGAGCATGCGAGAAAATATTTAGAAGGGGCCATTGCGAGCAGCGTTTTGTGCTCTTGGTCAACAAACAGCGACAGCGGAGAGCAGCAGAGTTGGCCAAAGGCTGCATAATCAGTTATATCGGTAGCTTATGGTTTTATTATGGCTCACATAGATGCACGTAATGCTGAATCCGATTTGCATAATATCGACGCTACATGAAGCACAATAAAACAACATTGTGCACATCCAGTTTGGGCTGAGAAAAATGTTGCCTGAGCAGCTGGTGGCTTCTTTTTTTATGTGTGTATAAATATATCTAATTATTTGTTAATAAATTAAGTTTGAGCTAGAAATTCCCAATTTAAATATTACGGAATCGATTTCGATTGAATTTATATTCTGTAACAAATGTAATTCCTATGTTTCAATTAAACATAAGTTTTTCGAAATAAACATAAGTTTTGGTATATATATTTGTATTATTATTATTAAAGGAATATTCCTTTAACAATTTGCGTAGCCATTGAAAAATGGGTAAAAACAGGGTTAATAACATTGTGCGAATGTATGTAGAGTCGATTTAGCTATGTATGTTGTCGGTCAGTTCTTCTGCATGAACGCTGAGATCTTGTTGGCTTTCTGAGCAAGAGCGTTAGCACCCACACTTCCAACTGAGCAGCGTCCACTCTTCTGGCAGATGACTCATAGTTGTTACAGTTATAGTTGATCTCACTAGTAAGCACACGCACCCACTAGACTGCTGCACCACACTTCCGCCTACTCCGACATCAGGCATCACACTGATAATGAGAACTGCACGCAGCAGCATTTATAGTGCAAGCGCTCTCAGTCCCTTGATCGAGCTTAGGCCAAGGAGAGCGCCCCACCCCAATATATGAGCTTCTGCTGTGAGCACAGCGCAAGCATAAATATACTCAAGCGCTGCTGACTGCGCTGCGACTGCAACGCTCTCATTCTCGAACAGCCTGTATAAGCATACGCACATAAGAAAAGCTTACGCGCTCTCTCTCCAACTTGCGCGCACTTGTTTGCGCTCCTAGCATAAGCTCAGCTCCCTTGATCGAGCTTAGGCAAAGCTTTGCATTGAGCGCTGCTGACTGCGCTGCGACTGCAACGCTCTCACTATCGTACAGCCTGCACGCACAAGCATACGCACATAAGAAGAGCTTAGGAACGCGCTCTCTCTCCAGCATGCGCGCTTTGTTGGCTCTCCAAGCGAAAGCTTGTTGAGTACAGATCAGGATTACAGTTACCTGCAGAGGCTGAGACAGCTCTACCAATATAGGCTATTTGAGAATTCTAAATGTGTATGCCAAACATAAATGTACTTAATATATTTATAATTATTTTTAAAATATTTTAAATTATAATATAATTTAAGAGCGGTACATTTAAGTTTAAAGGATTTATATTAATGAATTTAAACATATTTTAAATTTAGTTTAATTAATAATGTATGGCAATACAAATTACTGAATATACATTTAGTTTAAAAATATTTTTAATTAAATACTGTCAAATTTTATTATACATTTTATATCAAAACTATTTGTTGGTAATATATGTACATTTTGTTTTACTTTAATGTTAAATGTATATCACAATTCTTTTAACAAATTTACATTCTTAACTTCCAGGTTGACTGGCCCTTTGGACCTTTGGCTGCCACGGAAATTACTCTATTTTATCAGGCAGCGGACTTAATTTAGCCATTACCTATTTGCGAATTCCATTGACCTCAATGGCTGCTCTGGCCAAGATAACTGTTAAGCACACAATGTTGCGGCTTCGTGTGGCATGTGCTGTTCGTGTGAGAGCAACATTATAATCTACTGCTCAATTGATATGCCTGTGTTTGTGGGCCACATTATAAACCGCATAAACAATTTGCCCAATATCCGTTAACGGCCGCATCGAACAATAACGATAACGATAACGATAACGATGCCAACGTGAGCCCATGAATAGCAGCTGAGTAACTTCACAGTTAGTTAAGGTCTGCTGGGTTATATAGACAGCCGACATGCCATATAATTATGAGACAATACGTGGCCAAATTGAAATGGCTTCGTAGCCATGGCCTAATGCCATGATGGATGCCCAATTGGGGATTATGCAGGGCCGCAGACCATGACCCCTAATTGAATGTAACAAATGGCGAGACAGCGAGGATCAAGGCAAAAGGTCTACAGATCAAGATGCAAACCACACAATGGCCAAACCGCAAAAAGAGCCCATAACTGATCCATTTCGATACGGCAAGCACGCGGCCAACAAGCGGCCCACTCGACTTGAGCTCATCAGAGGCGTGGCCCATACAAATACACTGAAAAAAACACACGCACACAGAACACCTAACCATTGTTTAACTAATTGGATTAGTTTGATGCCTAACCAGGCAGTGCCAGAGCCCTCCCTCTGTCTGTCCCTACGTCTGCATTACAGTCCTTCTCCCTACTCATTGCCTGTGTCCGTCTGTCTGTCCGTCTGTCCGCATTAGGTACCTCAGGTAGGGAGAGCATATTTCGCTGACTGTCCGTTTTAGTTGTAAAAATAAACAGGATATTCTTGTACATCTCAGCAGCTTGTGCTGCTCTTTGTATCTGCCAGCAATCAATGTAAACAACCAGCCCACAACAACATCAACAACAACAACAACATCAACAACAACAACAACAACAACAACAACATTTCCAGCAAGTCATTGTGTTTGTTGCACCTTTTCATTTTGGTTTTATTACACGATGATTTCGTTTCGACGATAACAAAACGATTTGATTTGAGTGCATTTTAAGTGAAATTAAACGAAAACTATTTCGCTTTTCAGTTCTTCATAGCATAATGCATTACAAATTTAACAAAATTCCACCTCGAGCGCAACAAAAGCAAACCAATTTGAATTGAATAAAGAAAATAAGAAATAAAAGGTTAAATTGGAATAAATATGAAATTGCTTGCAAAGGAAGTGCGTGCAATACTTGAATACATTTATTTATAGCACAGAAATGGTAATTCAATTATCACTTGAACTTCAAGTGCAGTAGAAATGTCTGAGATTTTTCTACATTTTTTTTGCTTTTTTATCAAACGACATCTTTTATGTTTCGTTGTTTTCGATTTTTATTCATTACAACACTTGTAGGAGAACAAGTGGAAATATTTATTATTATTCAAAAGAGTTAATTGACTTTGTGCAGATTTCATGTAAAATATGTAATAGTAGTACATATCAAAATTATTTATTTAATTTTATTATTGCTATTATTATAATTATTTGATATATCTATCTCAGTAGCTAAGATTGCCTAAGACAGATACAAATTTTGTCGTCTTCAAAACCATGTGAAATTTAATTTAAATTTTTGTAAAATTCGTATGACTTTACTCTGAATTTATGGCTTATCTATTTTAATACTAGGTTTCCTTTGATTCTACTTACATATTAAAGTTGCTTCGTAATAAACAAATTCTATTAAACAGTGCCTGAAGTTACCTCACACACATTTTGCTTATTTGCTTACTCGGTTTCCTGCACTAACCAAATGAAATATTTAATTTGTAAATTTAAAATGAGCAGAAAATGTAGTGCAAATCTGATTAAGCAGATGAGATTTGACTGTACTCAACTCTTGGCTTAAACAATTTGAATGAAACTTTATGTGCAAATATTTTGGCAAAAACAAATTTAATTTTTTGCTGCACGAAGTTGGCAGCCAACAGACGCCGTCAACAGAAGCCGCCACAGCAAAACCGCAGCAACTGTCATATGGTGGAGCCGAAGAAGCAGCAGAAGTAGGGGCAGAGAGAAGAGGGAACGGCAGCTGGAGCATTTGAGGCTGCCTTAACAACGCCATAAGCCACAATCTCGCTCTTCGTCCCTGCTTTCGGCGCCGTAACCACAGCTAACATTTTGCACGCTGCCGACTTAATTGTGCGAAAAAGTTTTTCAACGCTAGAAAAATGCCGCAAAGTGTTGAAATTATTTGACAGACCGTTAGGAACAGTGAGCGAAAATTAGAAAATACGTTATAAGTGCCTGCTGCTGATTGTTTAAATGCAAAAGCGAAAGTTGAAAATGAGCAGTAAAAAGAGCTTCCCAGTATGATATTTAATGAATATTGGTCTGCAATTACAAGTTGATGTTTTTAACGCAGCTTTTCATGCATTTTTTGCTTATTGTCAAGAGGAGTAGAGGATTAAAGGGGTAAGCACAGGGTTGCATGTAACCAAGTCAGCTGTAGATAATGCCTAAGTTACGATAATGAAACAAATCCAAACCAAATAAATATTAACGGAAATGAAATATATTTTTTACGTTTTATCGCATTTATGTTTTGTTTAACTCGTTTTGAACTTTCTGCAGCGACATTTATGACGATGCTGACGATGATGAAGTATGAAAACTCTAAAAGGAAAATGGAAAATGGAAAACTTCCATTGCAGTCACATGCAGACACACTCAACCAATGTCACCCACACACACGTAGCAGCAGTATATCATGTATACACACATACATATACCAGAATTGTTCTTGAACAAAACTCAATGATGCGCGCGACGAACAACGTGCAACTAAAATCGTTTAAAAGTCAGAGGTTAGGGTAGTATTAAAATTAGATACCCACTGTAAAAAAAATAATTAAAAATATTCAAATAAATGGACTAAAATAGCAAATTTTAACTAAATTTTATTTATTTACATGTAACTTTAGGTATTTTTAGAGTCAAATTATAATAATTTTAGCAAATTCAAGCATCACTTTATATTTAATTTAATTTATATAATAATAATATATTTTATTCAGTATATAGACCATTTATTTAGTCGTAATTGGCTGTAAACTGAAGTTCATTTACTTTACTATCGAATGCCTGCATATAATTGAATATATCTTAATTCTTAAACATATTCTAGAAATGTTTTATTATAGAAACTTAACACTTTTATACTCCAATATTAAATTGAAATTAAACAAAACCATAATTAAATTTATACTCTATCATTAAAATCAAATAAAATTCATAACAAAATTGATTAAATTCATGTATTTATTGACTATATTGGCTTTGCAAACTCTAGCCACTAATAATATACCTCTAGCAAGGCAATTACAGGGTATTTTCTGGCAATGGAAAATGTTAGCTGCAAAAATGGTGAACTGCATTTTCGACAACTACATACCATCGGTTGATGGAGTCTGTCTCTTGGTTGTAGCTTGCAGTATGTTTGCCTGTCTGTGCGTGCAACATCCCTGCTCCCTCCACCCGGCACCCTGCACCCGCCACTCTTCCCACTTTCTTGCTGCCTTTCATATGCTGTCAGTGTTTGCGTTTGCTTGTGCTTTCAAGTGCCTGTCTGTGCTTGTGTGAAGCAGAACTCATCGCAGCAGTGGCAATAACGAGTGTTGACGCTTATATTGAAACACAAACTGTAAAGTTCGCCCCTGCCTCCCCCCTTGATAGCCCTTTTGCCGTTAACGTAAAATTGTAAAAAGTCTTCCCAATATACAATATTCAATAAGCTCGCGTGTGGCTTATCGTATGTACATTTTCATTGAGCTGCAAACTGGCAGCCATTGCCAGAGGCGCTTAATAAGTATGTTGGCCAAGTTAAGAGAAAGAGGAGTGTGGGTGACAGGCTCTTATCACAAGCTAAATAATTAATCAAGCCAAACAAAAGCTGCTTGCGTGTCCCTCTCTATCTATGTGTGTGTATGTCGGGTGTCACGCCCAGGAAGCGACAGTTGCAAGGCGAACCGTCAACACGTTGGCAACACTGTCGCCGCGTGTGAAGCGCCAGTTGATTAATGAGCTGCGATGGCAACCAGCAAGACACCGATGCAATTGCCACTGCCACCGGCACTGGCACTCCTCTCACCTCACTCTTCACTACTCACTCTCACTTGGTCTGCTTAATAAAGGAAAACTCAGTCAGCTGCAGGATTTGCTACTTAGCTGCCACCGGTAACTGGGGAAATGAGCTGCTTCTTACGTGACCAAAACGCAGAGAGCGGGTGATAAAGCAGCCGCTGAAGCATTAGCTCAGACTCCAGTATTGGCCAAGCAGACATTCGAAAGCGGCAGCTGAGCTGGAATTCAACTCGATCAGGCTTACACAGTTAAGAGCATTGAGAAAGGATAGTTTCACAAACTTACAGTGTTATAATATATTCGGCAAAATATAGATATTTTAAAATATAAATTATGTATATATAATTAACTTGAAAATTAAATAAAATTCATGTTAAATAAAGAAAACTAAAATTAAATGAGCTAAAACTGCTTAAAAATTAAGCATCGCGACATTTTCTTTTTTATTCATTGTTCAAAAATCTAACTGTATTATAAATACAAATAGTATTTAACAAGAAATTAAAATAAATGAAAATAAATCTAAATCCTAGTACCATTTTTACCTATTTACAATAAAATGAATAGAACCATTAATCAATATAAAATAAAATAAACAAAAATGTAATTTAAATATATATTACAAAAATATAATAAAATGTCTTTCTTTTTAATTTCTTAACAACGAAATAAGTATCATAATAAATTAAATGAATAAAAATATAATTAAAACATATATTAAAATAGCAAAGCAATTAATTTCTATTTAATTTGTCTTCCCCAATTATTTTCAGCAAATAAATGAACCAATTCACGCGTTTTTAATCCATATCAAAAGCCTTGAACATTGAGCCATCAATCATGCGTCAATCACGCAATCACACACGAGCAGCAAGCATATCCATGACAACCTAATCAACGCAATTTAACACATAGCCAGGGCATCACAACACGTTTCAACTTCCTTTTGGAAGACCGCAGACGGCAACACACGCGCCAACACAATTTAATATCCATGCACGTACAACAGTGCGTATGCGTATGCGTATTTTGTATGTTGTGTTTGATGTAGCAGGGTAAAGGGCCAAGCTACAACAGACAGCAAATCTAGCTACAAATCTAGTTACATATAGTATTCAGACTAACACTGCTCAGTTGCAGGCGCAGTTACAGCTTTGCACCCATACATTCAATATCCAAATGCAATTCCCAAATGAAATGTAATTTTGATTGATTTTCTAGCATTTCGGCTTTCAGTTTTTCATTTATTTCACTGGGTTTTCACTACTAGACTGGCAGTTAGTTCTTTTGTATGGCCTGTGATTTGTGCCACGCCTACAGAAAACAAACGCCTCTCAACTATTTTCACTCCAAGTGTTTGCGTTTGCATTTTTCAAGCGTACGCCATTCGGCACGTGACCCATTTTTTTTATTTGTTACTTTTCTATGGTCTATATTTTATACTACGCTCTCTGGCTTCTGTATGGCATTTGTGCTTCTTTTTATTTTGGCCACAGCGATTGAAATGTAATCAGAAATTGCTCTGCGGATGCATCTAACGCGCTTTCAAAGCGTGTGGCAAGTGCTTCAGCAGTTTGTGCTCCATGGGGCAGCAGCAGCTGCCATCGGGTCGCAAGTATTTTTAAAGCAATCTGATTTGTTGCACCAGTATGCAGTAGATAAAACTCTGCATGAGTGTCAATCGAAATGTGATAATCTCGCATTTGTGTCTTCCTGACGGTTTCTTTATTAAAAGAATTGCACTCAATTGGAATTTAAAGCTTTTTGAATCTGAATTAATTGGAAGAATGTCAAATAAAGACAATGTAATAAAATAGAAAGCCTTTATTGCTATTTATACATATATTTATTTCATCTATCTTCTTAACAAAAATCACAATTGGAAGTTAATTCCTGAAAAATTAAAATTGCAACCTTCAAGATTTAAATGTCAAAGAAAAATATTTTAATAAATTGAGTTAATTTTAATTGCTACATATTAATAATTGCAATTAATTTAATACTGCACAACACATTCAAATTATGTATAGCTTGCAAACATTTAATTACATTTGAATTTATTTCATACAATTTATTTGTTGATAAGTTAACTTCTATAAATTTCAATTTTCAGCTTATAAAATGATATATATAAACGTCAAATACAAAAAGAGTAAAATAATTCAGTAATTATTTAAACTATTTGCAGATTTCCAACATTTTATTTCATTTCATTAAGTTAATTCTTGTAAATTTAAGTTTACTAACGCTCTTGCATAGAAAGCCAACAAAATCTCAGCAATTATACAGACGGACAGACAGACAGACAATGCTAAATCGGCACAGCCCATCATCTTGATCAAGAACATGTATACTTTGTAGGATCTACCACGCCTCCTTCTGCCTATTACATGCATTTGCACTAAGTTATTAATCCTGTTTTTATAAAGCCATATAAAGATAAGCAAATCAATTATGTTAAAACCACAGTATTACCTAATACATTCATAACATTTACAGTTTGCAAACCATCAATTTAACTTTAATATATTTCATCAAATGAATTAGGTTTTAAATGAAATCCGTCTGCCTCAACGAACAGCTCTCAATTTATCAAAATAATTAATATCATTCCAACGTAATTAAATGGAATTGTATAATTTGCTAATCAGCCGACAAATGATTAGTAAAAACGCAGCCCACGCGGCGTATGCACAACATTTGCGCCCGAATGTATGCAATGGTTTCCCTCTCATCATTTTTGCCAGTTTTTTCTTGCTTTTGAGCTCTCAGATTACTGAGCGCTGACTAAAATTAATTAAAGCAAACTGAAACATGACACGCACTCAACTGCATGGCTAATAAGCAGCTCGCCGCAGTAAGTGCCTGTCCTCGCCTGCTGAGCACGTGCCTTGCCTGCCCCTCTATCCCTCTAGGGAGGAACATGGCCATAGACGTGGACATGGGCGTGGGTCTTGGTCTTGGTCTGTCAAGCTGATGTCGGTACAAGCATTATGACGGCATTTACACTTTGGCTGCAGGTTCGCATGTAGCCCCAGGATTAGAGGCTCCCAGGACTCTTTGTTGCTCATAAGCTGCCCGCAACGGCTTACGAGCACGGCATGGCAGCTGTAGCTGTAGCTGTAGCTCTAGCTGCCTGACCAATGGCCATTAGTGTGCGCACACACCCACACACACGAAGCTTACACTTGCCAACACTGTGTGTGTGGGATCAAAAGCATCTTAAAGTCCACACATGACTTTAAAATGTTGCACGATGCAAATAAATCCAAGTTGCGAAGCAAAACTCAATTTAGCCAAAAATGCCATAGGATGAGCAGCTGCTGCCTGTCCAACGTTTGCAATCGAGAATTCCTAACATGTGGCAAGTCAGTTGCGCCAGCCAAACACACAAACTGAGCTACGCTCTCTACTTCGCCCTAGCCCTGCATTCTGCCCCTTCTAAAAAAAAGAGAAACCCGAAAGGCCAGAGCTGATCAGTCGTGCGGAAGGCTGCAGTCGGGCATAACTGACATTTGGAGACTCTGTAATTTGTGTAAGACAAGAAAGCGCTCCCCCCATCAGCCTTTTCGAGCAAATTGTCCATTACATATCTTTGCTATTTCTAGTCTGATCGTGATGCAATCCACAGCATGGATTGAGAATACAATAAGCCAAGTTCATGCCAAATAAAACTTTTGCAGATTTAAAACTGTGGCTACAGTGTTTTTTTTTTTTGCAACTGTCGAAGGAAGTGTTAGAAATCTGAAACTTAAACTTCATCTGCTTACTAAAGGAGAATATAACTACCAAAAATGGGGTCTCTAGCTCTTAAAGTTTGTGAGATCTAGGCGTTTAGACGAAAAGACTTTGTAAGGTCTGCCACACCTCCTTCTGTGTGTTACATACATTTCCCATTTGCACTAACTTAGTAGACCCTTTTGAACTTTTTCAAAGTACAGGATCTAAAAACCACGCAGCAGACGAGCTGCAAGAGCGACAAACAACGCCGCAGTTTGCTGTTTGTTTGCCTCCCGAACGCGCGCAGCGAGCGGTGCATTTGCCACTGAAGGCCAAAGGAGACATACACACAAGCTCACACACAAACACACCCACACATACACACACAACCACATATAGCAGGACTGTGGATGGACGTAGAATGATGGCATGTTGAGCATGCACTAGACCCATTTCATTGCTCTTTATGGCACAGCAACAACTGCACTTTCTGTGCCAAAAACGAAATAAATTTTTACTTTTTTGCACTGTCAAATCCACATTAAAGTTAGAGCATACCAAAATTTGACAATAACGTTGTAAACCGTAGCTAAAAATGGCATTTAATTGAGTTCGACAGGTCAGGGATTAGTTTGTATTTTAGCAAAATATTTTGAACAAAAATGTTAGATTTTTCTAACTATTAATTTGCGATATCAACTACAATTTGTGAAAATGAATTGTGTATATAAAATAAATAAATTGATGCAGCTGTGGATAATATTATTGTTTCTAATAAAATTGGGGATAATAATAATAATAATATTTTGCTAATTGATAAACATTATTATTTTTCTTTAAATTATAAATGATTTGTTTTTTTTTTTTGTGATATAGTTGTATAAAGTTCTGCTCTAATGTTATCTTTAATGTGCCCCTCAATTAATCTATGAATTTTACAAATTCAATATTCATTATCGCGTCAAGACTTTTTTTAAAAGTTAGACTGACTTGTGTCTTTATAATCTAGTTCCTGTCTAAATGTAAGTGCGTGCAGGGTATTCGCTTGGCGAGTGCACTCAACTGTAGCCTTTGCGATTGGGTTTTTATTCTTTTTGCATGCCTGCTTGAAATTCATTTTTCTGCGTACGGCACACGATGCGCTGAAAATGCCGTGCAGTTTGGAAACGGTAGCTAGAGAGGCGACCAGAGGCAATAGCCAGGTAGGTATCCAGGTAGGTATCCTTAAATGGATTCGCCGTGGTTGATGTTGTTGTTGTTGATGCTGCAGCTGGAGCCATCTAGAAAAATGTGTTTATTTACGTGTCCATATGTGCGTATACACACACAACCTCATACACAACTGTACACAAGTGTATAGCCAAATATTTTTGCATGCTGCTCGCATGCTAATAAGTATGCAAATTGAATTCAATTCTCAAATCAACGGACACATCAAAGCAAAAAAAAAAGTTATATTGTTGAGATAGGACAGGCATTCTGACATCAGCCTGTTGACGCTGAATCAACAGACGTTTGATGGCAAAATTTAATTGCATGTTCACAGGAAATAGAGCCAAAGTCAGCTCGAGCAAAGGACATCTACACGTAGACTGACAGTTGCACTTGACTCGTTTTTAATTGAAACACGTGACAAGAGGCAAATCTAATATACAGGAAAAATAAATTAAAATTCCTTAATGGATTTTTCATATGTGAACAACATTTTTAGGCTTAACAATATGAAGAATTCTCGATAAACTATGCAAATTAAATCAAATATCACGCTGATTCGTTGAACGCTGTTTCATCTATTGATTCAGATTTATCGATAGTCGCTCGATGCACTATCCCAATTAAGGAAACTATAGGGTTGCTCACATATGCTTAAACTATTTTTTAAACAAATTTGTTAAAGATTTATTTTATTACTTATAATTAAAGATAACAAAAATATCGAATCTACATATTATACATATTATACGTAAAACAAACATAATTTTCTTCAACCTAAGCTGCACTCTCAATTATGCTGAGCTTAACCCCCAAACTGGCACTCGATAGCCAGGGCTGCATTACAAATTTAGTATAGAATTTGTTGGCCATTTTGTGGAGGCGTCAGCTGAGTGACATTTTGTGGTCAGTTGAGGGACAGAGCTGCGCTAGTGAGGTCGTGTTTGTCGAGTCTAGCGCCAAGGGAGCCTGAGAGCACACACAAATGGCAGGCAAGGGTTAACTGGCAAGGGTACGAATAGAAAGAGAAGCAGCTAAAAAGAGGGAAAGGAGAACAGAAGAAGAGAGTGTGAATGAAAAGGGTGAAAGAGTGTGGGAGAGGGAGAGTGTGGGTTTCGCAACCAGACAGAGGGCGTGAGTGTGGATACAGTGTGAACCACAAGTTTGTCAACACTTGGCAAACATTTGCAGACGTCGACGTTGACTTTGACGTCGCTTATTGCCGTTATGCTTTGTTATTGGTGTTGCTCTCGTTGACCAGCAAAAGCAACAATGAAAACAACATCGAATTGGTCACGATCACTTTGGCTTTTATTGTTTTTCTCTCGGTCTCGTTGCGTTGTCTCTTGTCGCTGTCGCTTTCTGTTGATTTGACGTGACTAATGAGTGTTAGGCAGCAGAAAAATGTTGCAAATAGTAGCATGGGCCTATGGGAAATATCCGACTTGTCCAGTCACAAATTGCCCACTGATGCAAGTGGGAATGGTAAAACAGGCTAATTGCAGACTGACCTCGCTTAAACCTATAGGGATGTTTAGGATATATATAGTGGAAAAGGAAGTCTTTTCTAATTACAGAAAAGTACTCCTAAAACTGTTGAAGTAGCTTATCAAAATGATACAGATGCAACCCTAGATCAAATATCTCTAGTTAAAAATGAAGTTCTGTTTCTGGCAAGGATTTAATTCTGGCCTGTATTTGAATTTAACTCAAATCAAAATAGCTTGCTATCAATATTATGACTCAAGCTCATAAACCCATTAAACTCTTTACTTACGGCATCAGCAAATTATTTGTAATTTTCCAAATGCCACACGGTCTTAGCATTTCAATTTGGCACTCACCTGCAACGAAAAGAATTCAGAGACAAAGTTACAAATTAGCATTTAGTAAGACAAGCAAACATTAACTAAATTTCAAATCGACATCGACATAAGTCAAGCGGCATTTCATGACACTCCATTACAATCCAATTGGCAGAGTTAACCTCTCTGCATTGCCATCACCTTTGTCATTTTGGGCCAGGCCAATGCACGGAACGGATTAGTTGGCAACAGATTTGCATATGACATCATCAGACGGCAGCGTAACTTTTGCACAAAACAAACAAAACATGGAATGTAAAACGAGTCAACAAACAAAACGAAAAACATCAAGTAAATACGAGTACTTGGTAAAAACTATAGACTATAGACGACTGTGTCGTTTGGCAGTTGGGAGTCAACGCTGCCAGCTCAAATGATTTGCAACTCTATGCAAAAAGTTTATATTTGTCTGCATTCCCCCTCCCTGCCCCGAAGCTGCTACACCACAGTTATTAGTTAGCTGAGGCAAGCACGAGCACATCATAACATCAAGACCCCAACCAAATCCTCATCTACATCTACATCTACAACTGCAACTGCAACTGCAACGGCATCTGCAAGTGCCAGCTGCCCCGCGGCGAGCACGAAGGCCGCAAACTAAAATTTTTTTTAGCTATTTTTCAATACCCTGTACTTTAATAAAGTACTCAGAGGTCTATTAAGTTAGTGTAAATGTGATTTACGGCATAAGAAGGCTTGGCATACCCCACAAAGTATTTATATTCTAGATCTGTCTGTCCGTGCGTATAAATACCTGGATATCGCAAGCAATTAGAGATAGAAACACCATTTTCAGCACTTTCACCACTTTCACAGCTATCCGCAAAAAACCCTAGATATCTACCATAGATCTCGTAATCTATTAGCGTTACAGGAGCCTCAATTTAAAAGCTTCAGATTTCGGCATGTACGTAAAATTTTGTCCTTAGCTTATTGCATTCTCTAACGATAAACAGCGAAGATATGCAACCGACAATTTTCTCGACTGAGTGTGCATTATTGCAATACAAAGTTCATGGTCTGTTTCTGTCGGTTACGTCTGACTGATCCGCCCTGTTTGAACTTTTTTTTTTTTTAGTTTTGATGACGCTACGGTTTGTCTGGCATTCGTGCAACTGGAGAAGCCCCAAGCGCACAGTGCCCCCGCTGGCTGAGGACGGACTGTCTGTTGTTTCCACTGATTGACTGAAGTTTTGCATTCAGCGAAATTTGACGTTGATGAAGTGATTAACAATGGCACAGCCAGAGCTTGATATCGTTTAGTTTATGAGGTGCTCGTGGGGTCGGCAGCCATAAATTTAGCTTCGATTTGGTATCAATGGCACAGCAGGTGCCTCAAGCGCAGAGGTTTGCATATTATCATACTTCCAGCGCAGAGTTAAACAGCAATTAGATTTGACCTTGACGAATAACTAACATATTCGAAGGCACAACTTTAATTAGCTCATTAGGGAGTCGATGATTAAATGCGATAATTATACGCATTATCGGCATTAATTAATAAGCTAAACTTTTCAATTCATAGCTAGTAAAATATTTACCATTTACATTTTTAAGTATTTATTGTGAAAATTAGTTTGATTTAAAGACAATTTTTAACTTTTTTCTCTGTTTTCAATCAATTAACATTTGCATATCTAAATTTATGTAAACGTCATTTAATCAGTTGACTATTCCTGAGTACGAACAATGATTAACATTTTTAAATCTCAAAAATATACAAGATTTATTTCTTGATTTATTTCTCACTCAATCAAATTTTCTTGGGGTAGCTCAGGTGTATTTATAGTTTACATTTTGCGATGTCGCTTCACTGTCTTCCACTAAGCACACAGAATTATCAATTATGAATCATTCACGAATCTCAAGTTGGCCACGAATCATCTTGACGTTGGCACTTTGAAATGTTGTACTAATTATATTAATAGACCTGCCCTTGGCTCGCTTTCTGTGCATCGATGGCGGCATTTATATATATCAAGTAGATGAGTTTTCCAGCTGAATGAAATTTTTGGTGATTTCATGCATTGCAACACTGAATAGTTTTGTTTTGTTGTTTCAGGAAAGTTCTTTGTGTCAAGATTACGACATTCTAGATAATTGTCTGGCTGAGCATAAAAAGCGAAAGTCTCGATTTGTGGCATGCATCTCAAGTGACCACACGCTGGTCAAGAAGTACCGTTAGCGGCCTGTAAGACCCACTTAGGAAGGCCTCCATGGCTCAGTGTCAAAGTGTTTTGTTGCAAGCACTGAAGTCAAATTGTGTAATAAAAGAAATGCGCTTACAAGGTGTGAAGCGGGGCGGACAATAAAAATGTCTAAAAAATGAAATATTGATGAAATTTACTGATGCATTGTGCGCATGTCAAACGCACCGCAACCTCTCATGCATAATGCAAAAGTGCAACTCGAGACAGCTGAAATTTCTAACGACTTTTGGTTGTCTGCCACCCATCAAAATACAAATAGAGGACGCGACATCAAATCACAAAAGGCACATTCGAAGAGGTCTATAGAAACCAGACAGAGGCCCCAGAGCTACTGGGCTTTTTATATTGATTGTGTTGTCTCTTCGTGCCAATCGAAGCAATCGAATCAATTAGACAATTTATTGATGGTGCGCTTTGGCATTGGCATTCAATTTAATGTCTGCAGCTTGAGGAATTTCGTCTGTCATAAATTTGGACATACAATGCATTCAAGTCGTATCCAATAGCAATCGAATATTTATCAAATATGTGACTGGCTTCAAATTGGAAATTGAGTCATAACCATACACGGCATTAATTAAACAATTCCCATTCGAATGCAAATCTAATGCGAGTATGCAGACCTCCATGAAAAGAACTGCATTAGATGTCGATGCCAACTGCAGTTAAGTGCACTCACTGCTGCCGATCTTGTCAGAGGCGAGAGTTATGTTTATTGATTCAACTGTCAAATGTGTTTTTGCCAGTCATTTGCATAACACTCGTTCTCCTTGCTGGCCCCAAAAAGAAAAACCCAAACCAAATGCAGCCCAGTCTGAGTGCTGTGCTATGACAACTTTGTGTGTCAAAAATTGTCAGCACAGTGGTTGAAAAGTTGATAAAAAAACATAGAGAGTATGGCAGTTAAATTTGACAATTAATATGACATTGGACTCAAAATAATGATTTTTTAAGAAACATACTGATTATTATTAATTGTATTACTGCTGTTGCAATTGTTCGCTGACTGAACACTCGCTGGCCCAATTCTTACTGGCCAAACTCTCGCTGGCTGAACTTTCAATAGGCCGAACTCTTGCTACCTAACTCTTGCTGGCTCAACTCTCAATGGCCGAACTCCTGCTGGCCAAACTCTCGCTGGCCAAGCACTCGCTGGCCGAGCGCTCGCTGCTCTAACTGTTGCTGGCTTAACTGCTGTTGGCCGAACTCTCATTGCCCGAACTCTCGCTGCGTAGCTCTTTCTGACATATCTCATTCTATATTTTAATTTATTTAAATCAACTACTTTTGTGTAATAATAATAACTGAATTAATTATTTTAATATGAATTAAATTTCTTAAAATAATGTATATTTCTAGGTGTATGCGATTGCAGCCCAGTGTGCGGTCATATGAAACTGGGTGACACTTGTCATACGCCGAGAGTATCATACACACAACACACACAACACACACATATACAGCCACACACACACATACATGTGCCAGGTGGGTGTGGCTTGGTGTGTTCGGGTTGCCCTCTTTTGCGTGTGTCACGCTGTTGTCGTCGTCTAATCGGAGCTTTTACTTTGTATAATGGCAACACAATTTGGCACACACAAACACAAACACACTCAGATATTCACACACACACACACACACACACACATACACACACACACACACATACTGTCTTTTGAGAGTGTTTGTCTGTCTGTCTGCTGGTCCATCAGTCGCTGCTGTCGAATGGACAAGAGTCAAGATTTATGTTAAATTTTTAATGAGCCCAAAGGCAGAAGGGCGACTAGAGCCCATGGGGTAATGCATCAATATTGTATCAAGACATTTGCTAGCTAACCTTTGACCTTTTTTCGAGTCTCCATTTCTGTTTATGAGCGTTGTCTGCAGTTGATAAAAATCAGTTAAATACAACAGGTGCTGGGCCATCCTCTGACAGCAGGTGACATTGAAAAGGTTTTGTTTCTGCTGCAGCGATTTCTTCAGCGTCCCTTAGCAATCTGATTTATGGGTTGCGCTTGATGAATTAGAATGCAACAAATCAAATCGCATTTACTATAGGTATTTACAACTCACCTGTGCAACAGTTCACAGTTCAATGATTCCATTTTGTTTGCTTGTGTCTATTTGGGCTTCATTAAATTGGCTGCATGCCCCAAAACAATAACAGCACCAAATACTCTGACAGCTATGGTCATGGCCCTGACACAATCCTCCCTGTTGTTTTGTACTTTTTGTGCGTTTTTATACCCTGCACTTTAAAAAAGTACAAAAGGGTCTGTTCAGTTAGACCAAAGGAAAAATGTGTATATCAGAACAAGGTATAAAATACATAGATGCAAACTTTATTTTCGTTTGAACTTGTTGCATTGAAACAAAAGTTAAGTTCATGTTTCTAATGAGATGACCAAAAAGACAATTTGGCAAAAGAATAAACACTTTCATTTTAATCAAGTAATATCAACTTAAAATCTATACAACAAATTATGTATATTTATATTAATTTTAGTTAATTAGTTAATTTTATTTTTTTTGTACTGGGCGATGTAAAACATATTTATAGAAATGCAAAAACAGAACTGATTTCTTTCATGGAATAAGAAAAAATACCCAAAATTGTAACTGTAATTTGCATGTGAAGAAGAGTATTCTAGCTAAAATTACTTGTGAGAGAAAATAAGAAGAAGCATTGCTTTACTCTCTGTGTATTCTAGTGTCGATTGCGTCCGACTGTTGCCTTTCTGATTTATTTTTGTGGTTTTTTTTTGGTACAAAAATCTCAGTTACAATTCGAGCTGCCCCATTGCGGCTGCCGCTTTGCATATTTGCCTCTTGGCGTTTCACGAAACGGGAATGGAGAATGGGAAAATGTTTGCGATTGCGAAATGGACACACACACACACGCATAGCACACAATCACACACGCACACATACGCACTTTTCGTTTGTTGTCATGATTTATTGTTGGGCTTTTTTGACAGGCATATTATGGCATTTTCCAGTCTTGTCGCATGTCTCGCTAGTCTCTTTTGTTGTTGCTGTTGTTGTTGTTGTTGTTCTTGCTCTTTGTCACTTCAAAGTGTTGCGGTGGAAATGAAGGAATTTTCGGCATACATATTTGGTTACAAAATACCCACTGTATATGCATAAACATACTACATACATGTAAAGGTGCGTGCGTTCGTGTTCGAGTTGATTTGATACTGCCATGGCCTTGGGCCACACAAAAACTTATGCTTGACGCCATGTTAAGCTACAGTTTAGCTTAGTTTGGCTCTGTTTGAGCTTAGGGCAAGTCGAAAGTTGTTGAAATTAGATTTACGTGTGCACGATTATCAGAAACAGCACTGAGATTACGAGTAACTTAATTAGTTCAAAGAACTGGCAACACAAACACACTTGAAACTGAATTTTATAATAAGCATTTAGTAGCTGCAACTAAAGTGAGCAACTTTAAACTCTTGATTTTGTTATTCTTATTAAATTATATTTCAAGAAAATAGTTACAATCATAGGAGTATAAAAGAGCCTAAGCACATACCAAAAATGGTAGATAAGTATAACAAAAATATCGCCAAAGCCTTCTTCAATTGTACTTTTTGCAGGGTCTAAAAATAATTAATAAAATCTTTAAAAATAAATATATTAAATGCAAAACAGTTCATTTTAAGCTAAACTACTATCATCCTGAACAACTGAAATATGTAGTTTTTAGTAGAAAATACTTATACATTTGCGAGTTATTATTGTTAATTACAATAGATTTTATTGTTAAAAAATATATTTTTGCTAAAAAAAAGAAACTCTTTACTGTACCCAAATTTTCTGTATCCAAAGTCCAGTCTTAATTATGACCATGAGAGTGCTAAAAATTTCGGCCAATCTATCTACCTAGATTCTGAGCTGACATCAAAATCGTTTTCATAAATTTCTTACTGCAAGGTTGCTAAAATTTTATAAACCGTAAGCAGCACACTCGACTAGCGCATGCCAGCTAATGTCATACAACTGTCTATGACACAGCTAGAATTGCACAAGTTCTTAACAAGTTCTCAACAAGTTCTTTTTAGCTTGTCAAAAATGATTATAAACTATACATCATTTTGTAATGTATACAGCAATTTACCAAGTCCATGTTAAGTTAAAGATTATTCACAAAATTACGGTCAATTTGTCAATGCCAGCAATTATTTCCAGTCCACTTTGGTTAAAGCTCAACAAATTAGAGAAACTTTTTGTAATTAGACAAAGTTCAATCAACTTTGTTAAGTTAATTTATAGAATTCTAGTTTTTATTAAAAAACAGACCGTAATTTGCATACGCCTAGAGGAATTTTAAGTGGATTGACTTGAAGAGAGGGAAGAAAAATAATCATATCTATGCTTGGTGTTATATGAACTTCTAATAAGTTAATCTGATACTTAAAGTTGGTTGACTTTATTGAAGACCCAAATTTCCAAGAGTTTATCCACATCATAAACTTCTCGATTGCAAAAATTCCTCTCTGAAATCTTCCGTCAACTGTAAATTTCTATTTATCTTGAATAGATAAGCTATAGCAGTGCATCGCTGAGTTTTTCTTCTACTACTAGACGAGTTTTCTATTCACAATATTTTAATCTCAAGCCAAAGCCCGTTTGGCTGTCATGCCCAAAAAGCAAGTGGCCAAGTCTTAGTACTTCCACTACCAAAAATAGAGACCAACACGCAACGCACTTGGGGCAATTCCACTTGTGAGTCACGTAATATTTTATATTTATGTGATTTGAGAGCTGTTTTATATGAATGCCACGTGATCGCCGATCATGGCAGATAGTTCTAACTGTAAGTGTAATAATACTATGCATATTATAATGTGCCTGGCATCGAGCACCTTGACCCCAATGCATCAAAGTAGCTCAACATCAAATCAAATCATCACAAAGTCGGCATCTGCTAGGGTTCAGAGAGATACACATGTTTTAGGTTTACAATCCAAAGAAACTAAAGAAATGTTATAAAAATGCAAACTGACAGCAATGCTGTAACTGATTTAACAAAGGCGAATGCATCCAGCAGATACGCAGACACACAGATACAAAAAATATGTGTGTATATAAAAAAAGATACATATCTTTTGCTTGCCTCTGCCATTGTCTGACAAACCGTTTGCTGTCAGATTAACTAGCAAACTGTCGTCGCTGTTTTTATATATATATATTTGCTCCCCACTTCCCCCTGCGCTCATGCTCTGTGATGATTTATAAAGTGACGAAGAAGTCGTTGCCGCAAAAGATTTTGCGGCATTCCAAGAATTCTATGCAACATGTGTGGCAGAGCCGAGTAATCGGAGTCTGCAGCCGAGTAGGGAGTGGGCGTTGGAGTTGGGAATCTACACGTTACACTTGAATCCACTTGTTTGTCTAATAAAGTCATTAAAACAGCCTCAAGCTGCTGCTGTTGCTGCTGCTGCTGTTGCTGCTGCCATCGGCAACAAGTCTGACACTGCCAGCAATCTGGCCAAAAATGCAAGCGAAGAACAACGCAACGTTGCCAATTAGTTGAAGAGAATTTATATTGCTTTTCTGGGCGAAAAATACGAGCAAGTAATTTCTGAAAATTTATATTAGACGCTGCTATAAATTATGGTGCCCCAGAGCAGGCAACAGCCAAACAGCCGACAGTCAAGAGCTATGCCAGAGCCAACAAGCAGAAATAGTAGTATATAAGTGTATAAGAGCAGCTCCAGCAATGTGTATATTTTCAAGAGACAATAAGCAAAAGTTCTGCAATTGAAAATGTGAAAAATGTGGACTTAAACGCGGTATGTGAACAATATTGGTCAGAACTTCTGCTTTGAGTGCTTAGCTGCTGCTGCTGCTGAGTAATGAAAGCAAAAATAAATAAATGGCATTCTTAATAAGAGCTATGCGGGTGAAAATAAGCAACAGAATGTCAACAGCAGCCGAGGGACACGCGATGCGATACAACAGCAGCAACTGCTTTTGAACACGGCAAATATGCAGGGCTAATACGCCAGCAACATGCAACAGCAGCAGCTAGCAACCAGTAGGGACGGAGCAGATCAGTCGGGCGAAGGGTTGCAGTCGAACGTAACCGACAGTAGGAAGTCATGCAAGTAAGAAATCATGTACTTTGTGTTTCACATCAAATACATACCACAGCAAATTGTCTGTTGCATATCTTCGCTGTTGCTTATACGATCCAAATTCACTGCATCATGTCTGTAGCATTAAATTTGGGTGAAAGGGAGGAGGTATACAAATGCTATATCGACTCAGCTCGACATTCCGATGTAGAATTTATATTTTATGTGGAATCTACCTCATCACCTTTTGGGTTTTTCCTATACTACAACCACTTCATAGACCATTTTGTACTTTTTTAGAGTACAGGGTCTAACAACAACTGAAACAGTAAAGCATAATCAATAGCAACAGCAGCTACTAAAAAATTGAAGCCGCAGCAACACGCTAAGTAACAACAACACAAAGAAAACGACCAGAAAAAAATTGTGGAAAAAGTGGTAAAAAGTTGCTGCTGTTGTTGCAACTGCGATTGTTGCCGGTGTTGCTGCTGTTATTGCTGTTGTAGCTGTTGTTGCTGGGAGCATCTCAAGGTCAATGCAGCTGCGATTGCTGCTATTTCTGCTGCTGCTGTTGTTGCTGTTGCTGTTGCTGTTGCAGCTGCTGTTGCTGTGTTGCTGTGGGTGTTGTTGCTGCCACTGATAGTCGCTTTATGGTTGGTTTCATTTCACTGTGAGCCGCTTTAGCATTTGAGTTGAGGGCTAAGCGCTGTTTTGCCATGTTGCTGCAATCTCAGTGCACATACAAGAGAGCGGGGAGTGAGGAGAGACAAGGAGACACAGCAGGCAAGCTGCGAGATGGCAGCAGTAGATAGACAGTAGAGAGACTCACACACACTCACACATGCACAAAAGGCAGTTAAAAGCTTATGAACACAGCAAGATACGAGTTGCTACAAATACGAGCAGACGATAAAGCGACAACTACAACAGCAGCAGCAACAGCAGCAGCAACAGTCATAGCAATCAAACTGACAGCACGGCAGGGGCGTGGCACATGTGGCAAATACAAGGGGGCGTGGCAGTATATGTGCTGCATGCATGTACGCTAGCTCTTTCAAAAAAAAAGATTTACAGCAGCAGATGAGCAGCAGCAACAGCAGCAGCAGCAACTCGACTGTAGTTAAATTTGCAACGTTTTACTAGAAATGCCAAATATTTAGACAAATATTTTCCAGCACTTTTTTACGCATGTTACAAAATGTCAGTTAAAGCGAATCGAAGGCAATGGTTCTAGCAAAAACTTACCACAAATAAATACAGATAGATAAACTACACTTTATAAAATACAGATATTACTAATCATAGATTTACTTATTAATGAAAACAAAATATTTATATTAAATTAAATCAACACAAAAATATAATGATTATTTTCAACATTGCTGAATAATTTTTATTATTTATCCTGCAGATATTTAACATTTAATTTCGCCTTTTGTTTTGCTAGTGTAATAAACCCAAAATCCCTTTTGTGCGCTTTAAGTGCAGGCTCAAAAAGCAAACAAAAAATTTATTCTGTTACGTGAAAAAGAATTTTGTGTAGAATTGTTGCTGGTGCTGACAGGTGAAATGCAATTGCAACAGCTGTGGTCAAAGCCGTTTAAAAGTCTTTATTTAGCTGCATGCAGCATTTAACAAATGCCGCTCAGGCTATTAAAAAATGCTATAAATTTTTTTTAAATGCCATAAAAATAATAAATGTAAATAATCTAGACAAATATATTTAAAAAATGCAGAGATACAAATTGTATGTCAAATAAATAATAAATTGTAAAATTTACTAGCTATAGAAAAATTTAAATAAAATATTATCTTTTATTTATTTTTCGTTTTTTGTTTGGCGCTATTAAAACAGAAATCAGCTCTGCACATTACGCATACGCTCTGGTTAACCGCAGTTGGCGCCATAATGAACAGAGCCGAATATACCTCAGGGAAATAAGTATATGTGCATTTACAAAAATTGTTTGATTTTGTGTAAATCGGAATCGAAAATAAATTGTTAGTATGCAATTATCTGTTATCGAGATTGGTTTTAAAGATTATTATGCCAAGTTCTTCTTTTCCCGTTATCCTTAGTACCGTTATCACAATTTTGTGTGGCGCCATTTCAATTTCATAGGAAATAAGTATATGTGCAAATTACAATTTGGACGCGCGCGTCCGTTTTAACTTCATTAAATTAGGTTTAATTTGTGATATTTATACAAAATAAGTTAATTACGGTATATTAAAGGTTAATAATGATATATTATGATGCTGCTTTGTAACAAAAAAAACAGTTTTTTAGGTAAATTTGCCGCGTGATAAGCACTTTTCATTTGATGATCGGTTTCGAATAAAATAATTGTATTATGGAGGTGATACAATTAAGGAAATAGTTTCTAGAGTGTCCCTGCACTATAATACCAACTAATATCCCCAAAAACCCGGATTCCTACGGCAAAATCGAGCGTAAAGTCACATTTACGGCAGGGGAAAACGAGAAATTAAATTCCTTACAATAAACAAAAACATGTCTTGTTATGAAATTGGGCCTAATTTAAAGCGTAATGCATCTAGGAAGCTTGGACATAAACTTTTAGTTAGAAATTAGAACGTTTGATATGGTTTCCGGACGTCTATACCGGCGTATTGCCATGCCACCTGACCGCTCGTATGCCATATGCTGAAAAATATATGTTTTGGACAGAATAATTTCACAAAGTTGATTTTTTTGACGATATTAGGTTTAATTTAGATAGACCCGACGGCTCCCATAAGTATTCGAGAGATTTAAGGTAATTCCGGGACACTCCCCATAAGAGGATTCATGGTGGAGGGCCACCAATAGTTTGGGCTACTTTCTGATACGCTGGACAGTCTCGGATTTGCTTTAATCTAACATAAACCAATTCGGAGATCTATATACAGTTATAGGACAGAAGACTATAAGCTTTGCAAAACATGTTCACGGAGAAAAGTGGGTTTTTCAGCATGAAAACGCTCCCAATGCGCACTTCCCGCGCCACTAAACCTTATTTCTTATCCAGAAATTTCCCGATTTTGGATTTTCCGGCTATAAGCCCAGACTTAAATCCACTTAAAGACCTCTGTGAAACTCTTTCCACTAGAGATTACAAAAATGGACTCCAGTTTGACGCGATTACACCGCTAAAATTCGCTTTGGTAACGGAATGGGAGTAAATGACGTCATCAACTCTGCTAATGTTGTAAATGTTGTTGTTGTTGTACGCCAATGTGGATATTATGGTAAAAGTAAAGCATATTAGTAATAAGAAATTAAAAAAATTAAGGAATTCCTATATTAAATATTATATTAAGAAGGTAAATGAAAAATGCACATATACTTATTTCCTATGGCGGCGACATATAAACAAATAAATTTAATGTTTATTAACAACAAATTAAAGTTTTATAATAATTTCCTGTTTTATAGTCCTAAGTACTATAATAATAAAATAAACTTTAATTGAATTGATTTAGTTTAAATAATTTTTTTCATTAAAAATAGTGTGCACATATACTTATTTCCTTGAGGTACGTTGCCAACAACAAGAATTAAATTAAATGTTAAAAAATATGTTCCAACAACTTTGCAATTAAGTGCAACAAGAACATGCAAATAATGCATTATGTAAACATTGAAGATACAATTTACGAGTGGATGAAGCTGGGATGATAGTGGAAAGCGCAAAGGGGGGGAAACGGAAACAACAGCGCCACGGCGTCATCCGCAGACATATGTAAATATATATGTACATATGTGTGCCATTTTATCAGCAGATGCCAAGAGTGAGTGATGGGTGTAGGAGGATGAACGGAGGAGGGGAAGAGGGAGGCAGCAACCACTGGGCGCCTTGTCATTTCCATGGCTCGGCGCCAATTTCCACGACAGGTGAGCAGGCAGCTCACAATGCGTTGTGTTGTTATAGCTCACACATACACTCACTTGCACCAACACATGCACACCGACACTTTTCGCTCTTGTTATCTGCATACGCTTGTTGTTATTGTCTCAGCTGTTTTGCTGCATTTTGCCAACAGCTGCCGCTGCTGTTGTTATTGTTTTCCTTTTTGGCTTTATTCTTTTTCTTTTGTTTGTTTTTTAAGCATATTTTCGTTCTTTTTTTTTGGCGCTTCACATTATTGTTTTCATTTGAGTTAATATTTTAAAGCACTCTTCATTTCGTTTCACTTCATGCTTTTAACGCAAATTAATTATGTGATAATTAATATGGCAATTCTGGGAAATTATGAATGAGAGCGTCATATGAAAAACGCAGCAGCTTAAGTCATTTGTCAAAGTTGCAAATTTTTTTTATTTATAAAATGTACAGCTGAAAATGCGAAAATATTCTGAAACTGCGAAACTGATGTATAAATAACCTGCTCGTAATTGCAAACAAATAAATATAATGCAAATTAAATAATTAATTTATTTTTTAGCATTTTAATTATTAAGTAAAAGAATTATAAGTTATATGTGGCATTTAAATTCTGCCTTTTCAACATATTCTTAATTTCAAAACCTATACTAAAAAGACAAAACAATAATATAAATATAATATAATACAAATAACATAAATTTAATAGAGCGGTAAATTTATTTATATTTTTTTGTTTAAATTTGTAACCTCAAATAACTTTTTTCGTATGTAATAATATTGTATAAATAACTAATGAATTGAGTTGTTAATCAACAGGGTATCAAGAAAATAACGCTGCTGAAATACTAACTTTAGCTCATACTGAATTTTGTTTAAAACATAAAAATAAACACTTAACAAGCAGATAGTTTTCCACAATTTCATACTAGTATTACAAAAATACACTTTTTCCATAGACATTTTTCGATCATTTGTCTGGTTTCCTAGGCAAACTGTGGCATTTTTAGCTGTCAACGTTTTCCAACTAGTCTACAATTGTTTGCTTTTGGTTAATTAAATTTGCCCTCTTTCAATTAGTCGAAGGTGTTTGTGAAGCAGAACTTGACCAGAAAAAAAAGGCACAAAGCGCAGCAAACAAGACCGAAAGAGAAGCAAAATGCTAACAAAATACACCACGAAATGCAATTAAAAGCTGACTGAACAAAGACTATGCGAAACAGCGTAAATTAAATGCAACAATTTGTTGCAACTATTATTGCATTTAGCTCTGTTTTTGCAGCTGCTGCGGCATTCAATTAGTTAGCCACAACTGGCCAAATTATTTGACATCTAGACTAGGAATCCGTGCAGTGTGTTCCTTTAGCAACATTCGACAAATATTTGACAAAGGGAATCCACAACCCATCTGGATTTTGTTGTAGTTGTTGTTCTGTTACTAGGGCCCTGGGTGAAAGCCAAAACACAAACGACATTAGCCGTGGTCAGTGCGTACATATGTATTTATCGGCATATTGATTTAAACCACATTTGCTACACTGACAAAAATTCCATTAAAATCGAGAACACATTTAAATTTTACTAGTAAGTAATTTTAATTTTACTAGTAAGTAATTTTACTAGTCATATTTACTATAATTTAATTTGTATTATTCACTTTTATATATTTGTTTTTAAATATTTAATAGTTATCTATAAATCTTTTTTGATATTTCGATATTTCTTTAAATATTTCATTCTATATTGTATTTTATTTTATTTTTATTTGCCTATGAATTCTCGTATTCTACAAATAGATATTGTTTGATTTAATTGGGTTCTTAGTCAGTCTTATGGATTTCAAAACACAACTCGTGTGGCCAGACCACACGCAGAAATTTATATTTGTCGCATTTCAACATTTCAGCAAATTTTATGGCGCCCATCAAGTGTTAAGACATAAAAATATGTATTACTAATTTCAAATCCGATAGGCAATTTAAAGGTCATATGTTTCTAGACATGTTTACGCAATTTTAGATGAGTGTTTAATTGGTAGTTCGTCAATGCTTAAAAATAAAATTATATTAATAAACTCGGCAAAGAAGATAAATAATTTGTGAATTTAAGCAAACATATAAAAACAAAAATACAACTATGAATGGTATAATAGTTAATGAAATAATTAGTTTATTTGACTGATACTTTGATTTGACTTAAATATTAAATATTAAAAAAGGAATTTTTTATTTATTTAAAAACATAAAAATAAAAAAAATATAATATAATAAAATAATAAATTTATAATGCAAATAAATTTACTTTATTTGAAAGGTCCAAAATTTTATTAAATAATAAAATGATATGAAATAAAAGAAAATAATAATTATATACAACATTCCAAATGCTTTCAACATGTATTTTACATAAAGAAATAAATAAATTCACTTCAATTTAACATCGATTCCTTATTGATTAAATTAAATATTTATTTAAAATATAAATAAATTTGCTTCAAATTAACATCGCATAATAGTTACAACATTTTTTACAAATCATGCAAATGATTCACGCTTTAACGCTTGTTCAACTCTTATCATATGTAGAGCAAAGTCTTTCTCTGAGTGTAAATATTGACTGTGGTTGCTGTTGTTTGTAATTGTAACTGTGTTGGTGTGTGTGTGTGTGTCTATGGGTGTATTTGTGTCTATCTAGTTGACCAGTCAGCATTAAACCAACCCAATTTGTGGCCTATTTCAGGGTAAAGCGCTGCTCAGTGAGCTATCAGCGTTGACTGCGTTGAATTTAAAACAATGTCTAATGACATCATTGCGTGGCAGCGGCAACAACAATAGCAATAGCAACAAAAGCAATAACAACAATGGCAATAACATTACTTAATGAGCGCAATGCCAAACTTACCTCATTATCAATGGCGCCTCTTATCAGCGGCGTGTTGCGATTGCTCTCGCGCAGCGCTTGTAGCTCCTTCTGATGCTTCTGCTGCTTTAAGTGATGCTCGTGCTCGATTTTGTTCCACTGCTCATTGGAGAATGCCTCCGAGGTGTCATCGCTGTCGTCGTCGTTCTCATCGGAAAGCAAAGCGTCGTCCGAGAGACTCTTGGGCTTCTCCGTGGTGCTCTCCGGCTTTGGCTTGACTGGAACTTGGGATTGGGATGAAGATTGGGCTTGAGATTGAGATTGAGATGGGTATTGCACTTTGGTTAGTGGCTTGTCCTTGTCACGCTTGAAGAGCCAATCGAATATGTTGCGCTTGGCCGCAGCTTTGTTGTGTCCGGCGGAGACGCTGGGATGCTTGTTGGCGCTGGCGCTAGATTCCACATCAACCGGATCGTAGGATTCGTAGTCCTGCTCGTTGGAGCTGATCTGGGGCAGCTTTTGGCTGAAGAGCGAGTAGCGTGGCATTTGCTTGGCCAGCTCAGCAGCAGCTGCTGCCGCATCCACATCCGCGTCCTCCTCATAGTCCTCGTCATCCTCATCGTCATCCTCGTCCTCGTCATCCTCATCGCTCTCCATCAGCTGCTGCCAGTTGGGGGCACGCGTGGAACGCGGCTGTGTCCAAGACGGATAAATGCCATCACGATCAAAGTAACGGGAGGAGGAGCTGCTGCCATTGCCGTTGCCAGTTAGCCGTGGCAACGGAGCATCCGTGGTGCCCACTGTGGTAGGTGGCATGGTGGTTGTGGTCGGTGTGATGGGTGCCAGGCGATGCTGCTGATGCCGCAGGGCGGGAAACACGCGCTGCTCCCAGGCGGCATGATGGCGATTGTGATGCCGCAGATGATGCTGCTGCCCCGGACCCGGCAGCAGGCTCAACTGCTGCTGCTCCAGCTCCAGCTGCGTGGGCTGCTTGCTAACCGGAGGCGGCTGTCGATTCCCATTGCCCGCCAGCTCCGCACGCAGATGCTGCTCGTGCCGCAGATGATGATGGCGATAGCTGTTGCCAAGGCCAATGTCAAGGCCAAGGCCCACGCCCATGCCGTTGTCATCCTCCTGCGCCTGCTGCAGCTGCTGCAGACGCAGCTGATTACGCCTGGCCCGCATCGGAGGGGCACTGGTGGTGCCATTATGCAGATGGCGGTGCGAGTGCTCCTCGCTGTAGCTCAAGTCTGCCATCAGCAGCAGCAGCAACAGCAGCAGCGGAAAGATGCCACGAACCGCTCGAAATGTCATCTCGATCAGCAACCGATCTACACACTATATATATATAGATATATCTGTGTATATATATGTCTTGGTAATTGTATCTGACGCGCTTCGCTTTCGCTTTGTGTTGAAATCTTCTGTGCTCTTTTTTATTATTATTTCTTTTTATTGTTGTTGCGCACTCTTCACAGAACTCTTTGTTGTTGCACGTAGTATGTGTACTCGCTGCTATTTATTTAAAGCATTTTCCTTTTGTTAATGCATTTTTTATGGCCATAAATCACTCAATCACTGAGACACTGCAACTGCGTTTTAATACCTCCCATAAACACTGCGCGGAAATTAATTCTTATTATATTTTTAATTAATTCTTTTCAGCTAAGCACTTTTGTTTAATTAATGGAATTAATTAATCCAAGTGCAAATTTATTAAATTGAATTTCGTTGTTATTAGTTTAATTGTTAAATATTTTCAATTTTTTTTTCTTTCGAAAATAAAAAATTTATATTTTAAAAATTTGTTTTAGTTTCACACAATAATAATTATTTAAAACTTTTTATATATTTTTTATTTATTATTTTTGTTTCAATTTGCTTTAGTTGTATGCAACAAAGCACAATTTTTATTTTAAATTTTTTAAGATTTTTTATTTTTGTTTTAACTTTTGCTCATAAATTTTCTGTCACAATTGTAATTTTCACGCGCGCGTTTCTTGTCGTTTGCCAAATTTACGCGCACCCACGCATAAATATATTTTTTTAATTTTTCTAGTACAACTAAAAATATGCACAACTTTTGTGTGTTTGCCGCATTTAATTAGTGCTCAGTGTGCTGCACTTGATGGAAATTGATTTGATATGAAAAGCGCGTTGTATCCGCTCACGTGACGACACGGGGCGACTTACAGATAACAACTGAATCTGAAGCAGCAACTGAATCTGAAATGATGCGCCGCAATGTTGAGAGCACAACATGTATACACTGCGAAAAATGTCAAGAGCCAATAGCAGCAGCCCAGTGCGCAAGTGCAGCCAAAGCAAAAAAAACAGTAAACGTTATGCAGAGCCTACTTAATATTATTATTTTGATGTTTAATACATTTATTTGCATATCATTTAATGGAAAATTGTGTTGTTACATTTAACTGAGAGCGCAACATGTCTTGAGCATTACACTAGCAACATGTTGCCAAGCATAGCGAGAGAGCGACGCGGCTGGACAGCAACATTCGTTGTTGTGGCGTAGCCGGCATTACGAACATCTGCAACGAAGAGCTACAAAGGCAACACAACATGTTGCAATGCATGCCAACGAACAAGTTGCAGTCGAACATGTTGCCTAGCCGGCAAATGTTCCTAGTTGCTTGCAGTTTTTCGATCAGCGGCAATTGGCATAGGCCATGGCACGCTAGCATGATTGATGACGAGGCAACAACAACAACCACACGGCAACTGTTGCAACATCTCTGTCAACAACTTAGTAGCAGAAGTGCTGCAGCAACGCCCACGTGGTGACCAGCAGAACCAACGCCAACGACAATCATCAACGCTTCCTTCCACATGGCTGTCAATGCTTGGCAACCTCCACACAACCATGTTTTCACGTCTCCAGTGCTGGCAATTTGCGTAGAAAAAAGAGCAGAAAAATTATTAAAAAAAAAATATCAATCAAAATAATGACAACAGGCCTATAATTGTTCCTTATTTTCGTATAAATTTTGTAACGTTTAAAAAAAAGCTGACAGAGAGCTGATGTATTTTTGAAAACAGACGAAATTCCCGCTTCCCACAGTTCTACAATATTTCTAGCAAATGCTCTTCAAAAACATCCAAATCTGGCGAGAAAAAAGCGGATTTGGCAACAGTGATCCCCACGTCTCCACGTTTCCACTTCATCTGCATGTGGGCAGCAAAAAAGAGAAAAACAATTACATAATCCAAGCGAGAGGCTAGAGGCAATGTGCACAAAGACTAAAGACTCATGCTGCATGCGGCATGCGGCATGCGGCAAAGCCATTAAAGTTGCCCAAGAACTTGCGCCTTAACCACAGACAACATTCGAATCTTTGTGGCATAATCGTTGGGTGTGATTTCAATGGAACTAGAACTACAACCCAATCTCAACCCCTCCCCATTCCATTCCATCCCCTTCCCCGACCACCAGCAACGGTAGTCTTAGAATATTTTCCAACTAATTGCCATTAAGCTGCCAGCAATGAGTCAGAGTTCCTTCTCTTCTTCTCATTTTATTGAGGGGGACAGCAGGAAGCGCGAATGCATCTTAGCAAGTCCATAAAAAACGTAGACGGAGAACGCTATAAAGCGTTGATCAATGATAAAAGGGTTGCTACACTGAGAAAAAAATCAAGAGTTTTCCCACTTACATTAAGAATTTCCAATGTCAACATTTTATTGAGCCAGAAAAATTCTAGAATCGATAGCGAAATTCTTCATTTAGGCGCGTTCTTAAATTTCTTAAAATTAAAATAAATTGCAATTAAAACTAAAGGTATATTTATTAAATTTTTCCGATTTCTATGAATTTGTATATTAAAAAGATGCGATTTGTAATCAATCTAATCTTTGTTTGCACTTAATTTTATCTTTATTCAATATTTTCATTTATTTCTGAACCCATTTTTGATTAAATTCTATAAAAACGAATCATGTTTTATTTTGCTTAGTGTAGACGCATAAACCTATATGCAGCCAAATGAAGTTTTAAAAAAGATTTTATGACGCAATATCTAGAATGAAGGGGAAATTGGAAAATTGATTTTCCTGCGAAGCGTGCAAATAGGATTTGTCAAGCGATCACATTTTTCTTGCTAAAGGTAAACGCTATAACGAGCCCGATATGAATATATATATCCCGTGCCCTTTGTTCTCTAACTCTGTTCTCTTTTGTGCTAGGTTCTTTACGCTGTTCTCTTTCTCTTTAAACGTTGTTTGACTGTCGTAAGCTCAAAGACAAACAAGTTACGTTATATTGGCCTCAGATAGTCAAAGATTTCTCTGTATACCATATGAAGACTGTGAATACAGTCTGTGAAGTCAGTCGAGGGACGATAGGGGCAGAGTTGGTTAGTTTTGTGTAGCAAAGCCGTAAAGTTATGCGCTTGGGTCATAAAACTTATATTATGTGTTGAATTTAACGCTTAATTTGAGACGCTGCATGGCTTAGATGAGCCAACAAATGACCCAAATGAATGCTAAAATAATGTAAATGATAACAAAGAAATGCGATGATTAAATAGCCAATTCCAACACATGATAATATTGATATCGTTTGTCTCTATGTAATGTTATATTACATAACCATAATTTTGATATTATTTTACTAATATTGATTGTTATATTAAAATTACAATTTATCATTTTTGAAAATTTGTTTGGAAACACTTTTTAGATATTTTGTTGTTCAATCTGTTTGAGGTTAATTATTAAGAATTGTCAATCTTGTTGATAAAGACTGAGTGCTATGATAATCCCATGGTATTGAGCATTGTTTCTTATTTAACAGATTGGCAACGGTTCAAAAACAAAGGCTAAACGGAACTCAGTCAAGAAGGCCTAGAACCGGTCAAGAATATTCAACATTTCTTACGCATGCAGCAAAAAGTGCTTGCGGTTTTGTTTATTGGATATGTGAACTGCTTTATAGTACATATACGTTTAATGGATACTCTTTAAATTTCTTTAATTTGTACTGATGTATATGATTATACCCTGCAACCGGATTAAACAAATTTTAAGTATGGGCAGGATTTATTAAAAACTTTGTATACCTTGTTTCTCTGCCAGCCTCTTTATAAATACCACGTAATAAACACAATTTTCATTAATTTTTTAAAGTGTTATTCACAGTATAAAAAGTATTTGACTATAACATTCTAGATTTGCAATGTACAAATTGAGTTGTTTTCAAACAAACTGAAAAGTTTTTAGCTACGCGCATATGTTTATTATAACAGTATAAATTTGTTTTCTGCAAATCAAATATGAATCTTGTTTAACTGTTTATCTTATCTATACAAAACTGCAATCTTTACAACGCTCTAATTGAAACTTTGCAGATTTGCACGTACTTTTGCCAAGCCCAATTAATCGCCTCATACCATGGCATATCTGATATTTGGATACAGATACTTTTCGCATTAAGAACTTTTAAATTGCATGTAAGCACTTGGGTTAGGCGCAGCATGCAGCGTGCAGCATGTCGCCTGGTACTCAAACTGTCTGCCACTTAACATACGCCAACTAATTTGCAACACTTACAACTTTTCAACGACTCTTAGACAGATGGAAAACGCTTCCCCTGCAGGCGAAACTCTCATGCGTTTTATAGACTTTGCGGCAATTAAATAATCATAGCGCTGTCTGCAGGCACAAAATTTCCCTTAGCCACTTGCCACATGCCTCATGAGGTGGCGATGCTGGGGTGCTGGCTGTTGCAAGTTGAAAGTTGCCGTCGTCTGGTAGGTTGCAGCTAATGAAATCATTGCCAGTGCTCGATTAGGCGTTAAAAATCAACTTGCTAATTAAGTTGGCTAAACTTCGCAGCCCTGGCAACTTTGCGGCTTGATGGCAACTCTGGCTGCCACAGGGCGCAGGACTGTACACAAATCAAACTTTCCTAAAAAGTTTTTTATGTGTTTAAACTATCCAAAAGTGTCACACCCACCAGAAGTGTCAAGCCCCCAAAAGAATAAATAAATACGGGCAACAACAAAAAAGTTTGCCAGAAATAACAACAAGGAAAACAAAATTTTAATTGCTTTAATGAGTCGACTGAAATATCAGCAGGTAGGCAACAAAATAAATATTTGAACTGGCATTTAACACAGCAATTTTGCAAATAGAACCGAAATAAACGTTTAAAGAAAATGTAGACGACTATCAGCTACCCTCTACTATAACAACTCAACTCGATTTGCTTTAAATTTTCCAATTAGTGCAGGGCATTAGGTCGGTATAATCCAATTGAATTCTTAATTGCACAGCTTTACGAGTCGAATTTAATATATATCTCTTGAGCAAATTAAACATTAATTGCACTTTTGCAGTTTTGTTGCTAATTAGCTATACGTTTATCGCGTATCTGATGAATATAACGCTTTGACAGACCCCAAAACAGACATCAATTAGCATTTTTAATTGACTCACAGCAACTTTGCTGATAGCTGCGAATCAATCAAAGCCGAGACACTCCCCCACAACAACAACAACAACAACTACAATAAAAATAAATACAGCAAAGTGTAACAAAAATGGCAAAAGGCAGAGCCAAAAGTCGAGAGCAGTAAACAAGTTAAGAGACGTTGATGGAAATGCTATTTTGGCTCTTGTTATTATTGCCAGTTTTTCTTTTGTCTAACGATAATAAAGGTACTACACCTGTCCGAGTGAAAATAAGTTTTTAAGACAATTGTTTGTCAAACTAATAGCAAACTTATAGAGAATTAAAAAAAAAATACAAGCAAAGGAACTGAACTGAATTGAACTGAACAAAAGCAAGGTATTATGAAATTGTATTTTATTGCAATTTTTTAAGCTTATGTAAATCCTTAATAATAGCTATTATATGAATATTTTTACTATAATAAAATAATAATTTACTATAATAAAATACAATTAAACCAATAACTATTAAAATAATTAGATCTTTGTTTAATTAAAAATAATTTCCTATGCTGAACTTTATTTTGAAATCAATATGTATATCATAATAAAAATAAAGCCTATTTTTATTACATGTATTAGTTAAATTTATAATTTTACTTAAATTTATAATTTAAATTGTTTATGTACTTCAGCATTGCTCAAACAAATTTACTTGTATGCTGCACTCTGTTTTCCTAAGATGTAGTATCTTTTAAGCTTAGAATTTCGAGTGAACGCGTAGTTTATTTATATTTGCTAATACTCGTATATTTTTATTAACAAAGCAGAGCACCCTTATGGTTTATCACCCTGATAAAACGCCAGCTCTTAAGATGTTAAGTAAAGGCAACAATGTTGCATAGATAAAAGCAACATGGACTGCAGCATGGAATGGAATGGAATCCAGCAGTTGTTATGAGTCCTAGACAACACATGCACCATGGAGCAACTACGCTTTTTACCTGGCACACTTTGTAGCCACTTTTATGACAAATGTTACCCCACCGAGTGTATGGCTCGATGTTGTGAGACACGCCCACAATACGCCCAGTGTGCCCAGGCAACAAGAACAATAAAAAAAGCATGGCCAAGCAGTGGAATGAGACAAATGCTGTGCCATTGATGGCGTCCTTCTAGTCCTGCTGGCAGCCTCGTTAAAATCTGAAAAATATGGCTGGGGCCTCTATTATACGCGTCTCGCTATCTGTTGGGTTAGAATTTCCTTGTTTAGGTCGTCCCTCCCTTGGTGTCCCCCTTTCATTTTGGCTTTCGCTTTGGCTTTGCCTTGTTAACAGCACTAGAAAGCGACAGCTTCCGACTCTACTTTACCTACGTCATCCTGTCGCATCCTTCGCCCTGTCCTTGTGCAAGTTTTACGCATTTTTCTCGTGTCTCGTGTTGACTTCTCGCTTCTCACTCCTATGCAACTCGTTTCGTGTTTTGTTCTTGTGTTTTCTTCACTGTCTTCTTCACTTCTGGGCAACGCCTTTGTCTGCCACTCCACATGCACTCCGCTGGCGCAAAGAACGCGATGCTTTGTGTCGAGCAAAATGGTTTTTAAAGATGAATGTTTAGTGCTCCCAGCTTGGCTTGGCTTGGCTTGGCTTTGGGATGAACTGCACTCTTCTTGCAACACGACAATGCGCTGCATTGATGCAAATGCAGGAAGTGCGGTTGGGGCGTCAAGCAAACAGGTTGCAACTCTGCAACCGAGTTTAGGGGGCACCACCGACTTGTTACTCAGAGTCATGAGAAAGTTTCGCTGCCTAACACCAAGTGTTGTCAACTGCAACAACTCGACTCTATCGAAAATAAAGCTCAATTTAATGCTGAGCCGCTTAAAGACATTTGTACTTATCGTACTTGCAACTTATGTATGTAGTTCAGTTAACAAAGTAGCAATTGAAATAATTTAATATTCAATGTTTTAAGCTGAGTTTTATTTAATACAACACTTTTAAGCTGGAAAAAAATAATATCTATTTATATATTATTTTATTTATTTAATAACATCAGTGTGTTGCCTGGTGTGGGGTGGTGCAGAAGTGTGGTGCAAAAGTCTAGTCTATTCTGTAACTGTAAGAACGATGAGTCATATGTGAGAAGAGCGGACGTTGCAAAAAACAAAGTATTATATAATATGCAAAACATAATTTACTATAATAGTAAAATAAACACATTTTTTATAAGCTATCCAATTTTAATCACTCCAATTTGTATTAAATCATATACTCTGTGCGATACTAAAACTTAAGAACCTGTCACCTTGATGCCCATCAGTCGCCCACGTCTAAAAATGTCAACTTTTCTTGTCTGTCCGCTTTCTATTGCCTCTTAGTTATTGTCTCTTATCTGTTGCCCTTATCAATGTGGAAGCTTTTAAGCCAAAAGAACTTGCAACTGAAGGCAGGCCTTAAAGTGTACTATGCTTCAATTTTTTTAGGCAGCAGAAGCGCTTTTTGTTGCTGCCATGATATCGCAAAGCATCGCATCCCAAACTGCAGACTAGCAGAATTAGCAATCCAAAGTCCAGCCGACATCAAAGTCAGTCAGTGGCAGTCACGTAGGTGGCAGCAAATAACTACCAGCTATAGAGCATCCGGTAGAAAAAGCTAGCATACACTCAAAAAAATAAGGCATGATTCCTTCTACAAAATAAAGCTCTAGTATGAATCTCATTTTGTTGAAAAATTCAATTACAAATAGATGTAGAATTCCTAATAAATTCGGTTAAATATATTGAACTTAAATTAAGTGTAAAGATTGATTGAATTATGAACGAATCGTAATTTATTTTAATCTTAAAAGTTCATGAAATAACTATCAGAATTTAAAGAACGCGCTTACATAACAAATTTCATTCTTGGTTTAAGAATTGTCTGGCTTATCGAACTTTTGATACCGGAAGTTAATGCTTGAAATACGAAAACTCTTGATTTTTCTCTCAGTGTAGGCACACCATACATGTATGGCAAACACAGGCAAACTAAACTGGAGCCAGAATCACAGTCAGAGACCAGACCCAACAATTGCCCTGCCACCGGCAACATCATCATCAACTGACCGGAGCGGTTCAAGCTCTTAAAGGAATATTAAAACACCAGTCACCAGTTGGGTTACTCCGCCGGAATTACTGCCTCAGCTACCACGTAGCTCAAGGTCAAAGTATACACACACCAATACAATCTCACAGTTTGTATGCGAATGCGAATGGGATATTTGGTTTTTTCAGCTCAGCCATTTGTGGACTGTTTGCTTGTTTCTCTGTTTGCCTGTGTGTGTATGGCTGTGTGTGTGTGTGTGTGTGTTTCTGTGTGTGTGAGTGTATGCATGCAAATAAATATACAATTTTTATGAATGAACACGTATGATGAAAGATCAATGTGCCAGCAGAAGCATGAACATATACAATGGGCTTAAAATATTCCAATTCAATAAGAAGAAAATTGATTGAGCTGCTGAACAACAAAAAATAAAATAAAAACCATATATAAATTTAATATTTAATAAACAAATTTATCATATAGCATTAAGTGTGAAAAATCCTCGATTGTTGTTTGTCTGAAGGCTGATTTATTTTATATAATTAAATTAAAAGTTAAATCTGCAACAACATGAATGCCAATTGGAGGAAATTGACTGAACTGTTTAACCAAAATTTATAAGAATTTAATTTGTCATATTTAGAACATAAAGCATTTAAATAATTTCATTTTTAATAAGTGCATTACGTAAATAAATAAATAAATAATTACAATAAATTTCTTGTTATATATTTATGCTCAATAGCTTATTGCAAATATGTAAGGTTTTTAACAGCTACTCTTCTAATCCTAACCACTGTGCGTAGACCTGGCTAGTGATACCTGTTGTGTTGTTGTTGTTGTTGTTCGTAGTCTGACATGGTTTCTTTTGCTTGGACCCAAACAGAAATCAGTTAAAGGCACTGCTACTGCTCCTAGTTTGCCATTTGCCATGCTCCATGTTCTGTGCCATCCGCGGCTTTTGCTGTCGCTGGAAACTGGAATGTGTTTTTTTGTGTTTTTCTCAACCTTACTGGTTGGAACTGCGCTGCATTTGCATGTGAAACAAGCAGATAAATTCAGACATGCAAACGCCATAAATTCTTGCGAGGCAGCGCCAGCGCCCAGTTGCAGCATTGGGGCAGCAACAGAGCTGAGGCATCAGCTGAGCACTAAAACGCAGTGGCATCCACGGCATCGTTTAAAATCGAAAATTTCACATATTTTTGCATCAAATTTGCATGCGAATATGTGGAACAAGCTCAACGAGCATGTTGCAGTGGGCCAGTGGTAATATACCATAGTCATACAGATACAAATGTATCTAGGGGCAGCGTTATGCATGCTGTAAGAAGAGGACCCACTCCTACACTTCAGGTCGTATTTTACATGTAAAAGTGAATCTCTTTGGACGGCAGTTTTCACTTACACTTTGAGCTCTTTAAATAAAAACTTTTGGGTTCTTAAAGAGCAAGCAACGGCATAGCAAAAGCTATCTAAACTAAAAGATAAAACTCTAGACTGCAAGCCGCATAATTGATATTCAAATTTGGCCATAAATTTGAAATAAAATATTTTATTGAAATGTGAAAAGTTGAATGTTCAGTTATACTAATTGATAGTTTATATCAATATCAATAATACTATCAATTACATAAAACCATATTTAATGATGTACTTTAATGAAATATCGCTTTTAATTATTACAAATTTATCGTTTTACTTTATTAATTAATATCTATTAAATTGTAAAATTGCTTTTACCATTAAGATTGCATTGTTGTTGCATTTATTATTTGAAATATATTCTACGAATTTTACCATTTAATAACGATTAATTGATATACTGCTATTAATCAAGAGTTTGAAATCAGTTTCACCCGCTGTTTCGGTTTATGACATTTAACAAATTACAGGATAACCGCTAGTTGGGCCCATGCCTTTGGAGACACTGTGACTGCCAAGGTGACAGCAATTGAGCTGGCCTGAGAGCTCGCTGATGCCCGTGATTAGACGGAAGACACGTTTTGCGTGTTGGGCCCGCCAACGTTGACAAGGCGGACAGACAACTCGCAACTCGCAACTAGCAACTGGCAACTTGCAACTGATTTATGTGCGTCTTCCCCGAGTCCAGTTATTAGAAATGGAGCATTCAATATGCTGTGGCAGTTGCACTTGCAACTGCATAAATCAAAATCAAACTCATTTGTTAACGATTTCGCCTTGAAGCAATTGGCAATTGGAGCAGTCAAGTGATTAGCAATGAAGACATCGTTCAACTGATTGAAATGCTCAACAAACTGAGAGTTGTTCAGGTGGAAAAGGTAAAGCTGTTGCCAATTTGTCAGCAGTTGCAACAGTGCGCCAAATGCTACCAATTGCACCTGAGATATGCACAGTGTCTAACTCATTTGACAGTGAAAATCTGTAATCAATCTGTACATATAGAATGTATCGTTGCTTTGCGTCTTTAGATACGATTTCAGTTCTCACCATAACATTTCGAAAGTGGTCTTAAAGTAGTGCAAATGAGCACCAATAAATATGTCTAATTTGTTAAGGCAAGGAAGTTTTTCGAATGAGTTTAACCTGGATGAGATATATGTATGTTTAATTCGTTTTAATACGATTTTATTTTATTTATTTATTATTTATTTATTTGTTTATAAAATGCATTACAAATTCACATGTTTTTGACAACATTACTTAATATAATTTTAGTTAAAATGTACCTAATATACGTCTGGATTATTGCTCTTAAGATCAAGGAATTCCTCTTATGTAGGTTAGAGTTTTAATTTTCAGTTCTCAATTTACTTACTTATTTTATGTGCCCAAGTTACGCGCCATTTCATATATTTGGCGCCCAACGTGAGTACTAATACCGAGCAATTAAATGCATACGGACTAAAAGGCGAACGAAAAATCAAATGGATGCGGATACATAGACTTAGCTTATCGTCCTGATCGAGCATATACTATATACTTTAGTTGTATGCAACGCCATTTATATTTTAATAAGCAGTTCTGGTTGACCACGATTTGGCTCTCTTTAACCCTTAGTTTAACCCTAGTCTAAAGTCAGGCAAAGGCGTTGAACTGTATATCCATTAGCTGCTATTAGCCCGGCGTTTTATGTTACATGCCACAAGCTGAAAACATTGAAATGAAACCACTGAGTGAACCTGCCACACGCAATGGCAACTTGAGAATAGGCAAATACTCGTAGATGCAACATGCCAATATGCAAATGTAAGAGAAGCAGGCGGCAAATGGGCTAGGAGTAAAAAATAAGCTAAAGGCAAAGAGCTGCTGTGCTCGCCACAGAGCAGCAGTGGGTTGATTCCTTGGGCATTTGAATAATTGAAGTGTGGCACAAAGATAGCAAAAACAGGCCCAACCAGAATGGGCGGAGCAGATCAGTCGGACGGGCCCGACTGTCTTATACCCTGTGCCAAAGCTCGCGCTGCGCGTTCGCAAATACAGTATATAATTTAATAAAATATTTTAAATATAATTTAATTTATTTATAAAGAATAGTATGGGCGCGCATCTTTTCGTTTATATCTTTTGTGTTTATTATCCAATTTCAATGCGCTTTTCAAGATAGTTAAATATAATAGAAGAGAGCTTTTGTTCCAAATAACAACATTCTATGTTCAATATTACGCTTGCTGTTTAACTTTGTATGTTCAAATGTTCTCACAATCGCACAATTGCCCAGCAGCGTGCTTGGTATCGCCATCTCGCTCGCACACTATTTCCAAGCGTAAGGTTGCTGAGCTGCAACGGCGTGTGCATGCAGTATTCCGTCGCTTATATCTCCTTTGTTTATTAACCGATTTCAATGCGCTTTTCTTCAGGACAGTTAAATATAATATAAGAGAATATATATTCAACAATAACAACATTCTATGATTAATATTACGCTTGTTTTCGAACTTTTAAGTTCAACTATTGTGAAGCTTATATCTCCTGTGTTTCTTAACCGATTTCAATGCGCTTTTCATGATAGTTAAATATCATACAAGAGAGCTTATGTTCCAAATAACAACCTTCTATGTTTAATATTACGCTTGTTATTCAACTTTTTATTTTAAAAAACACGAGGTTGTTTGGGTTTTATTGATTTTTGGGCGTCAAGGGGGCGTGGCGTCCAATTTTCGAAATAAACTTGATCTACGTAAGATAACTACCTATCTATAGCAACCAAAACGGCATCTCTAGCTTTTGTAGTTGCTAAGAACGACGCGTTCATACAGACAGACAGACAGACAGACAGACAGACAGACGGACGGACAGACAGACGGACATCGCTAAATCGACTCAGCTTATCTCCCAGATCAAGAATATATATAGTTTGTGTGGGGTCTGCCACGCCTCCTTCTGCCTGTTACATACATTCTGACAAAGTTATTAACCCTGTTTTCCCATTTTTCAATGGGCACAGGGTATAAAAAAGATAGATATACGGCTACAAGTTCCGTGTGGGCAACAAGTTTTATTGTGGGTTTGTCGATGGCTTTGACATTGCTACAAAACTTTTTGCGGATTGAGAAAAGCGTGACAAATTGTTGAGCACCAAATGAAAACCAAAGCAGATTCGGGACAGGTCATAAATTTCTATAGTAAAAGTGCTGTGAATTTGTTACATGGCTTAGCATTGCCAATTGGTTTAGCAGAACAATTTGAACAATTGAATTCGTGTAGGTCAAAAAAAAAAATAGAGAAAAGAGATATGAGAAAAGAATTCAGAGTTCGAGAATCAAACAACTTACGTAACGTGAGGTCTGTAAAAGTTTTTTAGAGCGCACTTACCTCAGCTCCGACCATAACAAGCTAAATAAACAAAACCAGCTACAAAACAAACACAAGTGCCAATGATGCAGCTGCACGTGCGCGCATCTTAAAGATACAAAATCAAACACTCAGATACCTGTTCGCTTCCTCATTGCAAGCACTTCATTTAGTTGCTGTTTGCTTTTGTAAGACAACTTTAAATACCATCTGCCAAAAATTAGGTGAGAATTTGTACGAGCACAAAAGAGTTTTCGGTATCGAAACTTTGTTTTGTATCTGTCAGCTGCGTTTCAGAACTTGTGCGAACTGTCGCACATCATTCGAAGGAATGCCAGATATTTTCACTAAAGAAAAAAAACGCATAAAAATGTGAATGATGAAATTCAACGAATAACAAATACTCTTTTAAATACAGTAGTAGAAGTTTAAATATCATTTACAACAATACAAAAGCTTTAGCAAGAATTAGAAGATACTCAAATTAATATATTGAAATAAAATATAAATTGTCATACTTCAATAACAAAATATTTTAAAATAATTATGAAATTTAAAGCAAATTTGAAAAAAAAAAAATACAAATTTAAGCAATATAGAATATTGAAAACAAATAAATATTTTTAAAAAGATTTATGATAAATAGAATTGTGAAACTAGCTAAACTGCCAACGCTGTTTCGAATTTGAACTGTATTTTAAAATTTGTTCTCAATTTTGCTCAGCTTTAGCTAACTTCTAACATCAGTCCACAGCAAAGCGCTTAAGTAAATCCTAGTACCCCAACACGTTGGCAAAGACATATCAACAGCTTTTTCTATGGCACATAAAAGCAGCTAATAAATCAAACCAATATTTGGGTCACGCTTCCGTGCCTGCATAGTCACTCCGAGAGGAGAAATAGTTTTAGCCAGTGAAGACGGGTGGCAGGGAGCGGGAGGCGGGGGCGCAAATGGACATGGACAATGGAGCTGGTAAAATAAAAATATTTGCTTGAAAATTGGCTGTAAATACTTGAGACTTATGGAATTCGAGTTGATTTATGCGCAACGAGCGGTCAACCACACTTGAAGCCAAAGCCAGAGTCACAGCCCAAGACCTGAGTTCTCAGTGGGCAGAGACTGTGTCTGTGGGCGATTATGTGTTAAGGCATATAGTATTTCATATCAAAACATAATTCAATGAAAGTGTCAATAAAGCCAAGAGGCCAGCCAGCCAGCCAACTAAGCTGGGCTAACTCAATCAATTTCAGCAGCTTGAACAAGTCCGTCGAAGTACGTTAGGAATAATAAACAATTTCCAAAGCAAAACATGCGTGCATCTTTTCTCTTCCTCTCCGCCTCTGCCCCTCTCTTTCAGCCACGCCCCGTTGATGAGTACGTGACCAAAACGAGACGCCTGAGTATGTAGACAAGTTGTGGCTTTAAGCAGTCGCTTAAAGTCGGCAGCTTTACGTCAACGTCGAGTGGCATCAAATGGCGGCTGCTGCAATGGCAACGTCAGCTGGCAAAGTGCACTTCCTGTCGGCCATTTGTCGAAATGAGCTGCCAGGATTGCGGCACTGTCACGACGTGCACACAGACAGTCACAGCAACTGCAACAGCAACAGACAAACAACTGTAAAACGCATTTGGACATGTCGAGCAGCCAAACGAAAAGCAAGTTTCAAGTTCCAAACTGCAATGCAATGCCATAAAAGTAAATGAAACTGCAATGTGCACAGTTGCAATTTTCTATGGAAGAGTGTGTGTGTGTTTGCCCTTGCTGTCAACTGCTAACTTTAAAAGCAAAATGTTTATAGAAAACTCGTTACACAAATCGAATAGAAATTTGCCAACGTTTGACATCGTCCCAGAGGCCAAAATGCCGCTAAAATTGAGGGCGTGGCAGCCGTCGGTAGCCGTTGCTCGATTTGCCATGGCAACCCTGGTCATTTGGGCCATTGATCGAAATTGTTAAAATACGATTTCAGTTTTCACATTGACCGTAAAAACACATTTACAGAAAGTAAAATTTTAACAATTACCACAAAATATATACATACATGTATGAGGTCGTTTCTACACTGAAAACAAACATTGTTATAGGGGTTAATTTTATTTAAAATAATTCTAAAACAGCAATACATATAGTTTTTATACCGACTGTGTTTTGAATATAAATCTTGCTTATTGATTGATGATGAGCAGGACTTGTCTTAGGCGGGTAATAGCTTCAATTCAAATAGCTTTTAATTTTATTAACTTATATAATGTACCATGTTGGGCGCCATTTTCCATAGTAAGGCACCCAACGTAAGTTCACAACAGTGCATAATTCTTATAATTCCCATAATTTTTCATCGTTTTACAATCCAATTCGAAATGCTAGTGAAATTTTCCAAGTGCATAGCCCCAAAATTCTCATAAATCCTTTTTATATTTTTACATTTTAACTGTTTGAATTGTTATTTGAAATGTTATTTTTAATCGAAATCAAATCTCTTAATTACTTGTTTGTCTGCATGCCCAAATGATTTACAAATTTAGAGCACGTCCTGATGTGTTTGGTTAAAACATTCATACGGTTCAGTGAAAGTCGAATGACCCAAATGGTCCAATGGCTGGCAGCATAAAATATAATCAACATGAAAAATTATAGAAGCAATACTTGGCTTTCCGCATTGTTTTAAAACCAACTTTGGCCATAACTACAAATGATTAGTTTTTCTAGTTGAGGGCGCTGGCAAATCATAAAAAATGGATCAAAAAAAGAAGCGCTCATAAAAACAAAATCAGCTAAATGAGTAAAACTAAAAATCTATTAGAACTTTTTGGCACACAGAACGTCAAACTTTGTTTCAGTGCCCTGAACATTTTGTTGGCAACAAAGTTGCGCTTATTGTTGTTGTTGTCGTTGTTGTTGTCGTTGGGAGCAACGCGGCGTATGCGGAATGTGCTGCCAATTAGAAGTTTATGTAGAGAGCGTCCCAAATTAATTTCCCTCGGAGCCCCAAAAAAGTTTAACTGAATTTGTGTGCGCATGTTAATCAAATAGACAGAGGAAGCAGCAGCCAGGCAGATGGGGCAGTGTGGGCCGAGGGGGCAGAGGAAGGAGCAGAGGCAGTTGAGTTTTTGCCAGTTTATTTTAGACTACTTAGGCTTAGGATTTGCTTTGGTTTGCTTTACATTGCCTCTTGGCTGTTTGGCGCATGATAAGCGTTTGCCAAGATTTGTCAGCTTATAATAATTAGCTGCCTGCCTGTCATAAAGCAAATTCTGCGTGGCACCAAAGGGTTAACAGCAGATACTTAACTTGTTGGCCTGCAGAGACTGGACCTTAAATCCTTCTACGTAAGAACGCACTGTAATCCCAAGCAATTTAGAGCACACTTTAAAGGCCAATGCAGCGTGTCCTTTCACAAACCATTGCAATATATATTTCGACACTGAAATGTATACCATACGCATTTGCAAGGACACTGAGAGCCACTCGTGCAACCCCATTAAATGCCACTTACTAGCCCTAATAGTTTGCCTTGGCAACAATATGTTGTCTCTGCCAACCCGTTAACACCCGCCGGCTAGCCCAGACAGCCCTGCCCCTGTCCGCACTTGGCACACTTTGTCTTGACAGCGTTTACCACATTAACCTCGTGTTTTACGACATGGCAGGCCGCATAAGAAATTTATATACATTTCATGGCGCAGGCAACATGTTGCACTGACGATGCCAAAACGATACGAGGCAACAAAATAACATGGATTATACATACATATTTATGTATGTGTGTATAAGTGTATGGGATTTTGACACAAGTCCAAGTGGAAAAGCCGCCATAAGGCAGCTATAACTCAAAGTGCAGGCAAACAGCTGGCAAAAGGATCCATGCCAGAGACCTGACAATGCCGCCGCCCAAATAATTGCGAGAGTCATTTCAAATCTTGCACTTGCAGCATTAAATTTAAGTATACTAAAATTATAACATACTATTTATAATAAATCTTAATCTAAATCTTGCTTATTGCTTAAAGTTAGGGAATTATGTGTTCCCACGTCATATAAAATGGCGGCCAACGTGGGTTCTAATACAGAACAGGGCATAATTCTTATAACAAATTGCGATTATTGAAATGCATCTATCAAAATACAATTGGATCTGTTTTATCATAATAAGATTAAATTTAAATTTCTAGTAGAGTTTTTAAAATGAGATTTGATAAAGCAGCTTTATGAAACCTCATTTTAAAAACTCTACTAGAAATTCTACAGATCTTTGTCTCTCCTTCTCAAAACTCATCTCATCTAACTCTATAAGAAATTCTGCAGATTTTTAATCAGAATTTAGACCATTTTGCCCTGATTACTTTTCAAGTGACCCTCGAGCCTGTAGCGTCAACGTTAAAAAAAAAAAGTTGCACTTTAACGAGTGTCTTTTGTGGGGGTTTGCATGGCAAACGAGATTCCGAATCTCTGGAGCTCTTCAGCTGCGGCTCAATGTTTGTCGCGTTGTCGCATTTAAGGCGACACCAAGCGGAAGCTCCATTTAAATTTTTTCGCGCGGATTGGCAATAAATGCTCTGCCATAAATTTTGCATCGATGCACAGATCGTGTGAGCTTTGCCACGCCTACCAAGCGGCCGCCCACACAGCTCAGCAGAGCAGAGCACAGAGCTAGGCAAACCCCTTCCAACCACTCTCCTTCCCCCCCTCCGCGCACACTTTGCCGTCTGGTTGTGCAAATTTTTAATTGCGCCATAAATCAAATCTACGATAAATGGCCAGCAGTTAAAGGGCTGCTAACCAAATGGGAGCCATATGCTGATAACAAACTGTAGAGCAGCAGCGAGGATAAGCAGGAGGCGCTAAGGCGGCGGGGCCTTTAAAATGTCAAAGTGCTGGCCAGGGTTGCCATGGCTACTATCATTTAATTTAACTGTCCGTCATTGAGGCAGATGCGAGATGAGCGCACCATTTAACGTAATCAAGCCTCTAATTAAGTTGATAAACTTTCTCTGACACGCCTAGAGAGAAGACAGAGAGGAAGAGCGTGTAAAAAAAATACAGATTCCGTTTGGCAGACAAAGTCGTTGGCCATTTTACGCCTAAGTGAACACTGTGAACACACGATACGAACACCCGCATACCCACCAGCCTAATACGCCCCCACAATTTACACGACCACCAAACAGCTGTCACGCCCACCGCCTACTCAGAGCTAAAGTTTCGGCATTAGTTTAGCTGATTTCCGGTAAAATTAAGGCATACACCGCTGCTTCATAATGCTCTATATTTTGTTCAATAAGTTTTAATTAAACATAAATTTTTAAAAATTATTTTCATAGTATACTGTTGATCTAATAATTTAAAATTTATTTCAACCTAAAATCCATATACAATATTGTTGATCTAATGATCAACGAAACTCTCTTTGGTATAGTGATTTGCAATACAGTATTGTTAATTATTTAGATTTGCGTATACACATTTATTGTAATGCTTTCCATTTATTGGATAATAAATTTTTAAATAGATAAACAAAATAAAGTTTTAAATAATTTATTTCTGTAAATGTGAACTAAACCAAATGTAAACCACGTTAGTTATATAAACCAATAAAATGGGGTTACAATTTTCGTATACCTTTGCAAATTGTATAAAAAACACTCCACCTACTTGACTCTAAATTGCTTGACTTATGGCATTAATACCACTATGCACACTGGATGCTTTCTAATTTAATTAAGAGCGGCGACGCGACGCCTGTTTGTTTGTGCAAAAAGTTTTCCAAAGCGCCAGCGGAAAGCGCAGTAGAAGGAAGACAGTGGAAATAGGAACACAAAAAAAAAACGCAAAACTTTTTCAACAGTTGGTGCGTTTAATTTGCTGGTTTTATACTTTTTAATTACTAGACAAATAGACAAAAGAGGAGCACTCAATGTGGCTGCGATGGGGCCACTGAGAGCCTAGGCTCTAAGTCTTCCGTTTAGCCTAAAAAATTTTGTATTAATTTGTTTGCTGATGATGGTAAATATTTACGCCTTAAAGTTTGTGTGAGACTTGTGGGCGAATGATGGCTGCTAAGTGTCTAAAATTAAACTGAAGAACTTTGTGCGGATATAATAAGAGGTGGATGCTCTCTGGATATATGCTTGAAAAAAACAGAAAAGAAAATCAATTGTTGGTAATCTAAATAATGGTATGCAAATAAGTCAAGTTTTAGTAAAAGAACGTACAAATTAGTTTACTTTAATACTAGTTTAAAACTCCGTATATACTAAATGTGAATAAATAGATAAATAGAGGCAAATATACAGTTGATATCTATAATTCTTATTGACAGACAAATAGACTAATCCCATATAGAAGACTAAGAATCTGCAGACATTTTTGTTTTTGCCACAACTGCCACTTATTGCCCATTTCTCAGGTGTAAATGAATAAACACCTTGCATACGCACACCTTAAGCCGCCTCTGACAGTTGCTAATGTTTTAAGAAATTCTTATGATTAATATTAGAATTATGTATAATATTTTGTTATTTCAATTTATGTGCACATACATACTTCACAGTCAACGCAGCTTTTGTTTTCCTTATGCTCAACTCACTTATCCTAATCCTGTTGTTTAATGTGCTCCACTTCCGTGGAAATTTATTTAAGAGCCCCGAGGAAAGTCATATTTATGAATGCTCAAGCAGCACAAGTGCCGCTATCAGGGGCATCAGTTGAGTTCGTTGCTTAAAAGCTTTTTGCAAATATATACGAGCATACGCATACTTGTAGTATATCCTGCAAGAAGGAAGCCGAAGTTTCCATCCAGAGCTAAAACTTTCATTGGCTGGCGTCATGCTGGCTCGGAATGGTAAAGAGTGGAGCGAAGCGACTTGTGGTGGCAGTTTATGGTCAGCATTGAGTTCATATATCTCTTTAATTTTTATGCGCCCCCTTAAGTCAGCATATTTGGCATAGCATACTTTTCAGGGCGGAGAAGCTGAGAAGCTGTCATTAGCGGGCATTCTCAGCATTGTTTTATTTGTTTGTTGACTGTTTTGTGGCTCATAACTGGGTCAACAATGCCAGCTTCACTTGTGTCTCCTTGGTTTTTGCCTGGAACAAGCATTGCCCATTTACCAAGTCAAGTGGCGCGCATAACACCAAAAAATTGTGTAACAAAAACAATTTATTTAGCTATGGAACATGTTACAGCTATGCTTGATACTTTTCTTCTGCTCTCCCTTTTTATACCCTGTAATCATTAAATGTATTTCTAATCATCATAATGAGCTGAGTCGATATAGCCATGGCCTGCTGTCAGAAGAAGAAGCATTGCTGCTGGGCTATGTATATTTTTATAAAATTATATTTCAAATATAGGGTACAGGGTATTCTACAGTCGAGCGACTGATCTGCCTCGCCCATTCTCGTTGTGCCCTGCTTGGGCTGTCATTGTCAGTGCGCCAGATTTGACAGCGTCTGCCAATGGTTTTTGTCTTGGGGTTGGGCTAAATCCAGCTTTGGACCTGGGCATGGCATTTTGTTGTTTGTGTTCTGCTAAAAGTCGACTAGTTTTATTTACACATACTAGCTTGCTCATTTTGTATCAATTCATGGCGTGTTTGCTTTCATTTTTAGCTGTCGCTCTTTAGCCATAACAATTTCATTGGAAAACTGCAGCTGACATTGATTTCAATGCGCTTTATTTGCCTTTGAATATGATGTGCAAAATTTACAGTATATATTCAATGCAATTTTGTAAATTTAATTTTATGCAACTCTTTGCTTTTGCGATGTAATAACATTCAATTCAATGCATATTCAAATTACTTTTTGCACTTTATTACATTTTTAATATATACCACTCTACTGAATTTGTAATATTTTGGATTAAAGTATTTGGTTTGACATGTGCTGCATAATGACAAATATAAATAATGCATTTAAATTATACATATGACAAATGGTATAGATATTTTAGTGGCTATTTATTTATGCACATTTAACAAAGCTAAGCCCTTTATTTATGCTATACTAAAACTGTGTTTGGGTTATTTTTAAAGCTTATGCAAGGAATAACTTTGTGTAGCTTTATGTTCCACAATATATAATATTTTTGAAACATTTTATTACTAATAAACATATATTTTTTAGCTCAATTTCAAGTTGGTAGTATATTTAGGTCAATGAGCATTTGATGCTGAACTTTACATCAATTAACTGTCTACTTTACGTATCATTTGACCAATATTTTACTTGACTTTCCATCACACTTGTTGTCTGTGCACATACCAAAATTTTCACAGTAGAAAAACCAACAAATTCGAACACAGGCAAAGCAAACAAACTTTGAGTACTTATTCGAACATTCGAACACTCATGCTCATGCTCGAACTCGTACATGGTGAGCAGCTGTTCAGTTGGTTTGTCAGAGGGCTTAACTTGGGCTACTTCAGCTGTTGCAGCATTTAAGTGGCCTACGAGTATGTGGCAAATATGCAAAGTAAACAGCAAAAAGCTGCCACAAAAATCGAAAGAGACAAAGGCAAATAAAATACATCGAAAAAACTGCAACAGCTGCTGGACCAACCACAAACGGACAAAAAGCAACAAACGTAAAACAACATTTAAATGCTGCTAAGAAATACGGTGTAAATGTAAGGAAAATGTTTAAATATTTTCATTTTTATATTTGAAACAATTAAATTGAAATATTCGATTTGATTTTTGATAATTCCTTGCAGTATTTGCAGCTAAAATATTTAAGAACATTTTATTAAATTTTATTCAATTTAGCTGTTTATTGTGATCTCCAGATATCTTCATCTTAAACGTAAAATAGATTATAATTTTTATTGACTCTTTTGTACTGAATTTTCAATTTCTTTCTGTACTGCAGAAGGTTGATATTAAAAATTGATATTAAATTGATATTAAAATCAATAAATAAATAAATAAAAGAGTAATAATAAGTAAATGTATAATATTTAAATATTTCTATATGGGCGAGACTTATGATAACCAATAACACTTTTTCTCTAATATTTTCCTCTGTGCTGTTAAAAATATAAATAAATTATTTTAAAATTTAATTTGATTTTTTCACTTAATATATAGTACGATATATTACGCGAACTGCGTGGGTTTTCTTAATAAATATTTTATCTCTTAAGTACTAAGCTGCTCTGAACTCTTTGCTGAATTACAGGGTATAGCAAAACCCACAAAACTGACTGACGATGACATCATTCGCCTGCTGCAGTTGATAAAGTGATGAACGGTGAGTGGCAACTGAAAGAGGCTGACGGGCGAGTGTCAAGTGGAGTCCACTAAAATAACATATTTCAATTGTCACATTGCATAATGTGCAACATTTGCCATATTATTTATGCCAAATTGCGGTTGCAATTAAATACAAATTAAACCAAATAAAAAAAAATAAATAAATAGCAATTCAAACAATAACGGAAACGACCGATATCGGCTGAGGTTTAGTTTGAATTGGCCCGCGGTTTATCGAACAAAAAACTATGCAGACCAAAACAAAAAACAAACAAAAAACTTCATTTAAGTGCCATTAGGCTGGCCAACCAACAGCAGCTCTTGGCATTTTTGTTTTTTTCTGGCTTTTCGGCAAGCGGCCAATATGAAAGGCCGCAAAAGATAAACATAATGAAGATTGCAAATTGCCAATTGTTGCTGCTGCTGCCTGCAATTGTGATTTGGCTTTTCAAGAAAATACCACAAAAAAATTAGCAGCAATTAAAGAAAATTTGCGAGAGCCAGCGATAAGTGCCACTGATAAAAGTGTTTGAAGTTATTTGCATTGGTAAATACTCAGATGTTGAAAATTATCTTAAGGAAATGCTGCTTTGCTAATAGACAAATTGAGTATATTTTCCGCATATTAAAAATAGATGTTATACATTAAAATGATTTATCAAAATTTAATTTTTATTTATATTTTATAATATATATTTTCATATATTTTTTGACGCTATCAGTCACTCATAAAAAATGATAATATTTTCCGCAAATTCAAGTTACTTATAGGTTATAATACTACATTAAAATAATGTCTCTAAATGATATTTTTCCTGCAATAAACAGTTATCCTTATGTAGCTCAAAATATGATACCAATCTCGATATTCCGTAAAAAATGATAAAATAAAAGTTAAACTGAATATTATAATTTATTGAATTTGAAACACATTTTTTCTTAATCCCCCAGCATTCCCACGGCAAACAAGCAACTTTATTTGGCAAAATATTTTGACAACAGCTGCCACTAGCACTTAAAAAACACAAAACTTGAAACAAAAGACGTGGCAGCCAAGGGAGAGCCACAATGACATGCACAAACATGCGTAAGGCCCGCATAAATTGATAAATTGATAAAGCTTACAAATTACAGGGCGATAGCAACTAGCAGCAGCCCAATTAAATTGATCGTCATCTCTTAAGAAACTTGTTGTGCATCTTATAAATCAAGGGATAGACCATGGCATAGCATTTTCAATGTCATCAGCCAAAATGACAAAAAGAAAATGAAAAACTGGTTTCGACCGGGTTTATTGGAGCATGGTTCCACTGTGATAGTTGACAGGTAGCAGCAGGGGGCAGAGGGCAGGGGAGTAGGTGTCACAGTTAGTAGGGCCAACAAAGGTGAGTCAGAGACACGAAACTGAAGGTCAATTTGCATCTCACGAGCTGACAAATTGAGTTAATTTGAATATTTGGAGCATTCTCCATATGAATTGAAAGCATTTTTCATTATTAATTTTACATGGTGTAAACGTAGGTTTATAGGTCATTTGCATATGCGGAAATAGAGCATAAAAACTAAATTAATTGGCAATTAACATTGATGCATGAATGACGCTGTGGAATATGCCTTATAAGGAAAGAAAACAACCTACAGATCATAAATTTAAATAAAAGTATACAACAAAAATATGAATTTTAAGTATACAATTTGGAGCTTCCGATATTATATGAATAGCAGATAATTAAAATAGGTTTGACATTTATTTATTAAAAGTTTTGTTAGCTAGTTTATGAACAATATGAAACTAATAATAATATTGTATCTGTTGTTAGCTTGAAAAGAAATTTTAATACTATATAAAGGGACATCAAAGTCTAAGCCATAGACAAAGAATGTTTATTCATTTTAACCAGTTTCTTAAAGAAGAGTAACCTATGAAAACTGACCAAAAACTCAGCCAAATGCATTTATTGTTTCTAAGTAGAAATGACTGTGTTAAGGTATCTAATCAGTTGTCTTTGATATGAAACCTCAAAAGGTTGTAAACGCGCAATTACTGATAATCCATATCAAGACTCTTGATTGATAAAGGCATAGACACTTGGCTTATCTGACGTATTGACTGTTCATATAAATTTCAAAATACAACTGCAACTATCGTTAATTGAAGACAATTTAATGCATTTTATTTTATACAATTTGCATGTGCATGCAAATTATTTTCAGCAAAAAACTGGATGAAACTTGCAATTGATTTGGCCAGCGAAAGGCTAAAGTAAAAGATAGTTATTCCGCAAAAGACTTTCTAAAATATTTCCACTGAATTTATCGTATATAAAAACAGACTTAAGAGTGATATTTATATAACCAATTGAAAGTATTTATGGATTATGACAGCATATCGAATCAGTTGCTATCAGCAAAGAAAGTTAACGATTATTCGGCCGGTTATTATCTTTATGCTGTTATCAGTAAATAAAATAATGCAGATAAGAAATCGTGTGTATTGATTCCAGTCACTTCCCAATCAGTTTTGACTGAACACGCGAGTTGTGCAGACACACTAAACAAAAATACCATAATATTTAGCAGTAAAATAGAATTTAAACAATGAATAGAATCTTGGCAAGAATTAAAAAATGTAGGATGTTGATTGCGCTTATTATCTGGATTATTTTATGCGTGTTTTATTTCAATCTGCCGGAAAGTCACAGAATTGTGAAAAATCCGGTGATGACGCCAGTTGATAGCAATGCGATATATACGGAGAACCCACACCAACTAATCGATGTGCACGATTTCGATTATATTATTGAGCAATCGAGATGTGAAAATCATACACAAATGGTCATCATGGTGTTCACGGCACCGACTTATCGAGAGAAACGTGCGGTGATACGAGAGACTTGGGGTAATCAGTCGGTAATATACCCGGGCTCTCCACTTCGTCTATTCTTTCTACTGGGCGCTGTGAAGGATAGAAATCTGCAGTCATCACTGCTGGAGGAGCAGGAACTACATGGAGATCTACTGCAGGGCAACTTTGTGGATCACTACCAGAATCTGACCTATAAGTATGTGATGGCGCTCAAATGGTTTCACACTCAGTGCAGTCAAGACGCGTTGTTGCTCAAAGTGGACGATGATATCTTTGTGAATACGCCACAATTATTCGCTCCCAAACCTCCAATCTCATGTCTATTGCGATCCCAAGAGCAGTTGCTGCTCTGTGTTAAACGCATACATAATCCAGTGGATCGCCACATTTTTTCCAAGTTTCGTGTCTACTCCGAGGAATACGCTGGCGATTACTATCCAACGTTTTGTCCCGGATTCGTAGCATTCTACACACCGGACGTGGTCAGACGTCTTTACTGGACAGCGCAGAACTCGACTTTCTATCGCCTGGATGATGTGCTGATAACTGGTTTGTTTGCGAAACGCAACAATATAACCATCACAGATCTGGAGCCCTATGTGCTCTATCACAAAACTCTCAACGCTTTATTGAGCGGGGAAATTCCCGAGGCGAAAGAGCTGAACTTTGTTGTCTCCTATCATGATTTGTCGCCGACACAGCAGAGGAGACTTTGGCAGTTATATGGCACAATGGCTGGAGCAAAGACAATGAATTGAAGCCTGACAATCGGAGCTTCAACAGGATCTCGTAGCAATTCATTACTGCCTTCAATTTCCTATAGGACAACAACTCTTACAGGCTGCTTATCGCTCCATCAATATAAATCACAACAAAAGACTCGGCCAACTGGCTTTTGACAATGTTTACCTCACAGCTGGGCAGCTTGGGATAGCTTGGTCGTCATTACGTCCAGTAAATGGACTGGATCCGTACGCATCCTTTGTATCCATTGTTCTTGTTAGCTTTTGATGGATGCGACACAGCAACAGCAGCAACATCTGTTTGTGTATACATATAAAAGGTCGACAGGCAACGTCTGGCCCAGATGCATCCATCATCTAACTGGCCAAGGTCTCTTACATGTCCTCAACACACTTGCACAAATATAACTCAGGAACTAGTCCACAAATTCTGTTGAAATGTGAAATATGCTTTTGATATAGAGTTAATTTTATTTTGCACATAACAAGTACTTAATAGACCGTAAGTAAGCTAAATACTAATATGTACACTGAGAAAACATGTAACATAAGATATGACAATACGAACAAATCATAGGTTAAGTAGAAAGAATTAAAAGAATGAAAACAAATTTGTTCAACTTAAAATTAATTTTAAAAGACATCAATTAATGACATTAATTAAAGTTTTCTCGAACCAGAGCCTGCAAATTTACGTGATAAGAAGTAATATAAAATAATACAAATAAAAATAAGCATATTTAAAAAAAAATAATTTAACATTTAATTTATTATTCAATTTATGTTGTACTTTATTAAAAAACTCCTGACTAGAAAATGAAATTCCACAAAGTATCATTATTTGTAATTCTCCCCAATAAAACAAAAGGCTCTGTAAACTAACATGGTTCTGTTAATATCCATCAATCTAGATTGCGTATTAAAAGCGAGAATAACTGAATACTAATTCAATAAGGCAAAGGCCACAACACCATTTTTAAGTTCGAAACTGAATTAATGTAGTTTAGTATTTCGTTTTAGTTTCAGTAACTAATCTACTAATATTTTCTTCATTCGCTGCAATATCTTAATGAACTTCAAGTGTCAGTTTCACAAGTATTACGCGTAAATATTTAAATTTTGTTTATGATTATAAATATCAAACGATCGCTCATGAAACTATTTATTCACATATCTGTTTGCTTTAGCTACTCCCCTAGGGGTTATTGCTCGTGACTTCTATGCCTGACTCTGTGGACATAAGTATAACATATTGAAACAGACAGATAGGCTTATCTGTCCGTCATATCTCGGCCTGAATATCACACATGGTATACTATTATATCACGATAAGCGCAGAATTCATTCTGGTTGCAAATTTACATTGCAAAATACCCATTTGCTGCTTATCTGGCATTTGCCATCTATCTATCAGTAGCACAAGCTACAAGTTTAATAATTGCCATTTAGCTGTGTGTTGCATTCTCTTAGCCCCGGGTGAAGTGCAACATTTGCCACTCCATGTGTTGCAAGTTTATGTCGGACTATGTAAATTATTCAATAAATTCTGCTAATTGTCTAAGCTGCTGTAGTGGCAACCGTGAGATACATGATATTGTATCTCATGTTGTAGATAGAGTTAAATTATATTTTATCAGTATAGTAATATGTGTATAAATTAACCACAATAATGACTAAAATTTCTGTATAATTCACCCACAAGAGGTAATAAAAATCTCTGCATATTTCAGTTTAATTAGCTTTAACCTATAACTCATTCTTCAAACCAGTAATGCCATTCAATAAGCGTTTATTGGCTCATATTTCAAACGGGCCAAGAGCTATTTTAACTTCACTCTTTGACTTGTGCATAGTTTTCCAAGAACTAACAAAAACAATCCCTCAAGGGCACATCCTCGCTATGAAATCTCTTTATAGATTTTGCAGTTCTCTGCGCTTTTTTATACAATGGACTCACTGAAGTATCTGAAACGAATCCATTTTCAATTTTTTACGAGTATTGTTCGCTCTCTTTCGCTATTGTGGAGTTCATTGGAACGCTTTTTAATGCCTTTTCAGGCGAATTTTTGTTGCCTTTTGTCTGATGCTGGACCCGGCCATTGTTTACTTCCGCTTCCGGCTGGGGACGCAGCATATGCAAATATTTTCGACATGATTGCATTTCTCTCTCAATCTCACTGGCTGTATTGACTTCTTGCCTTTGTGCTTCAGTCTACAATTTAACGCTGTCTAGCAGAAGAGAGAGATTGATTTCATTGAAAGGCATAATCAGTCAAATGAATTTATAAGATTAAATTCGACCTAAATTTAATTTACAAACCATTTCCCTTGTTACAGTCTTATCAGAATATTAAGTTCAAAACGGAAATTACCCGCAAAAGAGGTGATGTGTGTGTGGGCGAAATACATGTGGAAATTCTGCTGCAAAACGTAATGCAAGTTGTTATCTTGTGTATACCCTGTAGAAATAAGTTTAAATAAAACAAAACAGAATCGAAATCTTTAGGAAAATTAAAACTGACAGTTTAGAAATTACAGTTATGTCTTATTATTTCACATAATATAAAAATATAGATTTAATAAATTGAAATGTATTAAAATCTTATTACAGGATATCTGAACGTCTAGCTTAAGAGTTATTCTTGTAATTTTCGCCAAAGACAACTCCATCTCTCCTATTTCCAACTTTTAAGCTTTATGCTCTGTTCGCATGTCTCTTAACTGTAATTAAATTAATTTGTTTATTTTACAAAATGAGCTTCGCACTTTTTACGCGTTTTTAAGCACATCTTAAGCCTTTTCGCCCTGCAGCAACTTGGAACTAATTAACTCAAAATATTTACACATGCCGCTTGTAAGGAAGCCTACTTCGCTCATTGTTGGCTTCTTGGGCACGAGCGGCTTTTTAAACTCTTTAGCATTACTTCAGTGATGTAAATAAAAATTAAAACAATCGCAACAAATTACTTTTTATTTATATATAATTTTTGTTTTTTTTTTTTTTTGTTTTTCTTGTATATACTTGTTTTGCTTTACTGTTTTTGTTTGGCCGGAAGACGTGAGAGCGTGGCACTGAAAAAGGTTTTTGGTAAACTTTTTAAGCGACTTTTTGCTGGCGTTGGATTTAATATTTTAACGTTTTTTGGCGTACGCGTTTTAAAAATAAATTTATTTTGCAAGTTGGTTAAAAAGTTGGGCTTTATGGAGTCACAAGCTACACGCGCACATAAAAAATATTTGTTTTATCATATGAATAATGCATAATAAATCATACACTTTGTTAATCGCATTAAGTAATTGCATTTAAAGCGGCTTTATAATATTTAATTCCACGCCATGCTAATGTGTTTTGCAACACTGGAAATGGAGCTTTCACACACACGCACCTAGAGGCAATAAAAATGGCAGCTCACACGCAAAGCCCAGAGCGAGAGAAAAAGAGAGAGAGAGCAAAGAAGGTTGGCAGAAGAAATTGCGAAAAATGGCAAAATTGTAAATGCGTAGAGACCAAGACGAGGCAAGAGTGTAGAAGATGAAAAGGAGAGAGAGAGAGAGAGAGAGAGAGAGAGAGAGAGAGAGAGGAAGAGAAAGGAGAACATACTTCCATGCAATTGGCATTGGCATATTGACTAAAGTTTTCCAACGCAAAAGTGTATTGCCCCTTGATTAATTAAAAGCTCTTCTCAATTTGGGAGTGCACTCTTTCTCCATTTCTTCTTCTAGTACACACGGGTGTGTGTGCTTTGAGTTTGATTTTGAGTTCGATTTGGCAATGCCATTCAAAAGCAATGCAGATTAGAATTGTTTGTCGTTGTTCGATTGAAAGACTTAGTTCATTAGTTCCATTTTCCATGAACGAATGGTTCTCTAATATTGTAATTTTTATTAATTATGCAGTTTACTTATATAGTTATTATAACCTCAATTTCCACACTTGTGCAGGTCACTTCTTATACAGTTGACTTATACTGTTTTCTTCTAATACAGTTCACTTATTATAGAGTTTACTTATACAGTTCATTTAAACAGTTTATTTCTTATACGATTCAATTATAGTGTGCACTTCTTATACAGTTCACTTTTTATATAGTTGACTTATACTCTTTACTTATACAGTTCACTTCTTATAGGGTTTACTTATACAGTTTATTGATTGCTCCGTTTTTATACTATTCCCTCATTATACATTTTACTTCCGAAAGAATTTACTTATATTTATGTATATTTCATCTTCTATTTCACATCTTCGACAGTTTACTTATACACTTAATTTCTTATACAATTCACCTGTACTAGTCGCTCTTATACAGTTCACTTCATATACAGTTAATTTCTTATGGAGTTCATATACATTTCTGTTATACAATTGACTTCTTGAAGAGATCTTCTTATACAGCTGACTTCTTATACAGTTTAGTGGACCGTTCATTAGAACAATGTTTGAACTGAACAATTCATCTCTAATACTGCATAGCGGCGAGAGCGTACGTGAGATGCAGACTGCATGCAAAACAAGGAAAACCGAAATGTCCTCTAAGCTTTCTACGCATTATGTGTGCCAATTTGTGCATGATGTTGTTGTTATTGTGAGCTTGTGTGTACTATGTGAGTACTATGTATGTGTGTGTGTGTGTGTTCGTGTACTTGTGTGTTTGCTGTGTGCCAGCTTCTGGGCTAATAGCATACCGATTGCCAGAGTTCTGCTTCGGCCCCTAACAAAGTGAATTTGCCTAGCAAGGCGGAAATCAAATGCTTGCCTGGGCAAAGGACACAACACCATATTGCATTTGTATACGCTGCTTGAACCTTGCGACCGAGTTCAAGGACTACAAAGGACCTGAAACATTGCAGAGAGAGCAGAGTAGAGCATAGTTTGCTAGATTACAGCCAGCACAGTCAGTTGGCTAATTGTGAAAGCAATGCCACCTGCCAATTACATTGTTTGCTATTAAACTCGGATGAATATATAGATTTCGGACTTCAACTTGAATGTGCAGATGCGCAGTTGAGCTGATGGGCTGATGGGCTGATGTAAATAGCTCTTAAGCTCTAAAAATAAAGAATTTCGACTACTGCTGGAAGTGATGTAGAGCTCCAAAATTGGGCAGCCGCTGAGATAATTGTAAGTTGGAAGAATGCACTAGAGTTGTGCGAAACGGAATTAATTAAAAGACTACTAAACGGAACGAACGAATAATAGTCTATTTCCACGTGCATAAATGTGCCCTATCATACAAATGACGAACCACTTCATTTAAATGACGAACCAGTTAATGCAATACTAAAACACTAGCCTCATTTCGATGTTATGTGACCACATTAGCGTCATCCAAAATCACAACAAATGAACTCACATTTTGGGATCTTAGAAATTAGCTAGAACTCCCTGATTTTCTGAATCACAGTTACAGAATGATTATCTGATTCTCATTCACTAACTTCCTGATATTCATTACATTTTATTAGCTTGAAAAAAGGAAGGAAGGAAAAGGAAAAGTTCTTTATTTCGAAACTGTAATTAAATTAAAGTACCCAACTGTTTGTCTTCAATTGTTTAACATCATGTCATTATAAATAGCTTATAATATAAACACAACATATTTTTTAACAGCTTTACCAGAATCTGATATACTATGTATATACCTTTAGGGTTCTAGGGAAAATCGATTCAGTGAACGACTCACTGAAGAATTGTTCACCACAAATCAAAAGATTAAAATCGATCCATTTATAATTGTAATATTTTTTCGCCGCTTAAACATAAAGAGCTGATGCGAATATATTGCAACCTAACAGCTATTAAACATTCCGTGGCATCATGGTTAATGTTGCATGCCCTACGTCGTTTCAGCCGAACGATTAGAAGCCATTTGGCAACATTGCAGTTAGGGCCTAGTCACTATCACTATCACAGGCGCCTTAAATTAGCCATGGCTAGCTGGGCAATGGGCAACGGCGCCAGGGTCGATTACGAAACATAGACATTAAATGCAGAGGAAGTGACATTAATTGCATTGATTTAGCAGCTCCTATAGGCAGGTTGGCATTCAGTCTGCGAGGCTGGACGACAACTCTGGAGAACGGACTTTCCCACTTGAATAAAAAAAACCCGTTCTTGTCGGCAGCATCAGAATCCAGAGTCGAGGCTGTTCACATGCGTTGTAGTACGTAGAATGCGCACTTTGCATTTGCCAATTATACGAAATGTTTGCTAATGGGAAATTAATTTGCACAAATGCTAAATAAAACGTTAGAGCATTGACCATGCGTGTGCTTTAGTTGTTGAGCTGCACATAAATTCTAAATTTCAGTTTCCAGGTGTGTGCTCACCTGGTCGTAACTAATGCACATTTAATTATGTCAATTCAACAAATAGACAATAATCAAATACAGTTGTATGCAGCTTAGCAAGCGGCCTTGCCAACGGCTCCAAGTTCAAACGAATATGCTCTAGCTAAGCATAAAATGCAATTGCAACCAGAATGGGCGGAGTAGAGCAGTCAAACACGCCCGACTGTAGAATACCCTGTACCCCATATTCGAATATATTTTTAAAAATTTGAACGGCGCAGATCAGTCGAACGAACACGACTATATAATACCTATATAATACCCTATATAATACCCAATATTTCATATAAATATAATACTATGTATAAACAATAGTATTTAGTGTAGTAAAAATATTTATTAATATTATTTTATGGTTGGTATATTTTCATGTGTTGTTAAGGATTATTTAATTATAGAAATAATTTAGAAATTATTAAATTATATAAAAACAAAATTATTTTATATTTAAAATTATGCTAATTACATACAAAAAAATGTGTTATCTTGCTCTTCTAGTTTTTGACAACGACGCGTTCATCCAAACAGATGAATAGACTGATCATCCTGATCAAGAATACATATAAATACATACAAATATACTTGTTGGGATCTGTGATACGCCTCCTTCTGCCCCTTGCATACACTAGTACAAAATAATTAACCCATTTTTAATGGGCACAGGGTATAAAAAGCTTTTGCCAATTGAATGCCTGTCAATTAACAGTGAGTCGACTACTAAACTGTCTAGACTTATCGATGCCAATTTATCAATTATCAAAGCTAATATTGATTTATTGCAACTAAATTGACAGCATTTGCATTGCAACAAACGCAGCAAATGTTTGGCTGCAATGTTTACTATCGAAAGCGCACCTAAAATAGTGATATTGCTGTGTGATAACAATAAAATTGATCAGAAATCATGATTGCCTTTTAATTATGATTGGCTGCGTTCACGGCCGTTGCGCTCCATGGAGCGATTAACCGATAACGATTATTTTGCCGAAAATTGCAACCCTAAATGTGGCATAACTGTAAAATCTCGTGGAGCGCATGTAGCATAAAATTTTTGCGCTCCATTGGATAAAATTATCGCTCCATGCAGCGAACACAGCTGTTTAAATTTGAAAATGTAAAAATTTATCGAGTTATCGCTCCATGGAGCGCAACGGCCGTGAACGCAGCCATTGCCGCATTATCGGGGATCAGCGTACCGGTCTTTAGCCAGCAAAATGTTTCCGCTTACCAATCGGCAGCCCTGCCAACTGGCGACAAGTGGAGTTAACATTATTATTAGCGCTGTGCCATGCCATAAATAAAGATCGCCCAATAAATACATCAGCATGCGCCAATTGGGGCGTGTTTGTGCATTAATCAAAACACAAAATTCACATTTCACCGCTGCCGTGTGTACCCGCATCGTGTGCTTAGACATTGCATGCAATCAGCATTTCAATTTGTAAGACGCCCATGCAGCCAAATAGGCGGAGTTTTTACTGTGTAAGTGCTACGTAATGTCTTGATTGAGTGATTGATATGCCAGGGTGTGATGACGGAACCTCAAAGTGCGTGTTGTGCCTGAATGTGCGGGTGCAAAGCAATTAAAAATTGTAATGCGCGAAGTTCAATTTCAAATTGCGCGCGCAAGTTGCCCCAACAGTGTTGGTAACTCGTCGTAAGCAACTACAAGCAAAGTTTGATATGCAGGCATTTTATACATTTATTTTGTTTTTAATTTGTAGCTTTATATAATTTTGATATTAACAGCTCTGTTATTGTAATTTAATTCTATACCTATAGTTTAAATATTATTTTGCTGCGTTTGCTTTTGCACAGCGTACTGTTTTTATCCAACAGCTGTGCGGTGTTGGCTAACGTCGAACTGGTTCGGTTCAAGAGAGCGAACGCAACCAGTTCGAGAACATTTCGTAAGGCATGGACAAAACAAAAGTGTAGAAAATACGCAAAAACTAAAAAAAACGTAATAAAAAGCAGAAAATGTCAATGCTGCGTTTTTTGGTAACACGCCAGGCGCTGGCAGTGTTAACCAAACGCTCTGCAGTGTCAACTCTACAGAATTATCGCCAAATTGCGCCGTTGGCCAACTTCACGACATTGGCCAAAACAACAACAACAACAGCTGGAAATGCGGCTCAAACGCAACAATTGCAACAGACGAGGGGGCACAAGCGCTTCGGGCATGAGGAGGAGAAGACTCCCAATCTGACCAAATATTTTCACGGCATGGTGATTGGTTTGTTCATATTCTCGGTGCTGGACTGGGGCAAGTAAGTATTACGAACTTACCAAACCAAATGGGATTTCCCATAGACTATATTTCATTGCTTCTATTTTTAGAGTGAAACGCTTGCTCATGCCCAAGGTGGACGCAGATGCGGGCCAGCGTCCAAGCAACGCTGCCGATATCAACGGCAACAGCTCCGATAGCGATAACGATAGCGATAGCGACAGCGATGCTGAAGGCGATGAAAATAATCTGAATGTCAGCGATGGCAAAAAGATCAAGGAAAAAGTTGGTTTCCGCGAGCGCAAGGTATTTGTTAGCATTTTCCTCACTTCAAAAGTGGTTGACAATACAATCGATAGCGACTTCGATAATATTGATAAAAGACCGACGATCGATTGTTCAGTATCAATCGATTAGATCGATAATATTGATAGTTAGGAAAAGACAGATGATCGATTTTTAAGTCTCATCATCGTTTAATTAAGGCAAACTTAATCTTTCCATATTTTATTAATTAAAAAAAGGTTTCTGACCTTGCGATAAATATGTTTATCTTGTGATTCAAATATTATAAAATTAATCGATTATCAATTTTCCCAATGATTCAAAATATGTTTGTTTGTATACTCGATTAATTAGTTGTCTTTCGATAGCCGAAATTATCGATACCGCTTACTATCGATGTTTTGCCAATACTACTGTACCATTTGCTGTATATGTTGTAAATATTATTTGAATTCTGTATATCTATACTTTAGCTAAGTTTCTCTTATGACTCTTGTTTCTTTCTTTATGTTGCCCGTCACATTATGCCTTCTGTTACAATCGATCATCACACACACACACCCACAAACAACATGCACAGATTATCGAATATGAGAATCGTATTAGGCAATTCTCCACACCAGACAAAATCTTTCGGTATTTCGCCACGGTGCGTCTTCAGGATGCCACACAAACAATCGTCTGCATGACACCCGAGGACTTTTTACGCTCCATCTATCCGGGCATGAAGCAGCCAGATGGTAATTGTGTATAGGCCTAAAGATACTCCATAGACTCTAGATAATACTAACACAAACTGCTTTAGTTTTGTAATTGCATTTTAGTTTTATGTTGGCGTCTACGCTTTTCAATTTCAATTTCTCAACTCTGTTCAAGTTTCTTTATGTTTGGATGTTTTCTCAATTCTTTTTTGACTGAATTTAAAACGTGTGTTTCTCTTGCAATTAATCCAACTGCCGTAATACAATATAGATAATTGAGTACGAGAATCGCATCAGGCAATTCTCGACGCCAGACAAAGTATTTCGCTACTTTGCCACCATCCAAGTGCCAGTGTCCGACGATCGCCACGAGGTCTACATGACTCCAACCGATTTTCTGACTAGCATGACGCCAGGCATGAAACAGCCAGATGGTATGTGCCAGCTAACCGATATCATAACGGTATCGTACCCATTGCTACAAAACTAACAAGGCAGATAATGCATTGTATTTAGCGTGACATTAAAGATATCTATTTTTATTTCTAGGTTTGGGTTTGGATCAGTATCGACGCTATGACCCCAAGGTAAGAGAAGTTTAAGCAGCGCTGCAAACCTGGGTAGTACCGAACCGGAAATTCCGAATTAATTTTATTTTGAGTCAAAGCTTGAACCGAACCCCATTTTATTTAAACTTTTGCTAATCGATATTATTGGAAATCATCATAATAGAACTAATTTATATTTATTAAATTTTGGTAGGCAGAAACTTAAGATCTGGTCTTCTAAATATTTGTTTTTTTTTTTTACAAAGTTTCTGCAAAAGGTCTTAATGCAATAAATAAGCTCCATTTTTCAATTAAATTCTATCAAAACAAAACTGAAACAAAATTAAAATCAGATCCTTAAGTATACATTTCCCTACTATAACCATTTATCAAACTGGTTTTGAATCATCATTGTGGATCTCCGAAAATTGTTTCTAGGTTTGCAGCGCTAGTTTTAAATATAAGTTATTTGTAAATTTAATTATATTAAAATATTTATATTGTGGAGTTCTAAATAATGTCTATTTACTTGCAGTCTGTGGGCGATCAGCTGAATTTGCATCTGGAGAAGAATAGCATCTTCTACAAGCTCGGCTCCTATGGCCTCATTACCTTCTCCGACTACATCTTTCTGCTCACGGTGTTATCAAGTAAGCTCTGTTATCTGTTCGACTCTCTGATAATATATTAATGTTCTGTTTGGCTTGCAGTTTCACGACGTCACTTCGAGATTGCCTTCCGCATGTTCGACTTGAATGGCGATGGCGATGTGGACTGCGAGGAGTTCGAAATGGTGGCAACTCTGGTGAGGCAGCAGACCAGCATGGGTACACGGCATCGGGATCACGCGAATACGGGCAATACTTTCAAGGTAGTTAGTGCTGGCCAATGCTCTCCTCTGTGCTCCCTCTCTCTTGAAACTTGAACTGTGCAGCGAGCGAGCGAGTACTAAAAATTCTTTGTTTATTATTGTATATTCTCTATATATTGTATGTGTCTCTTGGCTTTATTCCTATTGAAACGCGCGTGTCGTGTCTAAACTGTGTATATAAATCAACTTCAATTCACTCTTCCTTTTTTGACTACTAACAGTCCCTGAAGGTACTTTTGTAATAACCAAAACCAAATGCTTTGCTTACTAGTGTTGGAATGATATCGATATCCACTCTTATCGATATTGCCTAATTAATAATAATAGAATATTTCCTATCGTAATCAATTATAGACATTTCAATTTCAACAAAAACAAATAAATTCTAATTATAAAACTTATTGTGTACATTTTAATTAGTAAAATAATTGACTATTTAAAATTAGAGTAATATTTTCATAGAGTTCTTAACAGATTACTTAAATTTTTAACTATTGTATTCAATTTTTTTAACCAAAATAAAGGAATATTTTCAACGCTGTGCATATCGATAAGCGCAAAAAGCTTGTCGATATTTTCGATATTAACTTCTTACCGAAAATATCGATATTGCGACGATATTATCCCAACACTATTGTTACGTTTCTTGCAGTCATCAGAAAACCCGCTAACACTCTGCCTTTGCATCTATTCTGCATCCATATTGTATATACGCACATCCACACATTTTATCATATATATTTTATTTAATTTAATAAATAAAAAAATTGTTTACGCCTTGAACTAATTGTATATTTTAACCTTTCGCCAGGGCGTCAACTCGGCATTGATAACGTATTTCTTTGGACCCAACATGGATGAGAAGCTGACCATTGAAAAGTTCTTGGACTTTCAGGAGCAGCTGCAGCGAGAAATTCTCTCGCTGGAGTTTGAGCGTAAGGAACCCAATGACGAGGGCAAAATAACTGAGGCAGATTTTGCGGAATTGCTGCTCGCGTATGCCGGATATCCGCCCAAGAAGAAGCAGAAGAAGCTGAAGCGTGTGAAGCGTCGTTTCCGTGATCATGGCACGGGCATCTCCCGACAGGATTATCTAGACTTCTTTCACTTTCTCAACAATATCAACGATGTGGACACGGCATTGACGTTTTATCACATTGCTGGCGCCTCAATTGATCAGCAAACGTTGAAACATGTGGCCAAAACGGTGGCTGTCGTTAATCTATCCGATCACGTCGTGGACGTTGTCTTTACCATATTCGATGAGAACAGTTAGTAGCAGAATAAATTCTCTTCGCTATTTACTAATTTCTCTTCTACTTACAGACGACAATCAGCTGAGCAATAAGGAATTCATTTCCGTCATGAAGAATCGCGTGCAACGTGGCCTGGAAAAGCCCAAAGATACCGGTTTTCTCAAAATGATGCGCTCTGTGTTCAAATGTGCCAAGGAAACAAAGCCCGTGTTATTGGATATTTAAATGAATCGAGCATTAATGGACCTATAGCAATTAGTCTGGATGTCTGTAAGGTGCTTCAAGCGCTGCCCTTAGTCATGTTTTTATACGCTTTTACCCTGTTAAATTAATTATTATTTATATACGCTGTGTGAAGCTGCAAGAGAAGCTTAATTATTTTATTATTTAAACTATTGATATGGCAAATTCATGTCATAGCTCAATATTCTCAACTTTCGACTTTCCTTTTCATGGCATAAATACTACGATACTGAAATTTTTCTATAAATAAATCCAATTTGAAATGTTGAATATCAATATTTGTGTTTTCTATAATATTCTTCCTTTTTTTACACAAAATTTAAATCCTGGATTTAAATATTTATTCATTAGACCCTTTACTTTAAAAAAGTAAAAAGGGTCTATTAGTTTAGTGCAAAGAGGAAATGTATGTAACACCCAGATGGAGGCGTGGCAGACCCCACAAAGTATATATATTCTTGATCAGGACGACAAGCCGAGTCGATATAACCATGTCCGTCTGTCCGTCTGTCCGTCTGTCCGTCTGTCTGTCTGTCCGTCTGTATGAACACCTAGATCTCAGCAACTATAAGAGCTAGAGACACCATATTCGGGATTCAGGTTCCCCTATTTAGTAAGCAGCACGAGTTTGTTTTAGATTTTGGATACCTCCCCCCCTTCCCCCGCAAACCGCAAAAAGCTGCTGTAGCCACAGTTTTGAAGCTATTGATTTGTAATTTGGTATTTGACTAGTTTATGACATTCTCTATCGACGCTGTGAATTTTGTTTCGATCGGATAAGAAACAGCGAACATATGCCACAGACAATTTGCCGCACTAGGCAGAGGGGGGGTGGTGTGCCTTGCATACGCAGGTAGCTTAGAGTGTGTGCGTCTGATTGTGTTTGTATGTACATATAATCAAAGTAAAGGGTCTCCTACGGTCGGTTACGTCCGACTGTAGCCTCCGTCCCACTGACCTGCCCCGTCCCTATATTTTTAAATACTGTTACTCAATAATCCAAATTTTTTACATCAATTAAGATTTAAATATTTATTTATTTTAAGTCTGATAATAGCTAAATTTGTAATATAAATTATTCTGTTTTATACAAATTTCAATTGATTTTAAATGCTATAAAAGTAAGAGTAATTCAATCCATATAGGAATTTCTCACATAAATTATGCTATACAATTTGTGCTCCGATATAATAAACCTTTTGGAAAGAAAGAAAAGCAACCAATATTTAATGTATAATTCCTAAAGATATTTCTACACTTCAGTTGTATTTACAGCCTTCAGAGTCTTGCGGCTTGGAGCCTTGGAATGTTGCAAGTTATAACTAAATTATATAGAATGTTGTGCTTACTTCTAGGCCACATCTAGCAGCTGCTCCTCCTCATCGTCCAGGTCGTCGATGCTCATGCCATAGAGCTCCAAGTCGTGCTGTTTTAGGTGCGCCGTGTAGGCATCCAGTTCGTTGAAGCGGCGCTGGCATTCGCAGCACTCGAGCCAATCCTCCACAGAACTGTCGCCATCCTCGCTGTCCGAGGAGCGTTGCCTGCGCCTTCTGTTTGTGGCAAGCGCCTCCATTTTTCCCTCGCTGCCGTGCGTCGCTTTGTGCGCCGTGTAGTCCAGATAATCCTGGTATTTGGCGGGACACTTGAGGCACTTGTACCAGCGATCCCGCACGTGCGTCACCATGTGCTTCTTGAGCGTGGAGCACTCGCGGAAGGGCTTGCGGCACTTGCTGCAGCTGAAGGGCTTCTCTCCGGTGTGTATCATGTAGTGCCGCTTGAGATTGTGCCGCGTGCCGAAGGGACGATGGCAGAGGGGGCAGGGATAGGAGCGCCTGTGCCGGGAGACTCTCTGGGCAGCGGGTGGCGCGGCATCGTTGCTGACGGAGGAGGAGGAGTTGGCGCTGCTGCAGCTGCGCGGCAGGGGCGGGCGTGTGGCAGGAGCAGCTGGCGGGGCAGTTGCATAGAGGGAGGAGGGCACCAGGGTCACGTGCAAGACTGGAGACGGCGAGGGGCTGGGCGAGGCAGCTGGCTCTGGTTCCACATCTGAATCCGTTTCCGCCTCGAAATCTCTCTCCATATCCTCCTCCTCCAGAGCAGCTTCGCCCTGTGGGCTCAGCAGCAGATTCTTGCCCTCGCATTCCGCACAGCGCGTGGAGTCCTGCTCCATGGGCAGCTGCAGATGGCAGATCATGCATATATAGCGCGGATCGTTCAGATGGCGACGTCGATGCTTCTTCAGATCGCTGAACTCACGGAAGCGACGCTCGCACAGATCGCAGGGAAACGGACGTTCGCCTAAGATGAGAGGAAGTGGTTAAATTTGGCAAAATCTCAGCTAGATTTTTATAAAGTAAGTCATTCTTCATATCGGTATGTAAACATTGAAATTTTAGAAATATACAAACGATTTTCAAAAACGAAGGAATTCTATTTAGTTTAATTCAGCTAAATTTATTAAGATTAATTTTCAAGACAATATGAATCAAGCTATTTTAAAATATAGGGACGGGGCAGATCAGTGGGACGGTGGCTACAGTCGGACGTAACCGACCGTAGGAGACCCTTTACTTTGAGTATATGTACACACAAACACAATCAGACGCACACACACTAAGCTATCCGCGTATGCAAGGCACACCACCCCCCTCGCCCAGTGCGGGAAATTCTCTGTCGCATATATTCGTTGTTTCTTATCCGATCAAAACAAAATTCACAGCGTCGATAGAGAATGCCATAAGCATCACAAGCCGATAGCTTCAAAACTGTGGCTACAGCAGCTTTTTGCGGTTTATGGGGGAAGGGGGAAAGGTATCCAAAATCTAAAACAAACTCGTGCTGCTTACTGAATAGGAGAACCTAATTACCGAATATGGTGTCCCTAGCTCTGATAGTTGCTGAGATCTAGGTGTTCATACAGACGGACAGACAGACGGACAGACGCACAGACGCACAGACGCACAGACGCACAGACGCACAGACGGACAGACAGACAGACGGACAGACGGACATGGCTAAATCGACTCGTCTTGTTGTCCTGATCAAGAATATATATACTTTATGGGGTCTGCCACGCCTCCTTCTGGGTGTTACACACATTTCCTCTTTGCACTAAGTTAATAGACCCTTTTTACTTCTTTAAAGTAAAGGGTCTAAATATCCCAGTTTTTAGATTTACCTCTACTTTTCCATTAATACAGGAATTATAGTAATAATTGTTATATGAAATCGCGATCTTTAGCAGGAATCGCAATATGATTTTTAACGTATTGCATAGAGAACCCAAAACTTGTCCTTTGAAATCAATCGGTTCGAAATTGGCAAAAGTATTTAATATTAACAAAATTGGGCAAGTATGTTAGATTTTAGGATAATAGGATAACATATTAAAATATATGTTTGTCTTACAAACAAGTCTAAAAATATTTTGATGGATTGGAAAACAAATATTTTATGCTTCAGAATCAGTTAATTATTTTTGTAGTTATTTAATGTTTGAAATGTAAATAACTTATTTAATAATGTAAATTTTAATAGCATATAATTGGGAAATATTATTAGATTATTTAATATTTAAAATTTGATAAACTCCAAATTGGTTTAGAATTTTTTGAAATTTAAAGAACTTAAAATTGATTAATGATGTTTAAAGTTACTTAAAGCTCAAAATTGAAATCAAGTAAAATCGGTTGATTATTTCTCAAGTTGTTTATATCGACAACAAAGACGGCGCACCCTGTATTTGCTCACCTGTGTGTATCATCATGTGGCGCCGCAGATTGTAGTTGGATTGCACCTTCTTGCCGCACTCCTGGCACTGATAGAAGTGACGCCCCCTCCGCTTTACGTAGGGTCTGGTGGTGCGCTTGGATTTGGCTGGCAGTTGCTGCGGTTTGTGGAACTCCTCCCGCTGTTCCCCCTGCTCCTCCTCATCGGTGTGCAGCTCTATGATGTGGGCAGCAGGCAGAGACTGCGCTTGCTGTTGCTGCTCGGTGCTCCCTTCCCCCTCGCTGTCGCTCAGCTCTATTCTGGCCACAATGCGTGGCGCCTCCCTTTGCTTCGGTATCAACTGTATGTCAGGAGAGCAGCGTTTAGCTGGCTGAGCGCTCACAAATGCGGGCTCCCTTGCGCTCCCCTCCTCGTCATCCAGCACCTCAATGATTTGCTCTCGCTGCTGCTGCCGCTGCTCTCTCTGCTGCTGCTGCTGCTGCTGCTGCTGCAGTCGCTGCCTCTCCTGCTGCTGCTGTTGGCCAATTTTGAGCAGCAGACTTTTGATCTTGGCATCGTCGATGGACACAAAGTTCTCCTCGGGCTCCCGATACTCGTAGCTTATCGCCTCGGGCGTTAGCAATTGGCAGTTCACATCGCAGCAGGCAGCGTCGCAGCAGCAGCAAGCGGGCGCAGCGACGGCGACGCCAGCGCAGTCTTTGCAGCAGTCGGCGCAGCTAGCAGACGAAAGCTCCATGCTCCGCTGTTGCAAAAGAAAGAGATGCAGAGCGTCAAATGCAAATGGCGAATTCAGGCATAAACAAAGAGAGAGAGAGAGAGAGAGAGAGTGAAGAGAGCGTAAGCTTTTGTTGCTGCGCCTGTGCATATGCTATGTTTGAAAGCTCAATTTACATCCTTTACATACATATTTACCTTTACAAATATTTGCAAAAAACGCCAGAAAAATTGAAATATTTTTTGTGAGCGTTTTTTGTTTGCCGTGGCCGTTGTGGCGTCGTTGTGAGCCGAGCCCGAGTGAAGAAGAAACTGGATTCGCGGCTCGCTCGCCCGGGCTCAGCAACCTCGACAAACGCCAAAAGTCGAGTTTCGCTGCCGCTGCCGCTGCCGGCGTCGCTGTCGCAGCTTTGTCTGAATCAGCGAAGCGAGGCAACAACAACAACAACAACAACAACAGTGGGCGCAACAGGCACAACACCAAACGAAGCCGACGTCGACGTCAACGTCTGCGCCGAAGGCTTTTTTTGTTGTATTTTTTTATTGCGAAGAAAAACAAAAACTACAGAGCGTTGGCGCACCCGGCGAGCTGCTCCTCTCTGCTCCCCCTCCCCCTTCACACTTCACACTCCCCGAACCGATGCGTGCGTTGGTTGTTAACTTGATTTTTCTTGAGACGCGCGCAGCAGCAAAAAACGACAACCGAAACCAAAACGAAAACGAAAAACAAAGAAAATGCGCACAGGGCGAACCGAAAGACAGGCAACAAGCGAACACAACAACAACAAAATCACAACAACAACAATTGCGCATAAAGTGAGAGCAAAAAGAAACGAAGATTAAGCACGAGCAAACGAAGCAGTTGGAGCAGGGGAAAGGGGGCGGCAGGCCAAGAGACGACGCGAAGACGACAAAGCTCCATTAAAACACGACACGAAGCGAAGCGAATCGAAACTCCAACAACAACAACGACAACGACACGAGCAGAAGCTGCTGCCGAGCAGCGCAAGCTCCGTGCGCAACGATTTCGTGTTGCTCTTTTCCTTTTTGCGCAGCAACAACAACAGCAACAACAAGAGCAAGAGAAACAAATTTAATCATGCTCTTTGTTGTTGTTATTGTTTTTGTTGATTATATGCGCTGGCGACGTTGGCGTCGCTGCAGCCGCATGCCGCCTTTGGGCAGTGTTGGGCAACGATATGCTCTCTAGGGATCCCATGCACAATAATGATTATACCCTGTAATTATTGCAAATGAGTAAGAACAGGGTTAATAGCTTTGGTAGGCATTGTATGCAGTGTAAACATGTTGAAAATTGGTGGAATCCATTCTAAATCGCTTGAAGATCATAAGGGATAAGAAAAAATAAAGTTAATTTAACTTGAAAATAAGTTCATGCAACGAAGAGAAATCACGTTTTCTTTCAGTTATAACTAAGATATATAGTAACTAAGAATTTCCAAATTAAAAATTAGAAATTTTAAACATCTACACACTAAAAACGCGTATTTCTTCTATAAATATGTATATACCTTGCAACGAATATTTTTGCCAGGACTACGAGCTGAGTCGATAAAGCAATATGCTTTGTTTGAATGCTTCGATCTCGGAAACTATAAAAGCTAGTGCAGCCATATCTTTTATGCAGGTGTACAAATACTATACACATATCAAAATTTATTTTATTTGTTGGATACTGCGCCCCCTATAATCAATAAAACCCACATAGCAAGCGTATTATTCCACATAAAAGTTGAATAACACGTGTAGTATTGAATATAGTAGGATTGGTATTCATAATGTATCCCTATATAATCTCTACCTTTATATTCATCTATCCTGAAAAGCGCATTGAAATCGGTAAATGAGCACCAAAGATATTAAAGAAACAATATTACAGGCTGTGCCGCGCCCTCTGCGCCCTGTGGATTTTCATGGGTTTTGACCCGTGCTCATTTGTATGCATTTGTTGTGGGTGGTTGACATGTACATATGTACATACCTTCATATGTATGTATGTATGAATGTATGGTTTCTTAACTGATTGCACGTGACAGCGACGCCGTTCGCTTTGCCTCTACCACGCTCCCTCCCTCTCCCGCTCGCTTTCCCTCCTTTGACGTTTGCGCGATCGTGACGGCAACTACGAATCGACTTTGCCTACGAAACTCGTTTCAGCTCCACGCCTCAACGCACGCCCACTCTCGCCCAGGCTTGAGAATATCGCGTGTCTTGCGTCTGGGCAACGGCATCGTCTCAAGTTGCGTCCGACTCGTCATGCCAGGTAAGCGGACAATGGGGAGCAATGCTCGGCGCTCCCAGACAACCAGATGTTCGAACTTTTTTAGAGACGAGAGACCAGGCAGAGCTTGATGCAATCAGATATCAGACTATATTCATATAGTATATGGCCAAGGAGATCTACTCTCGGGGCAAGTCTATAAATATAACTTAAACAAATAATAATTTATTTATTTATTTTTTTCAGTAGTGTCTAATGATAGTCGAAATAGAGCAGGACCTCTGTCTAAAATAACCAAAGTAGATATCGCCGAGCAGAGAAAATTAGTTAAATTCAAGATACCCAAAACAAATAAATAAACAGTTCAGCCAAAATTAATTTTTCAAAAGGAATTTCCCATAGATTTTTTTGGAAGAATGTATGTAACAGGCAGAAAAAGCTGTGGCAGTGTACTATACTATATTCTTGATCAGGACGACGAGCTCTCTGTATGTTTGTATTAACGATGAGATCGCTCAAACTGTAAGGGCTAGAGAAACCATTTTCTATATATAGGTTCTCCCACGCTGTACGCTGATGAGGTTTGTTTTATAGATTATTGATGTATACCTCCCTACAAACTTGTAATTTGGCATATTGGTAGACTGGAGCCCTCCATCGATGCTGTGAATAAAGGGAAATACGTTTACTAATCCCAAATAACACAATTAGCTTTGCTCTTAAGTTTGCAAAAAAAAATTGCGCTTTATTTTAGAATTTGTTGTAATTCTCACATAACATTTTGAAGCTAGATATTTAAATTCGCATAAGATGCAAGTTTACAATTTTCGGTAATGCGGGATATACGCAGATATCCATTATTTTGATTAAGCGCACAATATTCGTGGCATTTGTATATTTGATATCGTATTATATGAAACATATTTGGCAAAATTGGGTTGGTACTACGATCTAAGCGGAACTACGAACTAAGAGTACCGTAAATAGGACTAAATATAGCTAAATGTATTGTAAATGGTTAATTAAAATGGATATCGTACATAGAAAAACAAGGTCTAATGCGGGACATAAAAAATACAAAATATGTCACAGATTAAAAGCGAATGTGGCTAAAGAACTCAACAAAGAACTAATGTGGCTAATGCTATATATTATATATATATATATAGTTAATGATATGCAGTGCAGGCGATAAAGCAGCTGGCGTTAAAACCTAACCATAACTATGTACACTAGGACTTAAAACTAATAATGCGAACTAAGGGTGGGTGTTAGATCTGTATTAAAATACCGCTCGATACGAATAAGAACAAGGTTTGTAAAAATTTGTATATTTATAATATCGGGTGCGCCATGTTTTATGTTGGCATACAATCATTGTATTCATTAACAAATAGACAACCGATTTTCTTTATTTACTTGAATAGACAAGTTTCAATTCACGATTTTGTACTTGAAAAACTAGATAAAACAGAGAAAAATTAAAAAAACTGGAATATTTTATTGGGTTCTAAAATATCTGTTATCAGTTTGATACTGTTTAAAAAATTAAAGAAAACTACCTAACTGTTTAAAATCGAATTATTTTAAAAATGGTATATTTTATTGTGTTCTAAAATATCTATTACTGTATTGATATTGCCTGAAAATCAGTTTATGCAAATTTTTGAAAATCGGTTGAATATTCTGAATGTTGTTCAATGATTACATACCGAGACGAGAGACGGCGCACCCTGTATATAACTCTATGGTACAGTTAAAGCTTTTGCTGCACATCCTGTTTGTTGGCCGATGTGCCCAGTTTCTCGTGGTTCACAATGAACTTTTTGGCACCGGAGAGGCCCTGCTTGTTGATGTAGAAACTCTTCTGGGCAAGGGGAGAGGCGCCGTCGTCGACAGCCAGACGATTGAGAAACGTGGCCGCCGTTCTTGCCCCACTGTCGCAGGAGGAAGACTCGATGCTGATGGTGGAGCAGCCGCCAATCGATGACGTCTCGCTCTTGGCATCGTCCATCAGCGTGGCATCATCGGCCATGTCATTGACCAGCAGCTGAGGACCCAACGCACCGCTCGACGAGGCCGTCGAGAGTATGGAGGAGGTGCGGCTCCGACAGCTGTTGCCCGTTTCCGTTTCCGGTATGGAGATGCCCTCATCCAGGCTCTGGCTCTGACTGTTCCCGGCCCCCAGGCAAATGGCATCCAAGCCATTGCCCACGGGGAGCACGCTGCTGGGCGAGGCGGAGACGGGCGAGGGGCAGCCGCTGCTGCTGCTGTTGTTGTTGTTCCCCGCATTGTTGTTGGTGCACAGCTTCGAGATGAACAGCTTCGGCGTGATGCGTCCGTCGTAGGTGCCCGAATCCGGGCTGGGGCACACGGACGTCGGCGATTGACCCACGGGCGAGGAGCCGCGACTGCAAGGGTTAAAAGGAAAGTTACAGGGTATAAATTTAGGATTAAAATCCATTAGATTGCATCAATAATGCGTATTAAAAAAGTATTTTATTATAGATTGATAGAAAATATGGGATATATCGATAGAAAATATAGCCCAAATAAAGTTTGATGTTTACATATTACAGGGTATAACACAAGAATTTAAATTGCCAAGTTTATAGCGACATTGCGTATTGAAGAGTATTATTATGCAGTATCGATTTTATGTGGTGTATTCATCAAAAATAAAGGGAATAAATTGGTGATTTAAAACAAGATTATATCGCTACTGATATTGTCAACCAGTATCTACTATATACTATCGGTTATATTGAAATATCTCAAAACAAATAATTAAATAATTTCAAACTTTTTGTAGTTAAATATAGAGTTGATTTGTTTCTGATTTCAAACTATGAATTTGTTAAACCTAATGTTTTTGAGGTGTTGCTAAAAAAAAATATTTCTACAAAATTTAAGAAATATACAATTTTTATGATATATCGTGAACTTATATCATATCCATTTCCATTAGAAAAAATTGTACACATTTAGTTTTGTGAATAAAATACAGTATTAATTTTTATGGGATGATTATGCAAATGTCAATATTGTCGATAAATTGATATTTTCTACACCACTGATACTTGTATAATAAATCGGCGATATTTTAGAATTATCGATTTATGTGATATATTTGCACTGCAATATATCAAAATATTTGAATTTTTGTGTGAATAAAATACAGGATCGATCTGTTTGGGATGATAATGCCAATGTCGATATATTGGATCGAAATCGATATTTGTAGATGCCTAGCCAAGTGGGTGGTGCCTACCTGTCGGTGAAGATCTTCTTGAGGGGTGGAGGCGAGTAGACGCTCCAGTTGCTGGCGCTGGCGTTGTTGTCGTCCAGCTCGAACTTGCGCTTGACGGGACCGAGGGAGGAGGGTCGCATCGCGATGGGCGACATGGAGCGGCGCGTGGCGAAGGTGCGGCGGGTGGGCGAGGGGGAGTAGGGCAGGCGCATGCCGGCCCGGTTGCTGGTGGGGCTGGGACTGGAGCAGCCGGTGGTGCTTGTGGCTGTGGAGCTGTTTGGCAGCGCCACCTGCAGCGGATTGGAGAACTCATCAGATTTGCAGGACCAATTCTCCGCCACCAGCGTCAGATCCTCCCAGCTCTGTGAGATCTGCAGCTCCCGATGCACCTCCCGCTCGTGGTTCACCTCCCGGCTGTTCAGATCCGCGCACTCCTCCTGCCGCAGCTGCGAGACGCGCGGCGTGAGGCACAGCGCACCCGACGCTCCCCCCGCAGCCGCGCCCCCTCCAGGCGCTGCCCCACCGAGCGCGGGACTGTAGCTGGCGGAGTAGCGGCGAGCGCGGGTGCTGAACGGATTGAACATGGGCGCGGGGGAGACCTCGCGGGAGCTGGGCTGCGAGCGTATGTGTATGCTCTTGCCAAAGCAATCCAGGCCAAGATTGGCGATGTGGCCAAAGCTGGCATGCACCTTGGCGCCATCTGTCGTCTGCAGCTGCTGCTGCTGCTGCTGTTGCTTCTTTGGTGTCTGCTCGTGCTCCCTGGCGGCAGCTGCCGCCGCTGCAGCGGCGCGTGTCGTCATCGGCGTCGGTTTGCCGGTGGCAGCGGGCAGGGTGGAGCGCATAATGGGCACGCTGAGGCAGCGTTTTAGGGTCTTGCAGGAGCTGCCGGTAGAGGGCGGCTCCAGTGTGTCCATCGGCATGCACATGGCGGACGTGGTGGCGCCCTCTGTTGGGGGCTGCTCAGCTGGGCTGGCGTTCGTGTCCATTTAAAAGCGTGTCTAAAAATAAAGGCAAATCAAAATCAGTCGGACGGAAGACTGCAGTCAAAAGTAATCGACAGTACGAGACGCTGTACTTTATGTTTTAATCATACACATGCAGTCAAGCAAATTGTGTTTTGAATATCTTCGCTGTTTGTGGCTTTAATATTGTTGGAGCTTGTAAAATAATATCAATATTGTCGATATTTAGGTTCATGCGTTTATATCGATATTTACCTCGATAAGTTAGTTTCTCAATAAAATAAGACAAAGGGTTGGAAAACAATAAAAAACAAGGGGTACAGGGTATAATAAAGCTGAGGATTGTCGTATGGTCGTTTGGAAATTCTTAAAAAAAAAGCCAAATAATAGTGCAAAACAATTGAAAATACCACAAATTTGTGTATTTTATGTATTTTTATGTAGTTTAAATATGCCAAGTTTGTATAAACTATAATAGCCGATATTTTAAAATATAGCAGTGTCGATATATTGATATCGCCTATAAAATATAAACTATAATAGTCGATATTTTAAAATATAGCAGTGTCAATATATTGATATCGCCAGTCGGAGCTGTAGCTCTGTTTTTGTTCACACGGAAGGACAACCGGACGGACGGATATGGCTATATTGAGTTAGCGCCTCATACTGATCAAAAATATATATATTTTGGGGGGATCTACCACGCCATCTTCTGGCTGTTACACACATTTCTCGTTTGCACTAACTTAATACACCCCTTTTTAAACACTTTTTAAGTACAGGGTCTAACTAGGTGTTTACTTTTTGCTGTTTCTGCTGCTGACGCTGACGATATCGCGTCGTAGGTATTTTTACGTTTTGTGGGTTTCAGTTGATACCAAAATGATTTCTTATAGTGTACGCACACACACACGCACACTAACACACTCATACATACACACACCATACTAAAATCAACAACAATTCGCCTACATTTTGGTTCTCGCTCTCAGCTGCTGCGCTGGTTCAGTTTCAGTTTTTGTTGTTGCATGTGGCAGCGGCAGCTCCAATTTAGGATTTGCCCGAAATTCTCATGCACCACGACACTGTAGCCAAACGTCGCTGTCGCTGCCTCCGTCGCTGTCGACGCCGGCGTCGTCGCAGTTCGTCAATCTTATAGCCCCCCGTCCCTCGCCTAAACCCTATCACTCAACTGCGTGTGCTGCCTGTGGCCCGTTTTTTTGCTGCGTTTTTTCAACGCCTCTTTGCACGCAGCGCAGCCAAATACTGCAGAATTAAGCTCGGCAACAGTTGGCGTTGGCTTTGATGTCCACTCTGGACGCACTAGAACTTCACCAATTGCCTTAATTTACTTACAAAGTTATGTCCTGTGATTAAAAATTTCTGCAGCTCGTTTTAGTTTTTTCTCAGTGTTGAGTAACGCGCACTATGCGCGGCCCTGGCACGTTCAGACTTGCACTGAGAATGCATGTAAACATTGCAGAAAATTGCGCTGCTGCTGCAAATGCCACTTTGATTCGCCTCGTTTCCACTAGAAATATATTTTATGTTTCACGCTCTAAATAAACAAGCTGTTGGTTTTTTAATTTATCGTTTCTATGTCAGATGCGTGGCGTCATCTTGTTCGACGTCGGCTGTAGAGTCGCAATGCTGTGCCTGAACAGCTGTGCCACGTCTGCATGCGCTGCACAACACTAGAGAGGCGCGCGATTTGAAATCGCTCGAGCTGCAGGTGGAAAGCAAACCAAAATAACAAATGGCACATTGCAGAGACACACAGAGAAAGGTATTTTATTTATTTGCTATATGGGAAACTTAAGAAATTATAAGATACATATTTCAGTTATTTACTATGTATATATATATATGACTTAAAAGCACAAATAATACGTACTAATTCCGTTAGTAATTTGGTTTAAACGTTTACACTTAATGAAAATCACAACAAATCATAAAGTAACACAGTTGAACAGTTTTTTTATCGTATGAAATAAATCTAATAAACCTGCCAGTAATACGTATTTAGCAAATATCAATACAACTTAAATATTATTCGAACTTTACTGAACTGGTAATACTCGATATACTACTAAAAATTAGTTGGTTTTTTTTTAAGTTTTTCCTCGATTTCCACTTGTGACTACGGCTAAATTACATTTTAAGCTAATTTCTTTTGTTAGTTGACGTCTGTTGCGCTTCTCCTCGATTTTGGATGGTATTTGTTTGCGACAATTGAAATCGTTTACATTCAAGGAATCAAATCAAAAATATGAGGAAAAGCATCCTACAAATAGATTATAAGTTTATTATTGTAGTATTTGTTGTAATGAGCGTATGTGTATAGTGTCTGAATGTAAATTAAATTAATTCAGTTGTTTTGTTTTAATTTTTTGTGTGTTTTGTGTTTTTGTTCTCAAGCGGCTCTGAGCGGCGGGCTGGGCTTCTCAGCTGGAATCGCGCGACGGATTTCCTTAACCATCGGACAGAGCGGGCGTAACCCAACCGTATTTCTCGTGTGTTTTCACCAAAGAGCGGAACGATTCCTCTGCCTGACGACTGCAAAAAGCCAAAAGAATTCAATAAATATAAAAATAGTACTTACAATAATAATTTAAAATAAAATAAAATAATACTAAATACAATAATATAAAATAAAATTATACATTCAAATATTTTAAATTGTTACAATAACTATTAATGTAATGTACTAACAGTAATAATATAAAATAAAATAAAAATAATATAAATTAAAATATAGTTTACGCACCGTGTAAACTCCTTGGCATTTTTCGATTTACGCGCAATTCGCCCTTGGCCCTTCACAACACTGGCAGCGAATTGCATAATAACCGCCTCCACGGTGTAGGCGCTGGCCCAGCCCCTGGGCGTTAGAAGCTCCATGCAGATGGCGCCCCCCTCCATCACGTAGCCCTTCTCGATGCGCGGCTCAACGACACGCATGAAGGGCGGGGCGAAGGGGAAGTTGTCGGGGAAACTTAAATGCAACAAGATCGCCCTACAGTTCATCTCGAGCATGTCCTTGGCCAAGGGCGAATCCGGATCGATCACGTGCAAACGCGCGTGCCACTCGAACAGGTTGTCGTTCACCAGCTCCACCTGGGAACAAGTTCATTATCAGTGATCAGAGATTCATATGGGTGTTCATCATTAAAACTTACCGTGAATACGGCGTCCTTTTTGGTCTGCAGGCGTTCCATTTCGCGATACTCCTTCATCAGGCGTCGGGATCGTATGCCCTGGTCGGGTGGATTGAGCAATGGGCGTTCATTGGTTGGCGACACCCTATGGAAAGTGGTTAACATTAATGTGCATGTTATTTGGAAGCAGGGCTGCAAACCGGTTCGGAACCGTATTTTACTTTGAATTAGAGTTCATTGCGTTACAAAATAACTTATTAGAAAATATAATCAGTTTAAATAAAAATCTTAATTTCAAACCAACGAATCCAACTATATAGAATCGAATGAATTTAAGTAAAATCAATGCTGCCAATAAGATTTCGTTCCGAAGTTAATCTGACTCTTAATAGTTTTTTTGTGAAATGATTCTAATATTGTGAGTTAGATTTTGACGTAAACGCCAATGTAACATTAGAAATTTTCAATAAAGGCGATCACACTACTTAGTTTTAAAACTTATCGGCTCAATTCGACCACTTCAAAGTTTATTTTCAGTGCGATTATCGGAAATCATTATTAATTTTATAAATTATTAATTTGATTGTCGCCAAAGACCAATCAACTAAGGAAAAATTAAGATTAAGCTTTATAAAATGAAAATTAATTAAAATAAAATTAAAATTAATATAAAATAAAATGAAAATTAATATAAAAATGTAAAAAACATACAAAAAAACATATAAATAGCAGAAACGTTAGAGCTTTTATACAATTTGGAAAGAGAATAAACATTTTCATTTTAATTAAGATATATCAACTTAAAATACACACAACGAATTATTTATATTTATATTTTATTTTAGTTAATTGTACTTCGCGCATAGAATTCCAAAAAATAAACTCGTGAGCTCACGAGCAGCGACATGGGCAGCAAATGAGTGGAATGAGAACAAATACACGCAATTGTTCTTGTAATTGGCTTTGCATATTAGGCAGAGCTCTCACACATACGAGAACTCCATAAAAAAGAGCAACTGCAGATACAAAAGAGCAGCGAGAGCTATGGAGTTGTCACTTCTAATTTACACCCTGTAGGTTTCTTAAATTTCCACTTACTTGTGATCATGGCGTCGTCGTTTGCCTGGGGAATCCCCAACCGCCGGCTCTCCGGCTACACGCACTATGGGGTTCTTGGAGCCAGCTGCTGCTCCGGCATCGCTGACGGTTCCGGCTGAGGCTGCTCCGGTTCCGGCGGCTGCGGTTGCGGCTGCGATTACCGGATTGTTATTGTTGCTGTTGTTATTGTTGATGTTGTTGTTGTTGGTGTTGTTGTTGTTGCTGCTGCTGTGCTCGGCGCCATCGACTGTGTCGCTGTTGTTTCGATCGTTGTTGTTGTTGCTGCTGCTGCTGCTGTTGTTGCCATTGTTGTTGTTATTGTTGTTGGATTTGTGAAAGATTTTGCGTATAGCGGTGACTACTCGCTCTTTGGAACGTGATGACATCTTTGCTTGTGCTCTTAACTTCTCTCTCTCTCTTTCTCTCTCTCTTTCTCTGTCTCTCTTTGGTCGTCTCTCTCTTAATAGATATTGGCTTAGAACTGGTTGCCTTTTGGTTGTTGCTTTCAGTCTTATTTGAAGGTAATTTTAAGTTTGCAAATGCGCTGAAAGTAGAAACAAATTAGATTAATTATTGAGGCTATTTAATGTAAAAATATTTATAATAAATATTCAAATAAATATAACACAAACAACTCTTATTATTACCATTTCCTACGCATGAGACAACTTTATACATATGCCAAAAAAGGGAGAACAGAAGTCGAAATAATCGTACAAGCTTTTATTGGCGTATAAAAAATGTCCCTGACCTACCCCCAACTCATAATTGCACACCATTTTCCAAGTGACCTTGAGTCGTTGTAGCAGCAAAAAAAAAAAAAACCGGCAATAGCCGAATAAACGTATACCCTGTAAAGCTGTGAAAAACCGTCAGAAATCATATTAAATAATGATTTAAATTATATTTATTTAATCCAATAAGGGCGTAGCAGATCAGTCGGGCGGAACGCTACAGTTAAACGTAATCGACAGTACTTTGTGTTTTTACGCACATAGTCCAACAAATTGTGTTTGCATATCTTCGCTGTTTCTTATCTGATCGTAATGACGACTGCTTCTGGGTCTTACTTTATTTTTTTATTTTTATTTATTTTTTTTATTTATTTATTTACACGCATTCATTTGCAATAAATTAATATAAATGGTCTACAAATATTTTATAATATAATTAAAACAATTGAATTTAAATAAAACAATATACCCTCTTAGTTGACAGCTCTAGGGAAACAAATAAATAAATGTTAATATATAAAAAAACATTAAATGAATATATACCATCTGAAATAAGCAGCTAATAATTTCCTAAACGTATTAAAATACAGTTGAAATTAATTAGTTGAAAATCCAAATAAAACACATTATACCCCATTAGCTGACGACTCTTTTGTGCAGGGTAACAAATAAACCGTGAAGAGGCAGAGGAAGAGCACTTGAAACTCAAGCTATAAATACGACACATCCCCGACAAAGTCCTTGACAACGTTTTCAAGCTTATAAAACAACAACAAAAATATGTTAAATACGCTCACAGGCCAACAACAACAACAACAACAACAACAGAGACGAAAACAAAAACAAAACAAAACGAACATGGCGACAAAGACACAAGAAAGGCAGAAAACAAAAGAGACAGAAACTTATTGCGACGCAGCCAAGAGCTAGAATGCTGCGCTTGCTAAGGGGGGGGGGGGGGAGAGAGGCAGAGAAAGCGAGAGAAAGAGCGGGAGAGAGGCGAAGGAGTGGACTGAGTTGGCGTGAGCGGGCGGCTCAAAGTGGATGCTGTGTGGGCTGTGTGGGAATTTATTATGCCTGTGTGTGTGTGTGTATTGTGTTTTGGCATGTGGGCGCCAGTTTTAAGTGTTGACCATGGAATCTTCATTGCTCTCTGGCAGTGCATAATTGGGCGGCAGCGAAGACAACGGCAAACGGAGCCCACTGGGCTAACGGTACACAGTTTAATATTAGGGATTATTATTGTTATAACGTCGGCGAATTATAACAGGCCACAGTGTCCTCCAAAGAGATTAATTACAGCATATTTCAGCACCTAATAGATTAAAAAAATGTGACACCAACTGAAAAATACTAATTAAATAGATGAAAGCCGAAATTTCTCTGGATTTTAACTTGAGTATAAGTATAGAGGATGCACAGTGGGCACTATCAGCTGAAATCTGTACATTTTAAACTTTTTGAGAAAAAATAGCTCAACTGAGATTTGATTATTTTTGGCACAATTATATTAATGTTGATGCTTATATATACATAAAGTATAATTTTGATCAATAGAACTAGCTGATTATTATGGAATTATTTATGTAATTGATTATCGGATTAAAGTTCAGACAATAAGATTGTAGGAGAGCTGATATTTCTAAAAACAAGATCTCTACAAAATATGCACTTTATGTATATAATATAATTAAAAAAACACATTTATTTTATTATGCTATTAATTTATTATATTGTATTTTGTTTTCGATTCGTAAACATTGATAAGAACCCTCGCAGCGTATTTAAAGCAGAGCTTACGCTGTCTAAAGCTTAGTTCAAAAGATGAATTTTAACTTCGTGTTGGTGTTGGGCCTGGCACTCTTGGTAAATAATTAAAAATTATGCATTATATTTATATAAATAACTGCAATTTTTATTGCTATTTATAGGGTATCGTGAGAACCCTGGCGTCCAAAGAGTCCATCGTAATACCCGAGGCAGATAAAATCCTGCTTGGAAAATATAAAGCAGCTATCGATCCACTGATCATCGAGTTTGCGCAGAACCAAATTGCCACTTCCTTGGCTGTTGTAAAGTCCATATTAGACTGTAAGGTTGCTGATAATAATACCCTGCAGTGGGCGGAAGAGTACTTCAAACGCTGGAATAATACTGACTACAGCATGCAGAATACTACAACGCTGCATTCTAACACTGAGCAATTGTCATTTTATTGGAAACTACACGATGCGTATTTCTCACCAGAAAATAGAGAGCGATACAAGGGGCTTATACCATTCCAATACGTTCATTATACTGACGGAAATCGTGAAGACAGCAAATCCTATAGCGATTGGACCAGGAACGCCTACGGCTCAATTATGACCAAACAAGCTGAAATCCAAATTGAGCAGTTAAAAGAACAGGTTAAGGTTACCAGAGAGTTTGTTAACAAATTAAGCGACCCCATTAAGCGTTTAATTCGTAAAAAGATGGAGGATTTAAATAAATCTGAGCTGGCGACTTCTGCGAAAGCAGCTGTAGAATTGAGCCTAGAACTACGATACTAAATTATTATAATTTTAAAAGATAAATTGTCGTACAGTTTATTATTTTTCATTTAAAATTTAAATAAATGACCTCCTTAATTTTGGCAGTTAAATAGAGCATACTTTAAGGCGTTTAATATTTTAGAATTCAAATTATTAGATGCCAACTCTTCAAAATGCAAATGCTGCCTTCAATTTTATGGCAAATGCCATTAGCAAAGTTCATAACGACGACACATGTTAGTTATAAATTATTTATAGCTCGAGAAACTCATTAGGTTTCATTATAAGCAAAGGAGTTCGGCAAGGCTTGGAGCTGAGCAATTTATTGCTTATTGAATATTTTACTATGTGAAGGAGAAACTTTATTTATAGACTTGTCAAAGTTTTGCACTTTTACTGTTAACACAAAATAAGAGAAATGAAGGTTGAAAGGATACAAGATAGAAATCTGGAAGGACACACCAAATAAGACTATATATTGGCTGGTTATTGGCAACAATGCCAAGGATTTTGTGGCCTTTAGGTTGAATAAAAAGATATTTACAGTTGAGCTTGGCAAATAAAATGGAACCTCGAGTATTTGACAGCTCTGAATTAATGGTCGACAAATTGACACAAGCTTTTGGTAATTTGAGCTCTATCTATATTTATTCCCCTTTTTTTTTTTTGGTTTCGTGTGTATCTAATCTTATCTGGCGCCATGGAAATCGATAACGGCCCCCATCCCGACCCTATCCAACTGCAAGCACTGACCTATCCCGGCGCAATATGTGTACACAATAAATAACACCCCATTGGCAAATTAAAGATAATTTTAGATCTACACATGGCATGCCATGGGCTATGACAGTCATAAAATCAGAGGAAGGGACGGCAAAGTGGAAACGCTAAAATGACAGCGCGCAGTAGTTAAATTAGATTTTAATTGAAGAGTTCAATTCGCAATGACTTGGGGGTTGTCGTTGTACGGCCATAAAATAATAAATAACGTGTATCTGAATACAAAATTGTGATTTGATTTGATGTGGAGCGTTAACTGCGTGCTATATACTGTTCCATATTTATAGATCATATTTTATATTAAATGAGAAATTTTGTACAGTTATTAAGAACCGGATAATTAGGTAAACGTTGGTGAGCTATTGTCGTCGACCAGCAAGAGTTCGGAAGATGAGAGTTGCGTCAGCGAGAGTTCGGCCAGCCCGAATTCAGCCAGCGAGAGCTCGACTAGCGTATGTTCAGCCAGCGCAAGTTCGGTCAAGGAGAGTTTATCCAATGAGAGATGGGTCATCGAGATGTCGGCTAGCGAGAGTTCGGCCAGCGTGTGCTCGACCGACGAGAGTTGGGCCATTGAGAGTTTTCTGCTGGTGAGAGTTTGGGCGGGGAGACTTAGGCAGCAAGAGTTTTACATTAATTAATCCCCCGGGGGTTGTATATTAATAGAGTAATAAATAAAAGCAGTAATAAATTTATCAAGAAACATTAAATATATGTAATTATAGGAAAAAGTGATTGTACAAATAAATAAAAGCAAATAACTAAAAAATTCAATAAAAAAGATTAAATCAAATATTAAAGAAATGTAATACTAAATAGATAAAGCAAAATCGGTTGATTTTTAGATTAAATATGAATTTAAGTTTATAAAATCGAAAATATAGCCGTATTTAGATTTTGTTAATATTTCTCACTTGATTTTTGACGGAAAATTAACTCAATTGACAACACTGGCTATAGTAAATTAAATAGGTGTGGACGTGCTCGACTTGGTTTAGATTTTGGGCAACTAACAACACTATTAATTGCCAATCGCAGGCGGAACGTGGGAAAATGATCAAAACAATATGAAGTGAATTCGGTTTAAATTATATACTATGTAAACAGTTGTTGTTGCTGTTTTTCTGTTGACATGCAAAAGCGAAAACTCTGCTCGCTGTTGTTTGTTATTGTTGCATGCAAATTAGAGTCTAAACAGGCTAAACACGGAATGAAAACAGAACGAAATATCTGCATATAAGTATCTATAATAATGTATGTATATTTATGCAATTTCCATACATATCGCCGTACTTCCTTGTGCTCACATTATTGATTTTACTTTCTGTTCGCCGTGAGTTTTAATTGCATTTTAAATGATATGCAAAACAGCCTTTGGGCATGCACAATTTAATACGTAGTATGCATGCGTCATTAGGCAACACTGGCGCCGGCAAGAGACAGCTTTATAGTATGCTCATTAAATACCCTGCACTCGGCAGCAGTGTTGCCAGACTTTGGCACGTGCGTATGCTAGTTTTGAAGTTATAATGAGCTAAAAAGAGCTAAAATATATATATATTATATTTTGCTAAAATTTAGCAAATTTTAAATACATAAAAACTCAAAAATTTATTATTTTTTTAAGCATGAGTTTATTTATTTATTGCCCTCGTATATATATATTATATTTATGATTTGATAAAATTAAATATTTTATCGAAATATAATAGATTTAAAGCTATAAAATATATTATATTTATGATTCGATGTTATTATATCTAAATATTTTATCCGAAGATGATTGAAATAAAGCTATAAACTTTTTGCAATTTACAATACACTAAATCTAGCTTATATCAGGCCAAACTGTCAACACTGCTCTGCAGCAGCAAAATGCTATATATCACCTGCAAGAGTGCGAGCGAGCGAGCAGTTTTTCATTCTCTGTCATTGGCCATGAATTGTTGTTGTTATTACGCGTTGCACTTTACGCCCGTCGTGGGAGAGGAACTTTGTGTTGCGAGAGGAGAGAGGAGAGAGAAGAGAGTGCGCGACCGCTCTCACCCCAAACCAATCAATCTCTCACCCACACACTGAATGCGAGTTGGTTAGTGTGTGTGCGTGTGAGTGTGAGTTGTTCTTGCTCTTATTTTAGCTTTTGTTCTTTTGTGAAGCTCACGCTCTCCCTCCCTCCCTCCCTCCCTCTCACACACTCTTTTATTTGCATGCGTGTGTGTGTGTGTGTGTGCAGGCGAATTGAATTAAGCTCGGCCTTAAATCTGTTGTTGCAGTCGCATTAATCAACTAATTTAACTGTGCATTAACTTCCTGGTTGCGTAGTGCTAACCGTAATATCAACGCTTTGTCCCAGTTCGTTGACAGTTGTTTCTGAGGCAGCGGAATGACTAACAAGAACTAATTAAAGCCAAAGATAACGGTTGGAGCTAAATTTAAGATGTGCATTCGAAAGAGTGAACTCTTATTGGAATGCATATTCAATAGAGTGAACCATAAATTTTAATATTCTATAATTTTAATGTTTAGACAAAAAGTAATACTTTGTAATATCATTTATTTACATATAATAGTTTGTTAATAATATTAATTATATTAATTATGACCTGTTATAATAATTTTTGTTTTCAATAATAATATTTTAATATTTTTTTAACAACTAAAATAATTTTAGAAAAATAACCCATAATGAAAATTTTTGAATTAATTACAATATTTTTTTAATAATAATAATTTTGTAATAATTCTATTTTTTTATTATATTATAATTGCAATGCTTTAAAAATTTAATAAAATATTATTATATATATTAATATATTTTAAACAATTATTTTATAGCTACAAGCTGTTCTACGTAATCAGTATACCCCATTCTCGTTGACATAATAAAAAGCTGGTTATGTGCTCGACTTTGACCTTGATATGTCTCTGTTTACTTATCAGTTTTATATGTGGCGCCATAGCTGCCACGCCTCCTGCTCGTCCTGCTGCCTCGCAGGCATTTCATTTATGTTTATATTATGTGAATTTGCTTGTGGCACGTAGAAGCTGCCGCAGCGCCCAAAAGCAGGCAACAAACAGCACAAACAATATGCCTTCCATTATCTTTTATCATCATTATTTTGGGCTGCGCGTGAAAGGGATGCAAGCATTGTTTTTTACTTCTTTTTTTCATTTTTTGCAGTATGATCTTTCCCCTCCTCTCAAAGGCCCCTCGGCTGTAGCGCGTGTGCTGTGCAAACGGAAGCCATTTATGAAATTGCTTTCAACAATAGCGCACATCGAGAGGAGAACCCACTTGGGCTTGGACTTGGACTTGGACCTGGTCTTGGGTCTTGGACCTGGGGGCGTTATGCTGACGCTTTGAATGACGCCAATGGGTCAGTTGGGATAGGGACAGGAAGAGGGACGGGATGGGACGGTTCCGCCCGTTCCACGGTTCAGATTGCTTAGTTAGTTAGCGCTTCGATTATGGCTCGTGTCAGATGTGAAGTGGCATGTCGGCTCGGGCTGAATGGAGTGTTGCCTTGAGGGCTATTAAGGCGGAAGATGGGCTGTAAATGCAGGCCAAAAGGTACGAAGAGCAGGAAATATGAACCAAATTGCAGCTTGGGCTCTCCTAACAAGAATAAAGCTGCCTTTAAAATAAACTGAGGCTGGATGTTCGTGGAAACAATTATCGTGATGAAATATCAATAAATCATAATAACAATTACGATTTAAAGCTATTTACTTTGAATAAAAACTTTGAAGCTCTACGTTTTGATAATGATATAACCCAAATTAACGAAACGGTAAAAAAAACCTTTGAAAAACACATTTTTGTAATATAAATTAAGGTTAATTCCTCATTTCCAATTGAAAAGCATAGAGTTTAAATAAATTTTATAGTTTAGGGGAAAATTCTTTTTTTTTTAACTTATAAAATAAATTCATTAAAATAAAGCTTTATTATGCTTTTGGGGGTACTAAATTAAGAGTTAATTAATTATAAGAATAAAATTTATGTAGTAGAAGGAACAACATATCAAAATCTTACAGTTATTTTATAAAAATTCCTGCCACTCTCAAGAATTATTCTACTTAAAGCCAAAGCTTTACCATATAAATCGTTTAATTATTTAAACCTATTACTGGAGATGCTGAAGAGCCTTCCAGTTGAGATAGTAAAAGGTAATTAATTAAAATGTTGCTCTCGCTGTAGACGAAGGAACTTCCTGCGCCTCAACGGAAAACCGCAATGCTGACGTCAATTGGTCTACGAACTGGGGTTGAGGTAAGGAAAATGTGGGTAGACAGCAACTAGTAAGGAATAGTATAGCTATATAGTATAAATACATATACATACATATATGTATATGTACGTAAGTGCAGGGAAGCGACTTGTAAGCACCTGGCTGACATATGGCTCATGTTGATGGAAAATTGTTTATCACCTAGACAGTATGCGGAGACTCATGTAATATTCATAGCAACAACGCCATGAACTTCATCTAATTCCGCGAAGCCTTTTAGCTATTTATAGTCCTGACATAGGTAAAAGGAAAGTGCGTTGGAAGGTACAGAGTTATAGAGATAAAGAGAGAGAGGAGGGAAAGGGGGAATGGCAGTCATGTGCATGCATAATCAATTTACGACTTGTGCAAATCGAGAACATCATTCGAGACGCCTATGAAAATCATATGAGTACTAGAAAAAAGCTCAGAGCTCAAACTGATCAACTTCCATTTAAATGCTCAATGCGCATCTCTTTACGCCTCTATTGCTTCTATTGAATTCAGTGTTGTCAGATTGACTTATTTTTTGCTAGATCTAGCATATTTGAAATATAGAAAAAGCAACGCGCCATAAATATCAGTGTGTAAGTGCGACAAGATTTCCGAAGATGATTTAAAACGGAATGAAAAAAAACACGTCGAAAATAGTGAGAGTTGGGCCAGCAAAAAATCGTCCAACGAGAGTTCAGCCAACGAGAAATCGGTCAGCGAGAGTTCGGCCAGCAAGAGTTCGGCAAACGAGGGTTCTCGGCTAGCGAGAATTCGTCCAACGAGAGTTGAGCAAAGGAGAGTTAAACCAACGAGAGTTAGGCCATAAATAGTTTGGCCAGCGAGTTATCCCAGCAATATTTAAATGATATACATACATATATTAAATAAGAAAGAAAATGACAAAATGGATGATTTGTACACATAATTTATATGAAAACTTAAAAAAACGAATGATCTTGTATGTTCTCTTGCATTTTTAGCTTATTTTTACTCGGAATCTGGCAACACTGATTGGGTTAGTCATGAATCGAGATGTGATTCTCTTTCTCTCCTCTTTGCTGTTAACTCTTGCCATTCTCTGCGTCCCCCTCTGTGAACCGTTCCCACTTCCGCATTCCTCGCATTCGAATTTCAGTTCCATTCATGAATTACACACAATTTGGCGAACTTTGCCTTGTTGCGCGTGGGCGTCGGAAAAATGTCAGCAGTAAATAAAATTGGCAAATTTTCTGACTGTTTTTTGTGCTTTTGCTGTGACAGAAAAAATCATTTGCGGCCTCTTTGCAGAACAAACGCTGCGATTGGATAAGCAACAAAAAAAGTTTACAAAGCGCTTTTTTATAGCAAATTAATTGTACAAATTTGAGCTTTATTTAGACATTATATTAGAGTGAGTATTTATAGTTTATGTTTTAAGAAAATTGAAAGAGATTTTTAATACAATTTTGTTAGATTAATAAACTGAACACACAGCATTACAAAGCTGAAATTATTTTTGTTTTCCAATATAATTCAGAGAAATAAACTTACAATTGTTAAATGGTTTTAGATGGAAAAAATTGGGGATTACCATCTTATATAAATTTCTAGAAACTTTTTTTTGGGCCTGATAAATCCATTTCCCGATATGCATTTTGCTTTATTAATAATTTTACAGAAAAATTAAATTCAACAAATTGTTATTTATTTCGAAACGGCAGTGATGGAAACCCCCGTTCTGCCTTCCCGCCCCATTTCTAGTGTTATTGTTGCTCCTTTGTTTTCGCTTTGTTTATCAGTTCTTTGTGTGTTTCATTACGAAATTAACACAGAGTACGAGTATAATTCATTTGATAAAGTTTTCTAAATATGCACAAGCACATACTACATGTACTAAATGTTTTATAATATTTATAACTGAAACTGGGAAGCGCTGATAAGAAATATAGAACTGGGTCACGCTAGACCTTGCACAAGATGTTTTTGAGTGTAAATACAGCTTAAATAATCTCCCGACCTACGCTGTAGAGTATTTTATGATTATTTATGCACATCATATAGAAATCAGGGCTGCAAAACCAAGCAATATTGTCGAAGGCTTGAAGATCGGAAATGTTGAAAGAAAATAAAATCCCTTAATTCTATAGTTATGACTTTTTTTTATAGAGTTTTTGATTAATAATATATTTTTATTTTATAATTATAATTTAAAAACCAAACCGTAAAGTTCGACAAAAGCTATTTTTATAAATATTCAGTTAGGTTTACACCAGCGACCGTAAATAATAGATTACAAAATTTAAACAAGAGTTTATAAATATCGGAGCCCAAAAAGTTTTAGAAAAGCGTGGGAAAAAGTGACAAATCTTAGTTTATAACCTTTTCGGGAATAGAATACATTTTTATTATCAACATTAATTTTTCAAATAATTTTTTTCTTAATTCCTTAATTTAAAAATTAATAAAATATTTTGTTATACCACCAATAAAACAAATTTACTTTATAATCTTTTAAAATATAATCGTTACGGTCCCTCTTTTTAATTTTGTTTTAAACTAGAGGAATTTATGTAATTTCGGTTCCCAACTGGATCGCATTCAACCAAGTTGGCAGCCCCGTTTCAACCGAATATTGAACAGTTAGGTTTGGGCTGATGCACAGAGCCTTGGCCTTCAGAAAAACGCACTCAAAATTTCAGTATCAAGTTCAATGAGAAGCTGACATTGAATCAACGAACTTGCCGTCCCCTTCTAACAATCCCCCCTCCCTCTCCTTTGTGCAGCTGTTGCAGCACAGCAAAAAGCAATGTCGAAAGCTAAAGTGCAATTACACACACACACACACACACACACACACACACACACACACATACAGACAAAACACACACACGTGGCCTGCGAGTGACAGCTTACAATACACACACACACATACATACAGACGCATGCAGAGAAGATAAGTGCTTGTATGTATGTGTGTCAGATGTTGCTATTGAAAAAATATAGAATGCCAGAATAAAATAGAAAAGCAACAAAGAAACCTATTGAGTAGAAAAACACATACATACATACATATAAATGTATGTGTGTATATATTGTGAAAAACTTATGCGAGGGTCAAAAGCTTATAATTGGCAAATTGATGCCAAAAGAGCAGACGATAGATAACGGCACTTGCTCACACACACACAAACAGTCAAATAAGGATGCGCATGTATGTGTGTGTGTGTGTGTCATTTATTTAAATTGTTAAAATATTTACTTGGCTTTGTTACACTTACCAAAGAGCAATTACAGTGTTTTTGTCTTGTTTTTTTGTTGTTGTCCGAATTTTGTTGTTATCAACTAAACTTATCTCTTTAATTTTGTTTGGTTTGTTGAATATTTGTTTTCTTTATCATTGCTTCACAGAATTTCGTATTGTTTTTCATACGAAGTTTGTCAAATTGTTTGTCACTTTGGCTCTGCAGTTACAACTACTGTCGCGCTGTTTTTCATTTATTTCTTACTATTTTTATGAAATAAATTCTACCGCACGCAGAACTTTGCTGCACCGCACACGAGAAAAACCAGGCGAAGGGCTTGAGATTTTTTTTAGTTGTTTTGAGCCCGAGCGATACACGACACAATCGAACAGTGTGACCGCAACGCAGTGCCACAAAAATATCGATTGCGAAAATACTGACATGCGTGTTACGATATGCAAGCTGCGCGCCATTTTCAAACTGTTGAATATTAATTGAACTTCTTTCATTATGAGTGAAAAATGCAGCAATTTATCAAAATCAAATCATTTGTAGCTATTTATAAGCTCGATAATTCCAAATTGTAATTCATTTATTTTTCATAAAGACAAACGGGAATATTTACTATGACCCATCCAAAGAAAAAATCATTAAATTCACATCAATTGAAAAAACACCACTTTTAGCACAATTGTGCTTATTGTGGCAACCGTGCTCATAGGCTGGCACACAGCGTTGAGCGTGTTGTTATTGAGTGTTGGTTAACGTAAGAAAACCCGCCAGTTTTGAATTGAAGTGAAAAAACCCATTCTTGTTATATATGTAATTTTATTTATGTTTACTTGAAAAAGTGACCGACTTTGGACGAAAGTAAATTGCGCTTGCCACATAAGTGAATGCGCGCTGTTGTCTGTTATCATTTTATAATTGTTTTATGCAAATATTGCTTTTGTATCATATAATAATAGTATGTATATTTATATAGTAGGACTTTTCGAAAGTTGACAAAAAGTTCTACATTGAAATGCGCACAATTTAGACATTAGTCGTAGAGTTGAACTATTACAAGTAGTATGTATATCGTTATGATTATGAGTATTTCGATTATAAGTAACTCGTTACAATTGGAATCAACTCATATAGTATAATGCCAGGGAAGTTAGCTAAGAAAGTATATAGTATATTCGGTTTTAGGTTGTAAATTATGAAATCGAAACTACATAATACTTAAACGCTTAGCATTAGAATCGAATACAAATAAGACATTCGCTACGCACTAATCAACAAATTCTTAGGCAAAATTTCAACACATTTTTTACTTGTGGAGTTTTGAAAGGTTTTCAATATAATATCAATATATACATGTGTATATAAATACATATGTATGTATGCATATGTTGTAATTGGGTTTAGTTATTTTGAATATTTTATAAATATTTTCAAGCACTTGAATTATAGTTTAGCTTAAAAATAAATTAAACATACATTGATTAAATTGTGTGTAGCATTTTCAACGGAATCTCAACATTGCAAGGAAGATATTTGGCTTCTCTTTTAGTTTAAATATTACAATATATTTGGCTTAAACTAATGAAACTCGTATAAGTATGTGTGTTAGGTGTATATATGTAGTTGATGGATCAAAAGAAATCGCTCGAAAATTGTGCTAAAAGCAAATAAAGAAAACGAAAATCATAAAGTTTGCAGTTTGGTTTTATTTAATTGTTTTTGTTTTTTTGTTTTGGTGTATTTTAAGAGCTTAGCTAATAAATTCTGCTAGAAAAACATAAACATACAATGTGTGTTTGTTTTTGTTATGTAATATCGAGATTAATCAGATGTTGGATATATTACTTTTACTATATGCTTACGGCACTAAAAGGAATTGACTAAGAAAATTGTACACAAAATGATGATGGAAACAAAGCTCTGATTGCCTCAAATTAAATTGTTTTCGTTTTGTGACATCTGCCGATTGCTTAGTTTGGGATATATTATGCTATATGTATATATATAATGGATATGTTTATCGTCTCACAGGGCAATTGGCAAATGCCGACGCAACAGATCATGACAACTGAGGCCTTAAATTCACAAAGTCCAACTTAAGCTTAATATTACACAAGGTTCGTTAAAAAATATGCATACAAAAAATTGCTAAAATAATTATGGCTACATTAGGGACTAACAAATGTTGTTGAAATTTACATTTACATTTGGGAACCCCCGAATAACAACAAAAATTGAACAGCATCGAAATGATAACGAACAAAAAAATCTCCGAATGATTTTGGTTTTAAGGTTTTTGCACATGAAATCAGATTAAAGTATAATCTCTGTGGAACGACGCTGGAGGGGATCACAGGCGTAGCTCTCGGCTCCCAGGTATTTGGAGCTGCGTTTGCCGCTTCTCAGCGCTGGCAATGTGGTGGTATTTGTGACTCCATTGTGGCTGGTAACAGCGGTGAGGGCGAGCGTGAGGGGCGGGGCATGGGATTGGGATTGGGTTGGGGGCTGCTTGGCTATGCTATTGAGGCTGGGGGTGAGGGTGGCGGTGGAGCTATCATTGCTGCCCGTTGCGGCGGCGGCGGCACGTTGCAGCTTGGCGGTTGAGGGCGCGGGGGCGCGACGCTGCTTCAGCGGCGTCTGTTCCTGCAACACGGCGCTCTTGCGGATCGTCTGCTGCAGCAGGGCGTTGACATCGATGGCTGGCCAGGCGACCAGCGAGACGCTTCGTCATAAATGCGAGTCCATTGGCGATGTGCTGCGCTTGAGGCGTATATGCTTGCTCCAGTTTTTGTTGTTGCCACCAGCGTTGCTGCTGCTGCCGCTGCTGTTGCTGTTGTTGCTGCTGCTGCTCTGTTGCTGCTGCTGCTGCGCAGCTGCTGAGGTTTGCGATTGGGCTTGAGCGCCTCCCAGCGTGCTGGCCAGTGAGAAGTATTCGGCGGACTGGCTCAGCGAGGAGGCTTCGGCATCCGTGTTGCACTCCTCCGCCTCCTGCTCGCTGCAGATGGTCTGCTCCAGCGTGCTCAGCGGGGTCAAGGTGCTGCTGTGCGCCTCGTCCAGCGTGGGCGTGCTGCGTATCGTATGATCCGCCGCCGTGCAGTAGGAATCACGCTGACCCGTCGTCTCGTCATCGAACTCATCATCAAACTGCTGCTGCTGCTGCTGCTGCTCCTCCTCGGCAGCACAGCAGCAGCTGTTGGTGTGGCAGGAGCAGAAGCTCTTCAGGCTGCTGCTGCCATCCTGCTGCTGCTGCTGTTGCTGCTGCTGTTCGCTCATGCAGCGATGGCAGTCGGCGGCCACGGTCAGCTCAAGGGGCAGCACCTCGTCCTCCAGGCTGCTGCAGGAGCTGGTTCTGGCCTGCTCACAGCTGCAGCTGGAGCAGCGCGAGCAGCTGCTGCAGTAATCCTGCATGGCATCCGGCATGAAACGCTTGCGTTTGATGCGCACCGCAGGCGCTGCGGCGGCAAAGGCGCGCGCTGTGCTGCTGGAGCTGCTGCCGAGCGCCGGCGTCAGCTGTAGATCATCATCCGTGGGCTGCATGACGCCCATGCGCACATCATTATCATCATCTTCATCATCATCGTCGTCTCCATCGTCGTTGTCGTTGTCGTACTGCGACAGCTCATCCGTTTCGATGCTGGTGTTGGAATTGAGGGAGCTGCGTCGCCGATGCTGGCGATGCTGCGCGCTGAGGGGCAGCAGATTCATGGGCGCGCCGCCGCCCTCGCTGGCCACCTTGTACGGAAAATTGGAGGTGTCCGTGCTGGTGTTGTGCTCCGTAACGGTGGCCGCATCGATCTCAATGGCAATGGCAGTCGCATGCCGCTGATGCTGCTCCTCGCTCGAGTCCAGGGAAGACTTGTGCCTACGGCTAACTGGAAGCGGACTGCGCTTGGCGTGCTGCGCATGTGGCAGCTGTTGTGGCAACGTTTGTGGCAACTGTTGTTGCCGTCGCTTTTTGCCATAGTGTCGTTGATGATGCTGACAGTGATGATGGTGGCAATGCTGATGCTGATGCTGATGATGATGATGATGGTGATGATGATGGCAGTGGCAGCTCACGCAGCAGCAATATCTGTGCTCCATGCTGGTCTGTGTGGCATTGTGGCGCTTGCGTCGCTGGCAGCAGCTGCGATTGTGTTTGTGCAACGTCTGCGTCTCGCCATTTGGCTTGTGCACAATTACCACCTCGAGTGCGTCCAGTGCAACGGCAACTGCAGCAGCAGCTGAGCTGCTGTTGTTGTTGTGCTTGTTGCTGTTGTTGTTGTTGTTGTTGTTGTGGTTGTTGCTGCTGCTGTTGTTGTCGTGTTTGCCGAGCAGCTTGCTGCTGTTGTTGTGATACTGAAAGGCGCGATTGTCGTAGGCGGGCACCTTGAAGTGCTCATCGTCCGCCCGCGCCGTCAGCAGATGATCGTCGCCGCTGCTGCTGAGCGTTATGGGCAGCGACAATTGCCGCTCCTCGGCCTGGGATGTGTGCAGATCGTGTTGGGATTCTTCTTCATGCTGTTGCTGTTGTTCTTCGGGGGCAAACTGCTAATCGCCGCGTCGCAGATCGCGCGGTTTCGTATTCTTGCGATAGATCCACACCTGCAGCAATATCGCAATGTCCAGGCTGACCTGCAAGCGATCCAAGAAAATATAAATTTTAGTAAATTCCTTATATGCAAGATCGTTATGTAAACATTGAAAAATATTTACAAATTATAAACCATATTTCAAATTAATAAGTTAGATTTAGTAAAATTTGTTTACACGATTAGAATTCGATTGACTTCAACTCGATTAACGCTCGTTTTTATAGGGATCTATTAACCTATTATGAATATATCTACCAATAAACGTAATATGATAGAGATTCTGGTTTTAATCGTATTCAAAATTAATGCTATTTTTGATTTGACTTTTTAGATTGCTAATCTTTACTTGTAATTTAACTGAATTCTTCAATTTAAATTCTTTAATTCTTGCATGTAGATTAATATATTTTAATATTATATTTTATGTTTAATTTTTATTTGCATTTCAAAACTTTCTATCGACTAGTCTTAGTCGATATAAGATGAATAAATGAATTGGAACACAATAAAATATTAATTTTTTTTATATTTCCCACTACTTTTTATTTCATTATGTACCACAGCCGGATGATGATAATTCCAAACGAAATTGCAAAACTTGTCTATTCAAATTAATCGGTTAACAGTTAACAAAGTTATGCAACATACAAAAAACCCAATAAAAGCATACTATAACTGAATGATATGCTTTTAAAATTTATTCTAAACAAATATTACTAAGTCAAACAAAATAAAAATAGCGAATTTTTGAAAATCGTTTGTCTTGATGTTTACATGCCAAGATTAAGGAAGTCGCACCCTGTATTTCAGGCAAATGACTCACCTGCAGCGTGCCACAAATCCAGAACTGCGAGGGCGCATTTCTAGCAATAAAGTAACCAGTCTTGAACATATCACCGAGCGTCCACATGATCACCATGTGTATGCTCATTCCATATGTAGATTTATTCTTAAAATTGCGCAGAAACTGCGGTGCACCTGAGGAACACAATAATATCTCAATAAATAATTTGGAATATGATGCTATATAATGGGCATTACTTACCCAACATGGCCTCTGTGAAGACGGCCACAAAGCCCATGGCTTCCATGAACCAATGCACGGACAGCATCAGATATGTGATGGCAGCGCCCACGGCCCAAACGACCAGCATCATGTCCAGATACGACTGAAAGTCTGTCCAGTTCCAGAAGTACTTAAAGTCCAGATCTGCAAGGAGTAAAAAAGTATATTGTTTAGTAAACTATTATACAGGTCAAGCCACAGGAAATCATTGTTTAAAAGACTATATAACTGCTATACAAAATATTATATCTAAATATTCCCAAATACATTGGAAAATAATAGCATCTTGCAGAAAGTGTTATATTACAGCACGAATACTAAATCATTTCAAGCATTTAACTGTTATACTCTCTAATGTAGGCAATCTTCTCTGTATGCAATTATTATACTATATCTCAAAAGTATTTTCGATGCAACTTCTTGTTATCATGTAGCTGTTTTATGGTTGTTTATACGCTGTAACTGTTATACGACAGACATAAATATAACCAGAATGGGCGGAGCAGATCAGTCGGACGGGCCCGACTGTCTTATACCCTGTGCCAAAGCTCGCGCTGCGCGCTCGCATATACAGTATAAAATATTTAAATATAATTTTTTAAAACTATCACACGGAGCGTAGCAGCAATTCTTCTTCTTCCATTTTGTGTATGCCATGCTCAGTGCTGCCAGATTTTTTGGGCCAGAAGTGGCTAAAATTGACGAAAAAAGTGGCTAAAAATGGCTAAATGTGTTTTTCAAGTATTATTAGTTGAATTACGACAAAATTTGATTAAAAAGCAAAAAAAAAAAAAAAAAAAAGGTCTTTCTTCGTACAATTTGAAGGCACTTACACGAGTGAAGTAGTAAAATCTAGTCCCAATTTGGTTAAACGCAGCATTATCAAACCGAAATTTGTGTTCAAAAGTGCAAATGAACGAAATGGCTAAAAGTGGCTAAATGAAACCAAAAAGTGGCTAGATTTGTAGTGATAGCATTTTAAAAAAAAAAGTGGCTAACCCGATCAAAAAGTGGCTAAATCTAGCCACAAAGTGGCTAAATTGGCAGCCCTGGCCATGCTTTACAGGCTGCGCTGCTAAAGGGCGAGCGGCGTAACGCCTGTAATATTGTTTCGTTCATATCTCTTGTGTTTATTGGCCGATTTTAATGCGCATTTCAGGATAGGTAACTACCATACACAAGAGTATATATTCCGAGTTTCAACTATGTTCAATATTACGCTTGTTATTCGGTTTTTATTGATTAAGGAGTAAAGGGGGCGTGGCATCAAAAATTTGAAAAAAAGCCTCATCTGTGTCTGATGTAGACCTATCAACTACTGAAGAGAGAATTCATGTAAATATCTCAGTGTCTTTTAAATTGGCAAATGTATTTTATTTCATTCATTGTGGACGGCAGGGGCGTGGCATTCAAGATTTGAAATAAACTTGATCTGCGTATGGTAAACACCTTTCAAAAGAGACCATAACGGCTGCTCTAGCTTTTATAGTTGCTGAGATCTACGCACTCATCCAGACGGACGGACAGACGGACGGACATCGCTAAATCGACTCAGCTCGTCTCGCCTGATCTCGCCTGATCAAGAATATATATACTTTGTGGGGTCTGCCACGCCTCCTTCTGCCTGTTACATACATTCGCACAAAGTTATTAACCCTGTTTTTCCCATTTTTCAAATGGGCACAGGGTATAATAAAACGCTTCAGCTGTTACGCTGTTTCCAAACTATGGTTATTAGATTGTAATTCTATACTTTTTATACTGTAAATGTTTATACAGAAACTGTGGTACTACAACTGTTATACTGAAACAGCGGTACACATGTATTTGTATTGATTTACTACACAGGTAAACTAAAACTGTTGTAATGTTACTGTTATACTAAATAAATAAATTATTATTCGGACTATTATTCTATTGTTATACAGTAACAACAAACATTCAACAGTTCACCTACAACTGTTAACCTAAAATTTGTAACTGTTATACTAAAATTATTATACAGAAATGGTATTACAGCAACTAACTGCGCCTTACTATTTAAAGCCCTTATCGCTATAGCCAACTGCATAGTTTTTTCTCTAACATAAATTTCTATAATCATTATTGCCTACTGTTAGGCGCTGCACAGTGGGTGCAAACACACACACACACACACATACACACAACGAGCACTAAACAAGCAGCGCAAGGCGCACCCTATAATTAGCTCAGTGTGCCCGGGGCGCCGTGTTCATTGATCAATTTATGGCGCCTCCATTTCCGCCTCGTAACCCAGTTTGCTCCACTAACTTATTCTGTGTTTGGAGGGGCTTGAGAACAGATAAGGTGCAAATAAAAGTAAATGAGTAAACGCCGAACCGAACCGAACTACTGCAAATGGCGCGTAAAGATAAACAGCACCGGAATAAAGGAGCAGCATAAAAATAACAGCTGCCAATGAGGTATTAACTGGGAGTGTTCCTTTTGTGTCGTCCCTGACTCTGGCTATAACCTGACATGGAGGCCAGCTGCTGTTTGGCTAAGAACTGCTGCGGAAATTGGCGTGTCAACTGTCGCTGTCACGAACAAAAGAGTCAAAGTGAAAGTGAAAAGTTTTCAATGAAAAGCCTTCACCATTCCTTACCATTCAGATAATGCCTGGATCGAGCACGCTTCAGACCGCCTGCATCCGTTGAAACCGAAGCCCCGACATCCGTGTCTGTCATAACTTTCGGCACCTGCAGCTCATCGCCTGAAATGCCAAAAATATTATTATAATAAACGCATGTCTAGGGTATAGAAATTCGTATAGAACTCACCACGCAGCGCATGATCTCGTGCACTGGAATTCATGCGTTTCACCTTCACGCAGAGGTGTATCATTAGGAACATGGTGATATTCATGACGACACTCTGCACCAGCAAGGGCAGCTCGTAGCGGCTGGAAAACCTGGAACGATGTAATTGTAGTGCATCAGATTAGTAAATGGCATTATAATTGAGCTGTCCTTTAGCGGAGGTGTTTTCCTGATGTGGCGGATTGATAAATGCGATAGAATATGGTAAATGGCGGGGTTTAAAGTCGTGACAGGCGAAGGAGTGATTACTATGGGAGGATTGAGGGAGGCACGAGTACGAGAAGTAATCGATGAAAGAGATAAGTAAGCAAGTGATGGTGAGAGAAAGAGGAAAGAGAAAGAAGTTGCCGTTAAAAGAGTGATGGTTGAAAGTGGAGAGATATACGTAACGAAATGAAGGCAGGAAAAGTAATCGATTATTGATAGGTAAGTGAGAGAAGGAAAGGGAAAGAAGTTGTGGATGAAAGAGTAATGGTTGAAGGTTGGAAGTTGACAGCAGAAGGAGTGTTAAAGTAAGAGAGACAGCTAAAGAAACATTTGGAGAAGCAGTGATAGGTGAAAGAGTTAATAAGAAAGGCGTAATTGAAAAATGGAGTATAGGAGGAGTGAACGTTAAGATAAGAGAAGGCAATAAAGCGAAAAGAGTTATCATTGAAGGAGATTAAAGATGGAGAAGGAAATGGAATGATAATGATAAAATCAAAGTAGCTTCAAAAGGTATATATATAAAGTACATATATAAAATACTCTTCTAACCGATTTATTCGTCGGCACTTTGTCTAGACTTTAACTATTGAGAATGAAGAGTAAACGCCCATATATCGAACAGTCAATGCAAAGAAAAAGCTAAATGAAACCTACGTTAAACGATATTCTAAACGATTTATAATGGTAGCTTGTCGTTGGCGCAGAGTGTATTATGATTAATTATATTCGATTTTGTTTGCCTGAGTGTTGAGTACAACGCCCAAGCATAAATTGACAGTCATTTAGTAGAATTATGATTTATGTTGGCGCATGTGAAACATAAATGTTCTGCCCCCAAAGGCAGGGCTTTAAAAAGGGCGTCAGCTGAAATATATATACTCAAATTATACATATTTTTGAAGAGAAGCAGAAGGCGAATGTCAAGCCAAACTGTCATAAATCTGACAGACGGCAAGTGTCGGCCACAGCATTGGGCCCAAAAGCCACTAGGCCAAAGACACTAGAAGAGCAAACATAAAAGGGAACTGGAACGTGTTGAACATTTGGCAAAGTACCAAAGACCGAAACAAAGCCCAAAAGGCCACAAAACTAAAGCTTAACCCACGGAGATTTGTTTGTTTTGCGACTGTTATTAAAAGGCTGCTAAATGTCGATGGGGCTTGCTCTGATTTATGATAAATAAATTTCCACGCTGTGACAAAGCAACAACAACGTTTCAGATAAGCGCAGGCAAATGAACCACGCGCCTAAAAGTAGACAGCGTTTTTTTTTTATTATTATTATTGTGCTCACACGATAACAACTTTGGCGTTTGGTTTGGTTTGGTTTAGTTTGTTTTGCCGTCGTTTGCACAGCGAAAATTGAATTACAAGCCGTCGCCATTAAATGTCGTCGCACTCCATTTGGTTGTTGCCAAGCCCACACAGAATACAGCTAAATACAGTTCTAGTATATTGGCAACAGCCCTGAACACCCTGGCAACCCTGGCAGCCCTGGAGTCCCGTTTAATGACATGCACAAATGACCAACATAACAAATACTTGCGAATTGTTTGCTCTGTGCGGATTGTAGATTGTGTTTGATAGATCTATATGCTATGTACTGCACTCTATTTGTTCCCCAATTTGTTAAAGCAAACTCTGTTGTTCTGTGGTTTGCTGAATACTTAATTTAAATATTATTTATAATATATATTCAACCAATAAATATTTAATAACTAAAAAGCAAAAGTTTATATTCTACTCTTAATAAGAATTAATTGAAATACAAATAAATAATACTTATAGAAAAATGTTTTACGATTAATGTAATTAGTTCTTATATTTAAGGTTTTTTTTTTCATATTCAGCCATTTAAGATTTAACTGTCTAACAGATTGTAGACTTATATAACAGTTAAGCGAATATTTAAATTTGTAATTGTATTGCTATTAAATAGATATAGTATATATCCAGAAAGAAAACACTAGACACTTTTGTCATCAAAAGAATTTCAAATTAAATTGTATAGAAATTAGATAAGAATCAAAATATATACTCCTATTATTTAATTTATTTGATACATCGCCGTATCTCACTTTCAATTTGCTAAATAACTTTTCAAATAACTATTTAATTAAACTCTCCAAGTTAAATAAAATACGCCCACCGAGATGAGTATATTCAACTATAATTTCTATTAAATTTAATACTCGTGCAACTCGGAACTTCAACTGTCATTTGTCACGCTGTTGGCATTACAAAGTCATAATTCTACTTCAGCTGCACAAATAGTGTTACAGAGCCAAGACCCCCTTGGACTTGTGCAATTGTTCAAACAAGTTTTTAGCTATGAAGTTCAAAGCTTTTAAAAACACGTTGACAACTAAAATAAAATTGTCATAAGCTGTCATAAAATGTACTTGTACATAATAGTTTTATGTATTTAAATTAATCAAAATGTTAAACAGAGTCAGTTCTATTTAGTTGTATTTTATACTATATTTTGAATTTAAGTTTCGGTTTATTTTAGATAAACTTTTGCCTATCAAATGTCAAATATTTACAGTTAAGACTAAATAAACTAGTTTTATACTATATATTTAAATTAATAAAAATGTTAAACAAAACAATTTATTTATTTTTCTGTTTTATATACTTCTCTGAATTTAAGTTATTAATTATTTTGGATCAACTTTTGCATGGAATATGTTAAATGTTTATGGTTAGTTAAAAACTCCTGTTTGGTTTTCATTATAACTTTTCGGCACATGACAAATTTTAAATGAATTTTTGCACTATTCATTATTTTTTACTGCTTTTACCCTAACAGTTGTTCCCCTTGGCTGCTTAAATTTTAAATTGGCAAAAAACTTTGCACGCTTTGAGTGTGTTCAACTTGTCTCCATGTGCGCAAAGCCGTAAAAAATCGATAAAAAAAAACATTGCCAAAGAGAATGCGCGGCGCTGCCCCTCTTACGCCCCCTACGACTATGAATAGGGCATAGGGCATGCATGCTGCCGGTGCTTTTGCCTTCATATAATGTAAACAATTTCAGTTATGCATGCCACTTTTCACTCTCTCAGTCGGCAGCAGCACTTTTCCGGACTTTTCCCACATGCAGGCGGCAGGCGCATTTTCAATGGCAATTTGTGCAAATAGCCACAGCGATTTGACTGAATGCCTTGGGCAAAGGCAGGAAATAAACCAAACATTTAAGCCCCAAAATGAAACAAGTAGCGTCACTTAGGCCTGATGAAACATTCATTGATAAAATTGGGCAATAACTTCGTTTGGATAAGCAAATGAAGTCACAATACGATGGGGAAATTTGTCTGTGTGTTTTGTTTGCCTTGTCTGTACTTCCACTTCCGCTTCCGCCGCCTTCGGACAGGCGGGACAGACAGGATGTCTGTGCGACAGTTCCATATTCGTATAATTAAAACTATGCCTGCCTCTAATGCACTCTGTTTGCTCTCAAGTGTGTCTGCGGCGTTTTGTTTGCTCATAAACACATACAGGCACGCACATAAATTAAATTTCGCCCGAAAGTAGGCTACAAAACACTCAGAACAGCACTTAAACCAATTGAGAGCATGTCATCATCGCCGTGCGAAGAGGCCTCCAAATGAACCGAATGCACAGTGGCCTCAACACTTATGCCTGAGAAATTCTCAGCGAGACTTTGAGCATACACTTGGAGAAAAGCAGGCAGAAAGCTTTCTTGAGTTTTAGGCCAGCGAGAGTTCGGCCAGCGAGAGTTGGATCAGTGAGAGTTGGGTATGAAAGTTGTTTTTTACACATTTCATGGCTACTAAGTATTTAAATTTTTACCAAATTCTAGTAAGATTTTTACTATGCATTTCAGTATTAATTTAATAATAAATAGAATTTAAAGATTTAACAAAAAATGCAATATAATTTAAGACCAATATAATTAAAACAATCTGGAATGTACTTAAAATATTCGAAACGCATTTAAAATCAAGCAATTCTAAAATAAATGAAGATTACTCGAATTAAACGTGATTACTCAAATCAAGAAAAGCCAGGATAAAAGAACTATTGTCATATTTCTGACATGCATTAAGTTAAAAAGTTTTACCTATTTTTTCTGAGTGTAGACTCAACCACGCTGCCATTGAATGCGCTTATTATGAGTATGGATATGCCGACAACTACCAAGATTTGTGTAAATAAGGCCCTAATGATGAGCCATTGGCTATGTATGGGCACCTAAATTGGGCATGGACAGGAGAGCGGAGGGGTATCCATAATTATACTTGAATAGCGCTGCTGTTGAATGAAATGGAAATGCAAAAGGCTCAACGGCTCAACGGCTCATTTCAGCTGAATGAAAGCATAAAAAACTGGGTCGTTCTTTGTGCTAGTTTCGCTTAAGCTGTTCGTATGACCTTCGCAGCGTTTTGTCCTTAAAGTTGATAAACGTCCAATAAAACTGTCGCAGATTTTACACATCAATCAGATATAGGAAATTAGTCTGTTAGAAAATCACTTGAAGCAAGTGTAAGTCAGTCAATCAGTCAGGACAAACAGTTTTACATAAATAGCTTTTAAGGCATTTAACAGCTCTATACAAATGTTATTTATAAGTACTACCACTTTAATCCCTTTAAAGCCCATTAAATTAACTGCTAAATAGAGGTTATAACCTTTTATAGCCAAATTACTTGAATTCTCTACATAAAGAGTTAATAGAGACATTAAATAAAAGTCAATTTCCAAGTCTTAACTTAACATAGAAGTGCTAATGAAAATTTAATCAATAAAATAACATAAAAGTTAATTGAAAAACGTGACAATTTGTCGCACGGTATCGCAAGAAATGCATAAAATGCCTAAACACTAAACGAAACGAAACGTATAATTTAAGTATTTTATTATGCGACTTAATTTGCTCAATGAAAATTAATATGCTCATTCGACAAAAGGCAAACCACAGGGTGTCCACAAAGTGCTGACATGACAACAAACAATCCATACCCCAATCCAAACGCCCCTTGCCACATGCCGCATGCCCCCGAACCGGGTGGCAAAGTCATTCACTTCAATTTACGGCTGAGCAGCAGCCATAAGAGTGATAAGAGTCGACGTAGACCACGTCGAACAAAGACCATAAAGCAAGACCACAAAAAAAAAATATATATATAAAAAAATATAAGCCAAGAGAAATGTGAAGAAATAATAGGCAAATGCCGCAATTGTTGCCGATGGGAAGTTGTGAAGCTGGGCAAATGGAAAAACAAAAGGAAGAACACCATGTAGAAAATGCGAAGAAAACTCGTACTGTGTTTTGCATATGGGCGTAAAAGTATTGTTGGCAAGTCAATGCCAGATACGGAATATAGATACATATATACATATATATATATATTATAGCAGCTAGAGATGACTACGCCCCGCATGAATCATGAACTTGTACTATGAGTCTGATAAAACAGTTAACTTTGCGAGATACAGCCGAGTGCCTGAAGCACTTTGTAGACTTTTTTCCGCTTTGTATCTGCTGCATCAATAATGGGGAAATGTGACAAACGGCTACCCTGATCAAGAAAATATATACTTTGTAATATAATTTAATCTTTAAACGGATCTAAATACCTCCCACACCTCGCCTTACGTCAGCACTGGGCAACAGTCGCTCACAATTTAATTAAAGCGGCATTGCAAGCTTGCTTATATACCCTACTGACGTTTTCTCTCTCTCCCTCATTACATGTATGCTCTTTGAGAGCAGCTTAAGAACTCAAGCGCTATCATACAGCAATACATCCATGCGGCAGACGCCTATGCTAACTATTTACGTATTAATTTCTCTCCGTAGTGCAGAAGCTGCAATGTGTGGGTGCCAAAGTGAGCAAGGAACCTGACTCACACATACACGAAGTTTAGCTCAAACTGGACAGACAACGAGAGTTCGATCCTACGAGAGTTCGGCCCGCGATAGTTCACCTAACGACTGTTCGGTCAACGAGAAGTCGGCCAGCGAGAGATCGGCCAACAAGAGTTCGGCCAACGAGAGTTCAGTCGATCACAGTTCGACCAACGAGAAGAGTAATGGCGAGAGTCCGGCTAACGAGGGCTCGGCCAGCGAGAGTTCGGCAAGCGAGCGTTCGACCAGCGAGAGTTCGACTAACGAGAAGTCTACCAGCTAGAGGTTCAACCAACGAGAAGTCTACCAGCAAGAGTACGACCAGCAAGAGTTCAGCCAACCACAGTTCGGACAACGAGAAGTCGGCAAGCGAGAGGTCAGCCAACGAGAGTTTGGCTAACGAGGGTTCGGTCAGCGAGAGAGTGCGGCTAACAAGGCTTCGGAGAGCGTGAATTTAGCCAGTTAGTTGGGCCAGCGATAGTTTTAATTAATTGGCGAACCCTCCATTTATATACGAGTATAAATAAATATCAAGTATTTAATAACGACACTAAAAATTCCAATACTAAATATTAAAATATAAATATATACTATATAAAAATATTAAAATTCGTCTTAAGTACAATAACTAAAGCTTTAGTGTCTACTTATAAATAAATAAATGAACAGAAACTATAAAAAAGGCATTTAATATTAGACTCGCCAGTAAAACTGAAATGTAAATGCATATTGGAAAATACTTCAAAGTGGGAAATAGTTGTTTCCCTTAGTATTGCTGAGCTTATTTCAGACTTGTTTCGATTGGTTTTACGGCTCGCCTGACCATAGCCCGCAAATTCGCCAACGCACAGTGGATCCGTCAGAGGCCAAAAATCAAAAAATTGATGTCGTGGGATTTAAACAAAATGTAAACAAATTGTCTCTTAGAAGTCCAAGCTTCTCAATGGCATACCGGATTTTTCTGTAAATCTAACGGTACTTTCAAAAAATAGCATTGCAAACATAAACTAGTGTTCAATTTTGCAACGCAGCTGCGCTCAGAACGTTTTTTCTCTTATCAAGTCGCTCTTTAAAGAGATCACACGTTGGCTACAATGCTCCGAATTTAATTATTTAAAATGCATTTTGAAATTGAAGGAATTTACTTTAAATCGAGTTATGAATAATTAACTTTCCTGTTAAAGTTTTTTCATAAAACTGATTTTATCGAATAACCCTTTTTTGTGTATTTTTTGAATGTCTATTTTATGCTTAGTTAAAGTTTTAGTTATGTTGCTAGTAAAAGCGGAAAATGGTTTGTATGTCATTGTGTTTGTCTGACTTTTAACTTGTTAAATGTTATAAAATTAGCTGCAGAAATTTGCAGATGTGTGCTTACTAGTCAATATACTAACGCAGTCAAAGCTGACTCTTTGCCAATTGTAGTGTTGTGCTGTTGCTTTGTCCTCGTCTTTCGTGGTTTGTGTTTTTGCAAAAATATTTGTTTATAAATTAAGATTTCAATTTGTTTTTAATAATACTACAAAAAAAAATAATAAAATATAAAAATATTCGGCAGTTTCCCTTTTAATTGATCAACACATGCAAGCAACGCATTCGCAATTTGTTTACGCTCAGCCCGGCATGACCCTTTGCAGGCGGTCAAAAGTTTTTTTCACCTGGCAAGCGTTCTAATTAATATTTTGAGATGCAATTTTAAAGTTTAGCTTTTGTAAACCATATTTACTTCCAAACAAAATCCCAACTTCGTACGACCATTATTTCGAGTTTGCGCGTTATAGGGTTCTATGGGAGCTATAGGATATAGTCAGCCGATGTTGCCAATTTTTTTATAATATATTTAGATTCTTTTTTTAGATTTTTGGTGAAAATTTCATAACGATATCTCTACCAGAAGTATTTATGGCCGCGGCTCCATACAAGCGGATCCACTGTGCAACGCCAGCAAATTAAATACAACGACGCAAACAAATCAGTTGAAAGAGCTTTGTAAGCCGTTGCCAAATGCCATGCGACGTGGCAAAATGGTAAAACGGAATGCTTAAGGAAGACCTCTAAGACCCTCTAAGACCCACCGCACATCTACCTGCAGAGCACAACATTAGTAGCATTAAAATTCAATTAGAAAAGCGTTTTAACCCAAAAACTCAATTGAGCTGAGCTTTACGCACAAAATTCAACTCCCGGGGATTGCGTGTTTTATTTTCGTCAAGACACACGCACATCTTCAGGCGCCTTTGCCTTTGCCTTTGTCGGTTTTTAATTACGCAAAAATCTTGCCTGCCACAGCTAAAGATAACTGGCAGACAGATAGCCTCCGAGTTGACCCTTTTGCGTTAGGCCAACCCTGACCGCACCCAGGCTATCAAGAGTAGCTTGTAGTCGCCTGAGTGATGACAGCAAATATTCCGAGTATTGTCTGGCCATTCAGATAAGCCAAAACGGATCAGCTTAAACATTTATAGAGCTGATACGCTTTGTACAAAGTTTGAGAATCAACTGAACAGAATTGTGCATTCAATGCTGATAACATCGATTGGGCGTAGACGATAGCTGTGGGATTATACCTAAAAAATACAGCTAAATTCCAATAAACCATGAAAGATAGAAGCCTAAAATTGTAGCACAATTTAGAGAAATTGCCGTAAAAGTTCCGTAAGCAATAAGTTCTACAAATTTCGCTCTGCAACTGCTTGAAATTTGATCGTGCCACTACAAATGTTTTTATAAAATTTAAAATTACCTAAAATTCAGTTTAAATATGTAATGTTATAAGGCATACTCCCCACTTATTCTTTAGAGCTTAATTGCGTTCAAAAAGGCACAAACGTGTTGATTAAATTGTGGAGCTTATTTAAATTGTCACGTCAGCAAAGTGAGTCAAGTGCAAACACACATGAAATGCGATTACACGTACGTATATAAAATATTTATATATAACCAGCATCATTATCAGCAGCAACCGGTTAGGAATATATATTTAAGACTAATTTGCATGCAAAATGGCAACTACCCAACGGAGAACAACAAACTTTATGGTCAAGCACAAATTTTGGCAACGCATAAAAGAGCTTCAAAATCATGTTTTAATTTGCATCCGCGTGCCACATGCTACAAGGCAAGCCCCATGCCACCCCCCTCCCCAAACACCTTACACCTTGACCTTGAACATGTGTTCTGAGCGGGTTTTGTTTACTTTTAAACAAAGTTTGCGTGGGTTTTTTTTTTATTAATAATAATAATTATATAATACCATTTTAAGTGGGTCAAACAGTAAAAAAACTAATGAGTTCTATTATTTATGTCCACTTATAAATGGGGGGAAAATAAATGCATAAAACTCTGCCCGATAAGATTGCAAACCTAATGTGATAAGCAAAGCGTGCCATCCGTTAAAATATACTTCAAAATGTATTTTTTTCCAACGTCATAACAATTAATTCAAGCTCTCTATGTCTAATACTTATATGTAAACTGAAGCTTACATGTATTTCATATTAAATATTTTAGCAAATAATATTTCTCTTCAAAGCTTTTATTGAAGAAATATTTTGTTTAATGCAGGGTATTTACTGTTATATTAACTTAGTTATCAACCGCAAAATAAATCAAGTAAACAAATAATTAATATGTAATCTGCGATATATCTTTCACTTATCATTAATTGGCAATACCTAAGCATATATTTGTTTATTTATTTATGAACTAAACCCCCTGATAACATTCTTCACCATCAGTTATTTATTTGATATTTACCCAATCGCCTATCCACACATGTCTACTGTCGGTTATTTATTTTTTAATAATTTCTACATAAATAAATGAATTGTTAAATGAACTTGCTTGACTTATCTGTCTAGAATACACATACAGTGTCTATGCATAGGGGAGATAAGAATTATAATATATAGTGTATTTAAATGCTTCCACAAACAACATAAAAATGAATGAGGGTATATCAGCGGATAGATTATATGGACTACTTGAAGAGCGAATTTCTGAGAGCTAACTTATCTGTTGAGGAAACGCTCGCAAATGTGATTATATTTCGTATAATTTTTGTAAATTACAGTATAGGGCTAGAGATTAGATTAGATTTGATTGTAGTTTAGAAAATTAAATGCTAGTACAGTATAATTAAGAGCTAAAACCAAACTCTAATACTGATGTTACATCATGCCCATTGTTATAAGCTAAAAACGAAATTAAAAATGCCTATAACTTATATTTTTCATTTTGCACACTCGACATTGTGATAAGTTAAATTTTTCCGGCACGGCGTGCAAAGCTCATCAAATTGCCGTAATATGAAAACTTGGCAAATTGTGGCTTTTTCCATAACATAAGCGGCTTTTAACTTCCAACATTTGCCAACTGCACTCAAAATTTGGTGTACTTAACATGATATATACATACAAAGTTATATAAACAATAAAATGTACACATGTTTATAGACTCTTATATAAAGTAATTGATGCGCGTAGACACTTGAAAACATTCAGCAGCGCATTATTTGATTAAAATACCCTGTAGTTGGCTAAAACGGGTATAATGTGCGGTTAACAGCAACAGCAAGAAACAAGTTTAAATTAATCACTTAGTCATTAATAAACTTTTGAGTGAGAATTAAATCACATAAAGCAATTGTAATTCATTAACAATTACAGAGTATGCGTGAGTCATTCTTTTGTGCCTTTCTTTCGAAAAAAAAAACAAACAGTTTGTTTAAATATTTACACAAATGCGAGTGCCAGAAATGAATAAGTGCGTTCACATGTATCACTCGTCAGCTAAAAATTGGTCTCTAATGAAACTATTAGGGATCTGTTTGCACTGCTTTATATACGCTATATATTATGCATATATTGCTGAATAGATATATATACTCTAATTCAAATTTATTGCACTTCAATCAAATTTCATTATGAACTACTTGTTTAGTCATGGCTCGGTTAGCAGACCACATATTGAGTCATAATGCATGGAGCACAAAGTGTGAAGTTTTGGTTTCGTTGGGTCTTTGGGTTTGGCATTTGTCTGGTTGCCCGATTCCCGCACTCCGATTGGAAATCCGACGCTCCCATGTTGTATAAGAGTAAATAACTAATGACCAAACCTAATGCCAATCGGTAAACCCCGCTTATACTATTGCTGCAAGCGAAACCAAGAGCTGACAAAGTGAGTTATAGAGAGGCCTTTAAAACACTGTAGAAGTGTTGAAATTGCAATGTCACAGTTTCTGATGATAAAATATAGGGACGGGGCAGATCAGTGGGACGGTGGCTACAGTCGGACGTAACCGACCGTAGGAGACCCTTTACTTTAAGTATATGTACACACAAACACAATCAGACGCACACCGGCACACCACCCCCCCTCTGCATAGTGCGGTAAATTGTCTGTGGCATATGTTCGCTGTTTCTTATCCGATCGAAACAAAATTCACAGCGTCGATAGAGAATGTCATAAACTAGTTAAATACCAAATTACAATTAATCAATAGCTTGGAAACTGTGGCTACAGCAGCTTTTCGCGGTTTACGGGGGAAGGGGGGGAGGTATCCAAAATCTAAAACAAACTCGTGCTGCTTACTGAATAGGAGAACCTAAATCTCGAATATGGTGTCTCTAGCTCTTATAGTTGCTGAGATCTAGGTGTTCATACAGACGGACAGACAGACAGACGGACATGGCTATATCGACTCGGCTTGTCGTCCTGATCAAGAATATATATACTTTGTGGGGTCTGCCACGCCTCCTTCTGGGTGTTACACACATTTCCTCTTTGCACTAAACTAATAGACCCTTTTTACTTTTTTAAAGTAAAGGGTCTAAATAGTTTAATATATGTACATAAAAAAATATATTATATAAATAAAACTAATTTGAATTTACAAATAAGTTATTTCGCATCTTCAATTAAAGTTTTTCCCGCTTGACAAAGTTCTGATTACGTTGCAAAATACTAAAGAAGAGAAATTGTGTAGTATAGTAGTACGATTTTAAAAAATAACATTCTTCAGATAAAGGAAATTATTAAAATATACTACAACAAATTTGGGAATTAAATATAAAATGTATATATTTTTCGTATTTAATAATCAAATAAATATATATATATTTATTTATATTTTTAATCCAATATTTTTCCAGTGTAGTATAATAATGTCTTCTATTAAATGTATTTACTAACAATAATACAATTATTAATATATAATTTTATTTAATTTATTAATACTGCCCGAACGGGATTAACAAAATGATTCAATGAGCTCATACAACGCCAAGTTTTATTAATTCCATCTGTGTGGGTGTGAAAATAATTCAGAACAGATACGATAATGAATTTATATATTTACAAAACATTGTTAATTAATTCCATATGCGAAAACCGTATAAAACGAAAATGGAAGCACAATGCAAGTGACAAAGTGACAAAGCGACAATCGGCAGCTTCTCTATACGGAACACAAAAGACACAAAGCATTTCACGTAATTACAATAAATATTAAATGTTTAAATGCACTGTAGCTATTGTTTACGACGCCTAAATGCAAATTCGAGGTATTTAGCTGTCTGTTAATTCCTGAAATGCAATACAACTACAAACACTATTTCTACGAGTTTTAATTAAAGAGTTTTTGAGGCTGTGTGTGTTCTATAAATTGTCTCTCTGACTATTCTGGCTACGGCTTTGACAATGCAATTTAGTGGAAGCGATTAGTCAGTTTGCTAATAATTAACTTGTCAGTCTGTTGCTCAATTGGCACATGGCAAGCTTCAAAAAGATAAACCAGTAAGCACACAGCCGATCAGTCGGGCGGAAGGTTATAGTCGCACGTAATTAACAGTAGCATACCCTGTACTTTGTGTTTAATCACTACAAAGTAATTTTCAAATTTCGTTGCTCGAATTTGCTACTGTTTATATAAAATATACCCCATTACATTTTCAAAGTACAGGGTCAAAAAATAGTTCAAAAATAAATAAAAATTAAATTATTGTATGCTACTAAAGTTGAGTTCAACAACATGATGTCACAGCTTTTTTATTTTTAGTCATTTTGTACAACAAATTTAAATGCAGTGACATGTGTGTATTATTTAAGTTTTTATTAAATAGACAAATTATAAGATACGCTAAAATTTACATATTTCAGCTATAATACTTTCTAAAGACAATTTGTTGCAAATTTTGTGTTGTTTTTATTAAACAGATGAATTGTAAGAATTATACGAGAGATTCAGCGCTCTCAGATTTATTTTTAGGCTTATCAAAAATCGATTTAAAAAAATATAATTAATTTTAATATTGTATTATTATTATTATTATTGGGGACCTAGTGTACTGCGACCTAAGAGATCTATTGTACTCCCTGCTGAGCCTAAAGCACGTCCATTAGTCCAATGTCCCGAATGAAATCGAGTAACTTCATTGGACTAAGAACTACTATCTCCCTTTCTGACATTATGAATTTGCCTAGGTTAATAATATTGTATTAATTGAAATTAATTTTTTTTATATATTTGTGTGCTTTATTAAAAATCGTGTCGGATTATATTTTGTTTATTTTAGACATTTTATATTGCTAATTCTGGCTACACAAGTTAGAATAGATGAATACACAGAATAAATAAATAGAACATATCAACACTTGTATGCCTTAACACTTGGGGTCAAACTAATTAAACTTTAGGCTCAATGAATTAGCTAAATTATGCATAACAATTGAGGAAATTTCGGCTGTCCGAGGGGGGTTTTTATGTGAACTCTTCTGCTGCAGTTGCTGGGCATTTATTTGGCTCTTTCTAAAATTACCTCAGTATTACTTGAACCAGTTTCTTAGTCCATATTTCTGGTCAACTAATGTTGGCGCCTCTGTGTCGTGCGGCAATCGCGTGACACACAGAGAGAACCTGCCACCCGCTGCTTGAGAGTGAGAGTCACGCTATAAATATTCAAAACATATATATATATATATATATATACGGTATACGATATAGTATATATGCTTGGGTTCTTGTGTTCCAACTGTCGCATGGCATTACGGGAACAGCTGATTCATTGGGCATTTGAAAAAGTGTAGCCCAAGTGAAGGCAATTAAATTATTGATTGTTGCGGCCGGGGCAACAATGGGGCAGACTTATTGACGGCGGACACCAGTTGCTGCTGCCGGCAACTAATTTATTTTGCAACAACATTTATTTGTAAGTTAAGAGAGCTTCAGCCGATGTTGTGCGCTCGGAAGTGGCATTAAAAATGCATAATATGGCCCAGACACAACCAGCAGCAGGTGGAAGTTGATGACCCTGGCTAGGCGCTGTTGCCAACTCCGCTTTTTTAACGCCAGATTTGGCTGTTTTTGAAAAGCGTTTGCTAGAAAATTTATAAAACTTTGGCAAGCGGGAATATTGACTTTATATTAAAAATAATTCCGATATAAAGTTTTTTTTTTTTAATTTAACAATTCCAAAAATTCATAATAAAGTAAGAAACAATTATAGGCCATAAATCCATGAATTTTAAGCAGAATATATAAGAAAAACTTTGCTGTTTACTGAATTTTTTTTTTTTTTAATTTTATTTTATGCTCTTCCCTCGATAAAAATTGGCAACACTGTGGCTTTGACTGCATTAGGCCTCAGAAAGTTGATAGCCTCCAGCTCCATCAGCTGTATTGCCATAGCACAAACAAAACAACAACATTAAACCAGTTTCAGTTGAAATATCTCTTTTTGTTTGTACTGTATACTATATTGATATATATTTTTTTGGCATTCGCGCAATTCTATGCACGGCAAGCACTTCAAAGAGTCTATATAGTAATATATTTACTTAAGGGAATTGCAAACATTTCAAGCCAAATGAAAAGCCAAAAGCACAACAGATTTCTCAGACTGTGAAAATATACATGAAAATAGTATATGCTAAAGTAAGCATACAGAGAGATCAAAAGAGCAGTCAACTGTGCTACGTAAAATAAAAAATTTGTAAGTCTAAATAAAACTATTATTAAAAAAAAAAAAAAAACCAAATAAATTAATATAGCATTTCTAAAAGTTATTTAGCAGCTAACAACTTTCAGTTGGCAATTCTTTTCAACTCTACATTGCCTTTATTTTTCTCTCAGTGCATTGCATAATTGCGTTAAAAGCAGCTAGAACTGGTTGAGCCTGAGGAGAACAATGAAATTGATAACCATTTACACAGTTATTCAAATTGAATTAATATTTGTCGATATATTTGCCCAAATGACGCAACGCATTTAAATGTGTCATGTGCTTAACTAAATATAAACTAAATAGATTTACTAAAACTAGATAATAAGGTAAAAATTAAACAGAAGTTGAGTTAATCGTGACTTTTAACTTATGTAAGTTTCTGGCTAATCTAATATGAGTTAAGTAATCTATATAAGCTTGCCAGGTATTTTTTTTTTGGAATTTGCGTCATGGCAATGATGATGATGACGATGATGATGATGATGATGATGCTAAAGCAATCGAAAATAAGCCTTGGACAATGTAATAAACGCCAACACAATCGCAATCAGTGGGCATGCGTTGAAATAGAAATCGGCCAAGAATCATGACATGGCTAGACTTGCCATGATATCATACTAAACGCTATAAACGTGCACTAAACTTCCCTGATAAACCGCTCTGATAAGCGACGTTTGAGTCCAGATAAGCGAATATTAGCACAAAATATTTATTAAAGTGTAGCTGACACACGAGATATTATAGATTTCAATTAATTATTTTGCACTAATAAGTACTCGTTGTATGAACCTTTACGTATACCCTGCACTGAACTGTAATCGCCTTTATCGTGTATTCAATGCTGATTTTCCTCTTTTATCTATAACATTCTCTATTTTCACATATCCAACTAAACCTAAAATGGTATATTTAGCAGTTTTAAATTTATTTTATCCGTATTTTAATTTTATGTTTAATATTAATTAGTTGATTTCAATTTTTAATTAAATTTAACTCTTTATTTTTAATTTATTTATTTACTAGGAGGCTCCGCCCTAGAAGGGGGTTTATTAATGTGTAACTCTTTCTGCCAAACTCTCGGTGGGCCAACTCTCGATAGCCGAACTTCCGATGGCCTAACTCTCACTATCCCAACTCTTTCTGGCTCAACTCTCGTTGGCAAAACTCTCGCTGGTCTTAGTCGACCCTAAATAAAGAATTTAATTTAATTGTTTAATCACATAAATATAAGTAAAGTCTACAATATTGTTTCTGTAATAACTTTTGTGTTTAATAGCCGATTTGAACGAACTTTTCAGGATAATTAAATATAATAGTAGAAAGTCTATATTCTAAATACCAACAATCTACATTTAATATCACGCTTGTTACTCTGTTTTTTTTTTAGATTTGGGCCTAAAGCAAACTTGGCTTTCATAAAACCAACATGATACGCTTACTGTACATGTTTATCTAAATTCCATACATTTTCACAAAACTATCAACCCTGATTTTACCCATTTGCAATGGGTATAATAAGATAATTTAAACAACACTCACCAAAAGAGTATTCTCAGCGAGTTGGCCACGAGCAGCGCGAGGCAGACGTAGAGCGAGAATCCCTCCGCGTCCTGCGTCTTCTTGATCTCCACATATTGCGGCACATAGGGTATCACGCCGCCTATCACCATCGCCGATGCGGCCGCCCAGCCGACCACATGACCCACGGTCAGGCCCAGCTCATCGCTGATGATCCAATCCATGTTGTGTTATTACTAACTGACGGATATGTTTTAATTATTATTAATAAATTAATTAATTCTTAATAATTTTAGCAGTTGTTGTTGTCGTTGTGGTTTGCTTGTAGAAAGGATGCACTGTTGTTGTTGTTGTTATTGGTGGAAGCTGTTGTTCTTGTTGTTGTAGTTATTGTTGTGCTCTTTTCGCATGCTGGCTGTCGCGTAGGCGGAGCGGGAGAGCATGAGTGCTGCGGGTGCGAGAGAGGCTGTGTGTCAGCTGCTATGTTGTTGTTGCTCTCACACTCGGCTAGCTGTGCATGTGTTGGTGTGTGCGTGTAAATGCTCAAAGAGGAAGTCAGCGCTTGTTGTTGTTGTTGCCGTTGATTACCGTTGTTTTTGTAATTCGCTTTGATTTACGTGTTGTTTTTGTTGTTGTTGTTTTTGCCGTCAGCTGCTTTGCCTTTGCCTCTCTTTTGCGATTATATGCACACATACAAATGCACCTATGTGTGTGTGTGTGTGTTTGTGAATTTTCTTTTGTTATTATTGTCGTCGCGCCGTTGCTGCGTCTCTGAATTTTCCAATAATTGCCACGCCGCGCGCGTCTTTTACGATCTGTCTGCAATTTTCCTGTGCACGCTTTTCAGGCAAATTCCTACGCTGCAACACCTACGACCAAGCAGGAAGAAGAAGCACCCTGTTTCCATTTCACGCTCCTTTTTGTTGTTGTTGCTGTTGTCGATTTGTTTTTGTGTTTGTTTTCCCGTTAGTCTCTGCTTACATTTCCACTCGGGGGCGTCCGGAAAACGAAATTGTTGTCTTAATTAGCGCTTGTCGACGTTTCTAGCTTTTCTTTTTTGCCGTTAATCGCATTCTGTTGTATGTTTATTTTAATTCCTGCCTGGTTTTTTATTTTTGTTTTTTTTTTTACACCGCACGCAACGTCAATGGTTTGCTTAATATTTATTATATTCGTATTTTATTTTCTTTATTCGTCCGCGACGTGCTTCCCGTTTGCTCAACGTCAGACCAACAACAAGCGCGAACCAAGAGAGCAGCCGACTCGTGCCGAACAAGTTCAATTGAACGACGAACTAGGTTCGTGATTGTAGTTCGCACGTTCGTTCATTTGAGCACAGTTGCCACATCAGCTTTTTTATCGCCACATCTGGCTGTTTTTATTTGAAGAGCATTTGCTGGAAAACTAAAACTGCGAGAAGCGGAGATTTCTACATATATATTAAAATAAATCCGATTTTTGAAAGCTTTTTCTTCTATTCTAAAAAATTTATGCATTAATAAAATAAGATCGATATTTGCCCACAACACCTTTAATTTAAAGCACATGTTAAGAATAACCTTAGCTGTTTTCTAGCTTTTTTGTGCTGTACCCACCAAAACCACTTTGTATTAATATATTTGGAAAATTGAATCTCGTAAGGCAAAAATAATAGCTTTATGTTGTTAACAAAGAATTTATATATTGTTTAATCTTCATTAAAAGTAAATTTAAATTAAAATCACACATTCGACATGAACATTAGAAATTAGACTAATTTAGTTTTTCTTTTTCTTCTTTTCGGGCTGCGCCACGCCCTGCGATTCCTGATATTGTCGTACGACTTGTTCCTGAACTTCCGGCAGGCAGGGAGAATAACGCGAATACTCCATGGTAAATTCGCCCTTGCCCTGTGTGCTCGATCTGTCAAATAAAAGTTCAGATATTAGTTAGAGCTATTGAAAATATAATTGGCAAAGCAGACCAGTCGAACGCTCCCGACTGTGGAATACAAATACACTGTACCCTATATATCAACCATAATTATTAAAAAAATTATACAAGCTAGAAGATGCTTGCAATATTGCTTCGTTAATATCTTCTGTGTTTATTAACCGATTTCAATGCGCTTTTCAGGATAGGTAAATATAATTGTCGAATATTAGCCTTTTATGTTTAATATTTCCCTTGTTTTAAGCTTTCATGTATATGGGCCATATAATAGGCCATTTTGTATGCGCCTATTATAGTTTCCGAGTTCTTAGCCTTGATATATAGACGGACACCCAGACATATGTAGGTACATCGGATCAGCTTGTCACCCTTTATAGGGTCTGCCACGCCTCTTTCTGCGTGTTACATACATTCTGACAAAGGTTTTAACATAGTTTTCACCTATTTCATGGGTACAGGGTATACAAATTGTAGATATTCTATATTGCAGGTATTATTCAGACGCACCTCAGTTCGCTGGCATAACCGAACATATCGTTGAGGGGCACCTCGGCATAGACGGTGAACCAACCCTCGGTGCCCTCGGTACCGGTGATGATGCCATGTCGTTTGCTCAGATGACCCATGACGGCGCCTTGGAACTCCTCGGGTGCTGTGACCTCCACCAGCATGATGGGCTCCAGTATTTGCCAGGAACCGTTCTGGAAGACCTCCTTGATGGCACCATGAGCTGCCAGCATAAACGCCAATTCGCTGGAGTCGACAATGTGATGGCCGCCGTCCTGCAACCGGAAACGGATGCCAGATAATTTGTGGCCGGACAACATGCCGCGTTCGCACATCTCTCGATAGCCCTTCTCCACACCGGGCACAAATTGTTTGGGCACATTGGTGCCCACGGTTTCGTCCACAAACTCCAGCAGTGTGTTCTGGTTGGGAGGCAACGGTTCCATTAGGCCAATAATCCGGGCATATTGTCCGGATCCGCCCGATTGCTTCTTGTGCAGAAAGTCAAACTCACAGGGTCCGACGAGGGTTTCACGGAATGCAACCTTGGGTTTACCCAACGTTACCGGGCAACCGTATTCACGCTCCATGCGCTGCGCATAGATCTCCAGATGCAGTTCACCCATGCCGGAGACGAGGGTCTCCTTCACGTCGTTGTCGAAGAAGAAATGGAACGTGGGATCCTCCTTGGTAAAGCGTGCGATGGCCTTGCTGAAATTATCCCGATCCTTGGTATTATTGGGTTTAATGGCCATGGAGACAACCGGATCGGGCACGTATATGGACTCCATGGACATATTGTTCTTTGGATTCGTGGTGAAAGTGTCGCCCGAGGCGCAATCGACGCCAAACAAGGCGAATATATCTCCGGCATAGACCTCGCTGACGTCCTCCATCTGATTGGAATGCAGACGAACCAAACGGGCGATGCGCACCTTCTTATTGGTGCGGGCATTGAAGATATTGTCGCCCTTGCGGAGCACGCCCTGGTAGCAACGCAGATAGGTCAACTGACCGAAACGTCCCGCCTCCAGCTTAAAGGCCAAGCCCATGAACGGATCTTTGCCATCTCGCGCCGGATTCAGTACAAATTGTTGCCTTTCCTGTCCCTCCTGTTCCACGTAGGCCAGATTCTCCACCTCACCGGGATTGGGCAGATAATCGATAACGGCATCCAGCAGCGGCTGTACGCCTTTGTTTTTCAGAGCCGTGCCCACCAGCACGGGCGTAAACGTGCGCTTAATGCAGGTACGCCGTAGTGCCGCCTTCATATCGGCCTCTGTGAAGGGCTTCTCCTCCAGAAATAGCTCACCAAAGGTTTCATCCGCATTGGACAAATGCTCGATCAGCTCCTGGCGACGTTCCTGGCTCTCCACACGCATATCCGGGGGAATCTCGTCCAGACGCAGCTCCATGCCATGATCTCCCTCAAAGTAAACCGCACGCTCCTGCACCAGATCCACAATGCCACGACAATTGCTCTCCACCCCGATGGGCAGCTGGATAAAGGCCGCATTGTGATTCATCTTGGAGCGCATTTGGGACAGCACCCGATACGGATTCGAGCCCATGCGATCCAGCTTGTTAATGAACGCCAAACATGGCACATTATAACGCTTCATCTGCCGGTTGACCGTCAGCGTCTGGCTCTGAACCCCGCCCACAGCGCAGAGCACCAGAACAGCGCCATCCAACACCCGCAACGCTCGCTCCACCTCCACCGTGAAGTCCACGTGACCGGGCGTATCGATGATGTTCACATTCGTATCCTTCCACAGCGTGTAGGTGGCGGCCGACTGAATGGTTATGCCCCTTTGTCGCTCCAATTCCATGCTGTCCATCGTGGCGCCCACGTTGTCCTTGCCTAGGGTGGTCAAAATATTCAATTAATCGATCGTTTGATTATTTTTGCAGTTTGCGATTATTAATCGCGATTAAAAGAAGAAGAACTTAGTTTGGCAGCGAGAGTTTAGAAAGCGAAAGTTCGGCCGGCGTTAGTTCAGTCAGCGAGAGTTGGGCCACTAAGGGTTGGGCAGCAAGATTTTAGCTAGCGAAAGTTCGGGCGGCAAAAGTTAGACCATCGAGAGTTAAGCCAGCGAGAGTGCAGCAAGCGAGAGTTGGACTAGCGAGAGTTAGGCAGCGAGAGTGAAGCCAGCGAGAGTTCGGCTCACGAAAGTTGGGCTAGCGATTGTTCGGCTCGCGAGAGTTCATCTAATGAGAGTTGGACCAACGAGAGATGGGCTAACAACAGTTGGGCTAGCGATTGTTCGGCCACAAAGAGTTAATCAGCGAGAGTTCGGCTAACGAGAGTTCAGCCAGCGAGAGCTCAGCCAATGAGAGTTAGACCATGGAGAGTTAAGCCAACGCGAGATGCTAGCCATGATAATTAACAGATCTTTTTTTTATTCATTCCTTACCCCGCACCTCGTGCATCTCAGCAATCCTGCCGGTATAGAAGAGAATGCGCTCTGTTAGCGTCGTCTTGCCGCTGTCTATGTGGGCGGAGATGCCGATATTGCGAATAAGCTCAATGGGCTTGTGCTCCGCGTACTTGGCATGCGAGCTGTAGCTGTTTTTTGTCTGATAATTAATAAATAAATGCAAGTTACATAATGAACACACACGGCGCTTGTTGGAAATTGTAATTATCTGTCATATAACTCACCAGTCGCAGCGTTTTCATGCCGCTGATGCGCAGCGGCAGATTGTAATTCAGCACACGTGTTAAAAGCGACATGTTAACTGCTTTTTAATAAATAATTATTCAATTTTACTAAAAAACACGCGCTGCAACCGACAACAGCTGATCGTGAAAGGCTGGGTAGTGTTGGCAAACGACGCAAATGCGTGCAATGCAAATGCACATAAAATGGCCAAACGCCTTACATTGCAAAAATAATCGATTTGCCACTGAAAAGTATATTTAAAATGCCCATTAAATAATTAATCAATTGAAATAATAAAACATGAGCTTGCCGCTGAAACAGCTGTTCGCTAAAACATGTTATCGTTGTTATCGCAACTTGAATACTAACAAAATACACAAGCGCCTCATTTTTTTATCGCAAGCTTATAAATCGATTACTGCGCGCGCAATTTGAAATGCTCATCCCATGCCCATTTTAAACATTTATTCATAATAAATTCCAGGACAAGGTACTTTGTTATCTGTTTTGTGTGTTGATATGTTGGCGTCGCTGTATTCAACTGAAATGTGTACAAGTGTGTGTGTGGGTGTAAGTTTGTGCAAACAAAAAAACAAAAACGCTCTGAATTGTTAATAAGTTTTTGGGGACGGCGACGAAACAGTGGATTGTACATAAATACTGTACGTAGATATACGTAGTTATTAGTTTAGCATAATTATAGACATATATGTAAGATTTGGTATGTTTAAACAAATTGTGAATTGTCAAAGGCAGAGAGCTATATCATCGATTCAAACGGATGTTTCTGTAGATGTATAATATCCATGCCACAGTTGCTTCGACGTATCAAATTTTGTGTTCTGCAAGAATGAAATTTGTATGTAGTATTAATGAAAATGCCATTGGCTCAGCGCTAATTATCTCTAGAGAATCTGCCAGTTTATATGCATACAATACACCAAACAATTAACGAGCATTCTAAGTGATATTTAGACATCAACACGATGCAAATGACAATGTGATTGATTGATTGACTGATTGACAGACTGATTGATAGATGGAAGCAGGCAGATACCAAACAGTTTTGGCTTTGGTGCTACTAGACGAGTATGCATTTATGTATTTATGTATGTATGTATGTACATATGAATGTGCCGCAAAATACACTGAGAACAATAGAGTGTTCACACTACAACCAAGTAGTTGAAATGAAACATCGATATAAACATACAAATTGATATATATTTAATTAATACTTTTATTCAATATTTTAAGGTATGCATTTATGTATGAAAATTTATGTATTCATGTGTATGTCAATGCGATTTGTGTGTTTCATTATAAACTTAGCATAATGTATAAATCATAATACAATCGTTTACAGTTTTACGTTTTTACGTTTACGTTTAGTTTAGTTTATTATATTTGTTTCTTCTATTTTGGCTAGATCTACTTTCCTCCGTATCTCCTCACACTTGCCCATAAATTAACCCTCACATTACAATAAGATCACAGCTTATCTAACCCATACCAACTTAAACTGAGCCGCGGTGGAATTAAATTATAAAGGAACTACGATTAACGCTTGTCTTAATATATGGGCATTTCCACAGTGTCGAACGTGACATCGTACACATTTTAAATTGATAAAAATATCCTAATATTCCATTTAAATTTATAAATAAGGAAAATCTTGAAACAAATGAGAAAAAATTAGTTTCAAACTGAATAATATTTATTTTAAAGGTCTCATTCCTTTCTTCTTCCATGGAAATTAATATAAATAAAAGCGCGGGTACGCAATTATTCGGAAATGCCCATATATACAATATAAAGCGGACCTAGTAAATATATTGTATGTGTATAAAGAGAATTGACAATGGTGCTTGGTAAAATGTTTATAAAAATTCTTTTTTAAAAATCTGTGTATACATTTAGCCTTTGAGCCACATAGGTAAAATGTATAAATAATACTTGTATAACTTGTACCTGAGCCAACAAATCTATGCGGAATATTTCAATGCTCAGCTATTATGTTCTTTTCTTTTTTGGCATATATGGCAAATGCTACGGACACAGCTAAAAAACCATTACCAAACGCTGTCAAAAAACCCACTACGAGTATATGTATATTTATGTATATAGTATGTAGTATGTGTATATAATTATGATACTGGTATGTATTCATTCTCCGGATCCACTAAAACTTGTGCATTTAGTTCTACGCTTTGCCTACGATGCTGAGTTTCTATTCATAGTTGGTTGGTTGCCCACTTAGACCGGAGTAATATTGCCCAAAGGAGTATCCAATTTTCCCGGTGGCTCCTTGCACTTGCTGCTGGATTGCTGAGGGGAATTCGTAGCTGTTGCCGTTGCCGTCTTGTTTGGGGTTTCATTGTACTCATCGGCCTCGTGCATGGGCGATAGGCGTGGCGATAGGGCAGCATTTGTTGCGTTGGAACTAGAGGAGCATGATCGAATGATATTTATGATTGTCTTTTTTTTTATAGATTATCTTTATGTACAGTTTGATTTTTAGAGATATTTTTAGAGTTAGAGATGAGGGTGTAGCGATAGTATCGTATCGTATCGATTCTCTGGCTAGCTTTCAACAGCTTACACTCATCTACTACGACTGTTAAACTTACTGATTGCCATTAATTTGACGCACTTTAACGGTCACGGGTATGATTAGCTGCTCGGAAATGCCATCCTTGTTGATCTGTTGCCACACTGTGGTGCGGTTCACATCCGTTGGCACCGCTGTGCCCGTGCCATTATTGCCCGATAACGGTATGTGTATGGTTGTGGCACCCGCATTTTTGGTATTGCTGTAGGCAGCACCCGAACCGGGCGGTTGTTGGTGCTGATGATGATTGTCCTTTAATATAAGACATTTTGGTTTTTCACGCAACAACTCTTCAGTATAATTGTGGGAAAGAAACTTATGGAAGAACAGAAACAGATAGCAATACTTTGTGGGAGGTGTATAGATACGGTTGCCACTTAAAAATAAATAGAAAATCAAAAATGTGCCAAATTCATAAAAAAATAACAAAAATGGCCAAATAAAATAGTTCAAATGAAATATTTTCTATGGCCAAACGAAAAGACACCACTTTTAGCACAATTGTGCTTATTGTGGCAACCGTGTGTGTGTCGGTGAGCTTTATTCTTGTTGTGAAGACCAATGAGCAGTGTTGTGTAATTCTGGAAAATTTAGATGCTTTCTAATAAATAATTTGGTTTTGTTTTATTTATGTTTGGTGTGGGGCATTTTTTGAAAATTGTACATAATTGATTTTTGTATTTCCAATTTTAGTTTTGTTTTTTTTTTTGTAATTTTATTTGTTGTTAGTTACTTGTACTATGATTTTTGTTGACTATAAAATTATTTAACATGTACGTGTAATAACATTTACATAATTATGTGTAAACGTTTTGGCGCAAACTACTTAAGCTAAAATTTATTAACATTTATGTATATATATGTAGATAGATAGATATAAATACAATATATAATAGTAGGCATAGTATAAGTAGAGTTAACACATTTCGTAATTGATTAATATGCACTAGAGAAACAACAGAATTTCACATTAGCATATACTCGTATATATAGTACAAATAGAGGTCATGAGTGTCGTAGGTACAGTTTCGTTTTGCATTTTCAAAAGTAGCATATAATATCGAGTTGAGCATTATGATGGAAGAAAACGAATGTATACAAAAAGTGTGCAAAAAATCGGGTAAATAAAATAGTATTTCAAAAAATGCAAAAGTGCATGCTACGAGACGAGAATCGAAAGATTATAAGGGAAAAACATTTACAGAATACTGTTAAAAACACGATAAAAATATAATAGTATATAGTATATGGATATATATGCATATATTCAGTCGCATATGCATATAGGAACGAGTTTTTTTTAAACCCATTATTATTATAAAAGAATATGCACTTTTATACAATAAAATGCAAAAAAATCTCTAAAAATAATGTCCATTATTTAACATAAAATACCAACAAATTAGACACAAATCAATTGTTCTATGGTGGATTGTGCAGCACTGCAAACGCAAACGAAACGGGCACAGTTCATTAATCGCTTTTCTCCTAGTGCAGTTCGATAAGTATTTATCGTAATCGACTTTAGTTTATCCTGTTAGTGTTATCGTGTTTGCTGTTGTGCGTGCGTGTGTGTGCGTGTTCTGTTTCTTGTTTGTGTGTTCACTTTTTGAGCAAACTGCTTTGTGCCTCAAACTCCTTCTCATTTGCATTTGAGGTATTGCACTTGATCAGGGCAACGGCATTGTTGCCACCGTCCAAGCCACCATCGAGACTACCCTTCGGCTCGCGCTTGCCGCGACCCCCGAAGCAGGGTAAATATTTCTGACAAAAGCCCACCTCAGCGTCCAGTTGATGCAGGTCATCGGCAGCGGCCCGTTTCGTCATCTCCGGCATAATATCATCGAGGATTTTCAACTCGCGTCGCGTGAACACAAAGTCCAATGACTTGCGTATGCCAATCATCACCACTAACATCAGTGGGAACAGTATGGAGGTCTGTGAGAAGCTCTTAATCACCCACAATATAATCAGACAGGCCAGCTGAATAATGGTAAATAGATGCACACGCTTGATGGGTACCTATAAAGACAAAGAATCGTTTAACATTTGGTCAACATTTGTATAAGGTATCTCTACTCACCTGTCGCAGGAACATGTAGTCCGGTTGATACTTGGCTGGCATGAACATTATCAGTATACGATCGAAGAACTGCAGACCCTTAAGCGAGGCCACGCCCATATACAAGAAGACGCCAAAGAGCACAGGCATCGGTATGTGTCCGAGCAGCGGAGTCAGCAGCACAGAACCACCAATGGTCAGGAAGATCATAATGTGTGTTACCCGCTGCTCGCGCACACCCAAGAACTGTGGCTTCTCGCCAGGGGCACTGCACTCCGATTCCAATTTCAGCGAGTTCACATGATTAATGCTCAGCACTGTGGCAGCCACAAACCTGGAAGTGGAATTGGGTATAAGTTTATGGATTTCTTCAAGACATTCACTTAGAAAAAGTTAGGAAAGGCTAGAGAAACTACCGACAGAAGAGATACCAGTACCCTACTCTTTAACATCTTGACGGACGGACGAACAAGGTTAGATCGATCGACTTCGTCGTGAAAAATATATGTACTAAATTTTACTTAAATTAAGTTTGAATTGCGCCCTTTTTGGTTTGTAGCATTTCCTTACCAGGGCAGTCCCATAATACTACAGATGGCAATCAGGCCAGACAGCACAAAGAGATCCAAATGGTAGCCACAGCCCTTCTTCAGTTTGTTCTCCTTGCGATTGACAATCACAGCGGTAATTTGTTGATCCATAAAGATGAGTATGGTGCCCAGCATGGCAGGGAATACGGCTATCATGGGTGACCACCAGGGGTTCTTCTCATGGAACGGAGGTATAAGCCAACCACGTGTGTCCAGCGTTGGCTTCAGCTCATGTGGTACCTCTAACTTCTGGGTGGGCACACCCAAGGAGTAGTCGAAAAATGTCATGGCAAAGATGGCAATCAGTACGGAAAAGTCACTGATGTATTGTCGCACAATCGATGGGAAGAACAGTGCATTCTTGAACTCCTTGAGAATGGTGGAAAAGATAAAGGTACCGGTGCAAAGTACGACGGACATAAGGAAAACATTCTCAGTGGGTGGACTACCGCAATCAGTACCGCTCAATGTTCCATTGTAAGCCTAAGAATGAAAAGGCATACCAATTAAATAGAGTACTTCAAAGGATATAAAATGTTTCCGCTTTTACCTCACACGAATCCCATTTATATTTGGCAAACTCCAGTACGCTCGCATTGCTCTGGGCTGGTGGAGTACATATGCAATCATAGATACCCTGATTCACTGGGAAGGTCTTGCCAATGACAAAGACATTCTCGATGGCTTTGTACACAAAGATGACAGCGATCAATGTGGCGAAGTTCTCCTCAGTGAATCGCGTTATATAGCAGACGAGCGCACTGGCATCGATGGCTACAAGAATGACACAGATGACAGCAACCCATAAACCTATCCAGAAACGGAATGTCATGTAGTCCCAGCCTTGGGCCATAGAGAAATCGTACACAATTGACTCGAAGACCAGTACTGGACCCGTCGAACCCAAAATCGTTAACGGTTGCCCAGAAAAGAAGCCATAACCAATGCCGCAAACGAATCCGGATACCAATGATTCCATGGCAGCCATATTCTTGCCCGTGGCCTCAGCCAGCAGACCGCCAAATGTAATAATCGGTGAGAGACAGGCAAAATACAAGAAGATCCAGGATGCCACACATTGCATGGAGAGCGCATCCTTATAATCGCTCAAATACCAGGGTGCTTTGCGTTTGATATCATTGATTAGGCCACCAAAAAGACGACCGGTGCGTGACAGGCCGGACTCTTCACGCAAACGCTGCTCCTCCTCTTCCTCGTCAATCTCCTCTTTTGGCAACTCTGGCGGTCGCTTGCGTATCTCCTGTGATGGTATAGCTGCCGGTGGTTCAATTCGAATGGTTGGATCCCATTCGCCAGGTGGTAATACTGTAACAGCATCTAAAAACTCATCGACGCCGGCTAACAAATGATCGCGTTTCCGGGCGCGATAAGCAACCTCGTGAAAGATCTCGTCCGACATCAATGTAGCCATGGCACGTCCAATCTCGTGAAAATTACTTTGACTACCAGGTGGACCCAATAATATGAAAATGAACCTGTGTGGATAGAAAAAGAAATGAAAATATTTTAGTTAGGCAAGTTTTAAGGGGGTGCTTTTATGTCTTTTGGGAATGTTTCCAATAGTGAGGCTAGGCTTCTTTCTTTTGAAACTTGTAAGTCAGGAATATCTCTTAGTTAAATACATACTGAAGAAGTCAGACATATCATAAGACTAGACCTTCCCTCCTTTAATTACATCTTGGCTTTGACAATTCGAATACACAATGAAATTATGCTCACCTGGTTGGCACTGGCACCTCGGTCAAATCCCCCATGACTGCCGCTTGACTCAAACGTATAAAACAAGAAAGTGTGCGCTCCAGAAAGTCCACTTCACCCACTAGAATATTGCTGGCCTCGGCTCCTGGCGGTATCTTCCGCATGAAATGTGTGTTGCCCTTGTGTTGTTGCTCCGCTAATTCTGTGCCGCTCGTCTGCCTGGCCATAGATTGACTGCTGGGACTTTTCACCATATCCTCTGTGATCACAGGCAAATTTTGTGCACGCCGCAGGTTTTTGGAATTTGATTTTTTCTCTACATTAGTCGAGTACGGTTTTTACGCATACGTAAAAGTGTGGCGGATATTGGGTACGGTTTTCGGTAATCGGTAATCGTGCGGGTTGTATATTATGTGTTGTGTGTGGTATTTATTTGGATATTGGCATAATAACAACAGCATAACGACAACAAGATCAAACATAAGTCAAAAGAATAAATATAAGAAGAGTGCAAAAAGTTTAGATTAAAGTTCAGGACAAAATCGGAAGATATAATAATAATTTTGGCATGCGACGGATAAGTGAATGATAAGCGTGCAAATATGTGTATTAGATATCAATAAATAATTTGGAATTTCGGCTTCGAATTGTTATAATTTCGTCAAAGAATAACTTAAAAAAAACTATACAAATAAAGATGATCAGTATTGTATGTGTTTCACAGTATATTTACATTTTAAAATTGTTCACATAATATTTGCTCCGATAACTCTTCTCCAATGTTTCATTAAACATGCAAATTTTTTACTTTGATCTATTGTTTTTTATTACTACCAGAACTGAAACATTAACTAAATTCTTGACACGAATTTGCAGCTAATTTGTTATAAATAAAGAAACACGCAGAAACGAACGGTTACAATAACGATAACGATAACGATAACTTTTGATTCTTGATAGTTGATTTTTTGAGTTGGTTGCATTACCGAGCGCTCGGCTGCTGGGCTTTCCGGGCACCGTTAGAAAACGTCCCATTCCCATACCCATGCCTAGGGTATTGCCACTGCCATTGGTATTGCCAGGCGGTCCGGGCTCGCTGGCGGTCAATGAGAGCGGCGTGGTAGCCATTAGAGCGTTGCCAGACTGTTCTTCAACTGTGAATTTGTTTATGTTGTATTGTGGATTAAGTTGGTACACAACAAATGAAAAAAAATCGAAACAAAAGTATATCCGTCGTTAACACTGCTGCAATTGCTTCCTATTCAGTTACTCGAAAAAATTTCGCGTATTTTGTGTGTGTTAACAGCACAGAAAAGTATAATTTCATCTTGGTAAATCATAGAGGGTTTATAGATAGAGAAAAGTTCAGAAGAATTTAAGAATGCTAATAGATATTTGAAAAAGATTTTAGCTAGTAGAAAACATCGTTATTAAATATAGCGTGCTACAACACTTTACGCAAAACGAATTACAGTAAAACCATAGAGACAGAGAGGAGAGAGAATTTAGAATAAATCGTAAAGAAGTTTTACTTGGCTGCTGCTGTTGCTCTTGGCCTGTCGATTGTCCTTGTTGGCCAGGCGGGACATGCGAGGGCGAGGCGCCTGCATGAAACCAGGTGGTAACACCAATGGCGCCCATGTCATCTGAACGAGAGCGGGTTAGGGAAAGGAGCGAACGATGGTGAAGAGTACTCGTTAGCGAAAATGTTTGCCATGACGTTGCAAAACACTGGTTGTTTTTCTTAACTAGCGAGTGACAAGTTGCGAGTAGCGAGTGATTAATTTGATGAGTTTTGCTGATGAAGTATGCATGAGTTGTCATAGGGTGCGATATATATACGCCTATTTGTTGACCGTAAAACGGCTGAGGTGGGTGCTCTCTATACAGCTGGTGTTGGATATCTGGAGCATTATACTTAGTATATTCGGTATTAGAGTGCATGGAAGCAACATATTATGTTGTGGTGTTTTGTTGGAGCGAATCTCTGGCTATACCTGTGGGAACAGCGAGATAACAACCGCGCTGATCCTTACTGGACACATAGATTGGCGTCACGGGTGTATGGCATCCATCCAAACCGAAACCAGGTGATGAGGCATGCAATGATTGCCCAGTTGCGTCTAAGCAACCTCAATTAATTCAAGTATTTGTATTATAATGAAGGTTTTTGGTTTTTAGTAACGCAACTCATGATGATTAACGAACGAACGAGATGAGCTTAATATAAACTGATAGACCTTATTAAATCATAATTACAACTCACTTTTAGACGACGACTGATTACGCATATCCGCCAAAGAGCGAATTATGGGCAGACGAGTCTTCTTGGCATACTCGTGCTGATGCCGATGCCGACGCAGCAATGCATCCTTTACTTTATCCTTGACTCCAGCGGGCAGAGTGCCGCTGCTTACCATCTGATCGCAGACCAAATCAGCTACCACTTCCAAATTATTGGCCTCCATGTCCAGCATAACGGTGCCATTGACGAGCAAACCACGCAGCTCGAACAGCGAGTGCAACGAGAGTGTTGCCACATGTGGCTTGGACCAACGATTGCCGCCCTCCTCTACGTCCTCCTCGAACTTAATCCAACGTGCCGTTTCCTTCCATTCAATTTCATCGCCCTCCTTGACCAGCATGCCCATCTCGGAGAACAACGGATGCGATACATGCGACCCATCCACATCCACATCCTCGCCCAGTATAAACTGTACACGTTGTGCGGGTGGCGTTGCTAAAGAAGGTTCGAAGTACAAAAACACAGAGACATGATTAGCTCAATAAACATTTATGGCATCTCAGGAGCCAAGGTCGCACTCCGACCCCGCTTAATTGGCACCATAATTCGGTGGCCATACGCAGGGGATTTGGTTGTAACCATATGCTCATTTTATTGGCTGGTTTACTTAGTTAGTTGGGTTAGCTAGTTGGACGGCGAATGGTATGAGCAGGGTTTATGATTATGATACTTGAGTCTTTTTGGAAATACTTAAAACAACATTGTGGCTCTTCCAGCAAGCTTAAAATGCTCTCCATATTCATAGATAATTTATTTACTTAACTCATAGGTGTGAAATGAGTTTTCTACCTTTGGTAATAATTATATGAATTACAAGAATTAGAATAATTATTGTTGCGTGTTGGGAACTTAGTTTTTATGCTTGCAGTCTAAGTTAAATATATTTTAATTGAATTTCACTATAGCGATAATACAATTATAACAAATACAATTATTTTTAATGTCTTGTAGACGAAACAAGACTTTAAATTGCTTATGTTTAGAAAATTCTGGCTTCTACTTGACTAAAGTTTGCAGTTGGCCTTGATTTACGTGTGCCACTGTATTATTTTGATTAAATTTATAGAAAAAAAAAAAACAAATAATTTAAAAATACAAAAACTTGGCTCTCACGTTAGCTCTAAATTTCGATTTCGAGTAAATCATTCGGAATCGTTTTGATATCATATTCTTTGATACCTACATGTATAACTACTGCTTAGCACCTTGTGAAATGGTTATAGGATTGAATAAAAACGATTCTGATTCGATTCTAGGTCAAGCAAATTCTGTTCGTTAAAACGATTCGTTTTATATAAATAGATAGAATTATTGAATCAAAACGAAGATAATTACAGTCAGAACACTTAACATCTGAAATAAATAGCTTTAAAACTTCTTTAAAATCAGTTCTGTTAATTCTAAAATATGCTTTAGTTAACGCATAAATTTTAAACTATAATTAAATATTTTTTAAAGCGAATTTCACGCCTTCGTTGCACGTGCTAGTCACAATCAACATTGATTCTACTCTGCTGCCTGTGATGGTCCATAATTTTCATTGCAACCGCATTGATTAACCGCACTTCATTTTGCACACACACACTGGGGGGCCAATTAGGGTTGTCACCCACCTGGACGCTCTACTTCCTGTTGTTTATCGCTGATGCTGTCTCTGCCGGAGCCAGCGCCAGCTGCGCCGCCTGCAGCTCCACCCGCGCCCCCTGCGCTGCTGTGATGATGCTTGCGGCGACGCTGCGAATGGCGTCGTCCTCCTGGCACGTGGACGCCCACATAGACGGTATGTGCCCGATGTCCTGCATGCGTGCATATAGTACATATATATATACAGATGTGAATTATTGAATATGCTGCTCAATTGATTGCAACACAACAAAAAAGGGAAAGAAAACGAAAAATGCATGCAAGAATCCAATTGCACGCAATGCACTGGAAATTGTATGTGTTGGAAGGGGGAAAACTCGTTGAAAGGGAAGATTAAGTTTTATTTTTATGGGCCGAGCATCAAGGGCAGCGGCTTTAAATACACTTGGCACTCTTCGTAATACGAGCCAACTACAAAGTTGATTATTTATGCCGGTTTCACAACGGGTCTGCCCTTCCTTCAAAAATGTCAACTTAAGTCTAGTCAATGACTTATCTGTATACTTATACAAAATATACACGGTGAACAAAATATGTCAAAATAATTATTTGATTATTTAAAATCAACTAAAAATAAATTGACTCGTCAGTTTATTTGAAAAAAATAAATTTAATAATATAAATAAATGTATAACTAATTTAAAATAATAAAGAATAATAATTAGGTAAAAAAAATACATAAAAATAAGCCAAAACAAAAAATTTAAATAAATAAAAAAAACTTTTGAACATGGAAAACAATTTATTTAATTAATATAAATATATGGGTATACTATTCAATTCTTTCTTCTAAATATAGATCAAATAAACTTTATTAATTTTGTATGTTGTATATGATATTCTGTATATTACAAATATATCACTTCAATAACTAATTAAGCATTTCTAGTATTTGCCATAAAAAAAGTTTTATTCGGGTATTTTAAAATGCATTACGGAAATTTTTACATATCAACTAATTATCATATTTTTCAGTGTACACAATCTGACTAGTCGGTGCTTTTGTGCGGCTAATTACAGCTTAATTTGGATAAATGTAAATATTTCTAAACCAACTGTGTCTCGTGTTACTCCTAAGACAATTTTCCATTCAACTACGTCAAGTTGTTCTGTCTGTTTGTCTGTAGGTCGGTGAGTCGACTAATTGTGATATCATCTGGTCAGCTACTATAGCTCGGCTTGATTAAAATTTCAATTAATTATAAGAAATGATTTTAATGTTATGGATGACTCGTGCATTGAGTTTCTCTCAAGCCCGGATTTTCATCATATATATGTGTTTGCAAGGCAAGATCTGGTGGGCGGTATTACATTGCGTTGTTAATGCATTTAATTTGCAATTTGTCTGCGGATAAAGTGGAGATTGCTAAAAGGAAATGTTGGGAAAGACAATGAGATATATGGATATAAAAAATATCGGATTAATGCGGTTCGAGCTGGTTTCAAGTGGAAACGAAAATGTGAAACGAAATGCAAGAAATGTGTTGAGGAAAAGTAAACTAAGATTTCGGTTAAAGTGTTAATAAATTGGTAAATATTGCTAATAATGTAATACTAACAAATTAAGATAGTATAATTATATTAGCAGGTTTTTGAATGCTTTGTTCTAATAAACCAAACCAAATAGTAGCAAAGCAATAATATAATTATTTATACGTAATAAAATAAATTAAAAAAATTTGGCCTTCAATAAAGAAAATCACTTATCTATCAAGGTTCCGCATAAGATTTGTAATTACCATCATAATAGGTAATATTCATAAAAATTCATTAAGTGCTTTATGTAAGCTATTCAAAATTATTCAAATTATTCATGCCGGTCACGTCTTCTAGCATTTATCTACCTTTGAGGCAATTAGTTAAGTAAAACTGTTTAACAAATCAACAAAAAACAATATTATTACGCAGTAAAAATGACAAAACAAAAAAATATTCAATATGCGAACGAATAAAAAATTAAACCTACTTTTATAGAATTTTTATCTACGTGTTTTTAAATGTAACAATTATTTTTAAATATTCAGTGTTAATGGTAATTGTAAATAACTGTTTAACGACCATTATATTGAAAATTTACTTTATTGGCGTACATTTTTTATGGCATTTAAGCAATTAACACGCCACAATTTAGTCGCTTGTCAAGTCATGACTACTATTCAACTATTAAATCTGCCTCTCCCCCTTTGGCCTATCAATGTAGGTGATTTTGTCAAGTTAGTAAATGTTATTTGCCTAAAACTTGTGACTTGCATTGATTTTGTAAGCAAAGTTTAACGGCTGGGCGTGCATAGCATCGTTAGTAGACACAGAGTTCAATTCCAATGCATTACGTATACGCAGCGTTGAACGTAAGAGTTTAACATTTGCAGTGGCAATTTAGCTTACCTTCAAAATCATTTTCTGTAAACTGTTGAGTGAAATCCTCGCCGCCAGTACGGGGATCCTTGGGCCCCTCATCGTCACCACTTGAGGAGTTCATGTTCCAGGGTCTGAAATGAAATAAAAGCACAAGTTGAACGTACAATTAGTAAAGCAAATACAATTTATTTACCCTAATGAAAAAATATAATGCCTTTTTAAACACCTCAGCCTAATGAGCCAAAGTGTGCAGTAATAAATAATGAGAATTCTCGGGATTACATATGCGATCGCTGATTGAAATGCGCCATATAATCAATCGACGTCTCAGAAAAGACTTCAAAAAACCACTTGAGAACGTCATCGTTTGAGAACTCGAAATGCTTTACTCGGAGCACAGAGCTTATTGCAATTTTAGTTCCAGTTTCAGTTCTAGTTCCAGTCACAGTCAGCAGACTGTTAAACGAGACTGTCTTCTCTGGCTCGTATCACATTTGTTAGTCAAACATTATAGTATTTATTATACAATATAGTATGAGTTTTGTTTGCTCTGTGTCACTGTCATTGCAAAGTTTAGTTTTGCGGTAATTTCACACGCGACTAATTGCACTCATTTAGCTGTGTATTGCTAATAAATTTTGCATATACTATGTAGATACCCAGTAACTGTATAAACATAAATATTTAGCTGTAAAAGCTGCAAATTAAAATATTTGTATTTCGTGCACATTCGTTGCAGTTTTCTATTAATTTTTTTTTGTTTTTTTTTTTTTTTTATTTATGTCTAACATAGTGAACAAATCAAGTTTTAGATTAATTTATAGGGTATTTTCTAGTCATAATTTGTCAAAGAATATTGTTTATGCCAATTAGGTATGCGAAAAGTTTAAGTATGTGCATTTCTAAATAGTAATAAATTTAAATAAATTGCAATAGTTATCAACAGATTTTTTCCTTTTGAAACCTACAAGTAAATACGGTTTAAAATTCCTATATAATATAGGCAGATCTTGACCAATGCAATGAGCTGAATTGATATTCATCTAGATTCTTTGATATAACTGTATAAAAGTCTATATTTGAATTATAAATTATTAGTTTGTAGGATTTATAAATATTTTTGGAAGACAAAGTGCTTGAAATAAAATGTAAATTACAACTGAATTTAGTTGATTCAGTTTTGTAGTGATTATATCATATATAGTTATTCTATTGTTATATTTATGGGAACATATATTATTTTTTTTTATTTGATTCTATTTAATACTTTTCACTTATATTCAAAGCTTCTATTATTGACTTATACTATATATTGTTGACAACATCTTTACATCATCCTTATTAAGAATTAAAATTATTAAAAAATGTGCGTCATAAATGAAATTTGCAGTAAGCGTAGATAAAGTATATTTATAAATTAAATATCAGTCATATATAAATATAGACTGCACTTAAAAAGTACTGAGGCTTTTTATATTTATTATCTGCTAATTGTCGCAATTAAAAGGCATTTTGATAGCTCTTTCAATAAATACAACTCAAACTCCGACGTTTTAATTATAAGACACAAGCAAACATAGTATCATGAACTTGTGCTAACTTTACGGTCTACTAAAATCTTATCAAGCATCTGAGATTCTTATCGGTATAGGTAAATATGTTGATTAATTCCACATACGCCTGTCTAACTGATAGACAGAATCGTTCAAACTATATTTCAAGTGCCAGTATAAACTGGGTCGATCTCAGACATATTCTACATAGACGTTCAGTGCAAAATTCTTATCAAATATCAAGTGAGTCACTTGACACTGTGTGATGTGCCTTGAAGCCTTAAAAAAAGGTCTGTGCAAACAAGCGAATGGATAATTTTTATGAGTGACTGTTAAACAAAGCAGATATAGCACACGAGAGATATTAAAACCCAAAAGTGCTTGCTTGCCTTTTGATAAAGTCTTTAATTATGCGATTATGGTTTAATGATTTTTACCCAATTTTTTTATATTTTTATTTCAATTGCTAAAAATACTCCATTAAGTTTCGTTTTAGGATTTCTTGGCGTCACACTTTACTTACATTTCGTTGTCATTTTTATGAGCCATAATTTGTTGGCCTCAAGTCTTAAATAACGTCAAATCACTTGCACTGAGAACGCGTCGATTTCGTGCTTCGAATGGCGCGTTCAAATTATTTATCAAATAATGTAGAAAGAATGATAGACACGAAGCGTGTATTAACAGTTCAAGAGAGTTCTATTATTATTATTATTTATTTAGCTGTTTTTTACGCCGTTCTATCAACTCGCTGCAAGCCCGGGCGATTGCAGACTAACTACTAACTGGACGATCTTCAAAGCGAAGCAGCGTCGGCGCTTAACCCGCTGCTGCTGCTGCTGCTGCTGCCGCTGTCGACGTCGCTGCTGCTGCGATTAGTATTGGCAGCGACGCCGCCCAGGCACAGTGGTTCAAGCAAAAATAAATGCAAACAATTAATAAAAATTTAAATTAATTGCAATTTAACAAGAATGAGGGTAGAAAATATTAAAATAAATATTATTTATAATATATGAAGAATACACTGAGAAAATATTAATTATGCCCATTTAAACAATAAGTTTTGAAGTAATAAAATAAACAAATTAGGTTTTTATATTCAGCTAAGGTAAGCTAATCTGTTAACACTATTTGCCGTATAATTTATGTACGTCAGTTTGTAAACAGCTTCGGTAATAACAACTGAAATGTTTATTATTATTGGTTGTTTGTTTTTTTGTTATTGGTTATTTGTTTATTGTTAATAGAAAATTAATTTAATTTAGGTACTTTTATAAATTATATATTTTATACCCTTTTATAACTTTGTGCATGTGTATGTGTATAGAAGGAGATTTCGGAGACCCCACAAAGTATGCAAATTATTGATCAAATTTTGTTTTATAATTTTATATGCCTATTTAAGTTTTAAAGTCGATTAAAATTTTTAATTCTTGAAATATACGCAACATATTTTGCCTTCTTTGTCGTCCAATTTATTTTCATGCATTTTTCAAATAGTCTGGAGCCACTGTGCTTGGCTGTGTCCGCCACGGAGAGTGATAGCAAGAGCGTGACGAAGAGAACACACTAATATGTACATATATTACAATACAAACACATATTTGCATGTGTGTGAGTGATTATTTCATGTACATAAATCCAATAGGCCTATAAGAAAAAAGCGCTGATTGTTTTTGTTGTTGACTTTATCGATATGTACGCCTTACATACATACATATATTTTATAGAGTATTCGAATATGCTTATCGCTCGTCTCGGCTTGTTATCAGTCACTTTACAAGTTGTTTACCTAACTTGCAATTACTATTTTCTTCTATTTTCTTTGCTTTCGTTTATTGAATACGGAATTGCGGTAGTTGTATTTTGCAGTGATTGCATTGATATGGCCAGAACTGGTTACAACTGCTTCGGGGCAAACAAACAAACATCTTGCATATAGGAGCAACTGGCCAAATTAGTTGGCAGTTGGCTAGGGCGAGAGAACGAGCCATGGCCCATTAAACCAGCGACAAAGTTGACAAATTTTTTATAAACTGAGGCATATATAATTATAGAAGCAAAGCATTGTTTGTAATTTGCTCGAATTTATTTAAATATATGTATTTATTTGTATATGTCTAGCCAAAATGCTAATACTTTGTTATCAACTCTTAATGTATTTAGATTTTCACATAAAAAACAACAAATACGACACAAACAAAAGCTGTTGGAAGTGTTTGAGGCAACATTTTGTTTTGTTTTTGCCTATTTATTTATTTATATTTTTTATTGTCTTTTTGTGTTTTACTTTGTGTGGCGAATGCTTTTTATATTTTTGTTTACAAACATAAAATTTGTGAAGGCAAGTCAAGGCAGTATTTATCTGTTTTTACAATATTATATAGGTCTGTAAGAATGTTTTGTGAGATCCAAAATAAAATACTGTAAATCTGCTCATTATTTACAATTTAGTTTATGTTATGTTTGTCGAATATAAAATTTGTTATAATTAGTTATATTATGCAGCTGAGATCGATAAGGTTTTGTTTATAATTTAAAGAGATCATGCATAATTGATAAATTTTACTGTAAATATTTTCTAATTTTTATCAACTTGAAAATGATCTGCAAAGCTCATCCCAATTTGTATATTATATCCCATGAAGGCTTTCTCTGCTGAAAAACTGTTGCTTGATAATTAAGTATTTAAATATTTTATAATATACAATGCTAATCCAGGGAATTGAATCTCGTTAAAATCAGATCATAATCGTTCTCTGTGGTTTTTGCGTGTTTGTTTTTCTCGGCGACGCTTTCCGCTTATGCCTAAGTATAATCAGCTACTAACGGAATGTCCACGAGTTATCTCAGAGTATAATATTATGCATATGTATATCAGACGATATATATTCTGTATACTAATGAGTATTACCGCTCTAAATCGGAAAACAGCTGTTTGGCTTGGTTAAGTCAAAAGAAAACTGAAACAAAAAGCGAAAATCAAAGAAAAAGAGAAATAAGAAAAAATAAAGAGGTACTCGGCGTATGTCGCCTCTCAGGTTGAGTTGATTTTTATAATATATGTATGTTAGTATTTATTTAAATTTAATTTGCAGTGCCTGTGTTTCAGCTGGATTCGTACTAACGCCGACGTCGACTGCGCTGTCGACGGCAGCGCAGACTGCATGGCAGCAGCATTTTACCGGCTTAAACTGGAATGCGTCAACCGAGTCGAGTTTCATGTATGTATGTATATGTGTTTATATTTTGCACCTTACAAACAACCCGAAGTAATACCTCAACACAGTCTCAAACAATACTGAAAACTTGACTGATTGATGAACTGATAAACGGAACACCGTCTGAGACCTGATTGAATATTGTTTTCATTCAAATTACGTATTAAAAAACAGAAAACAAAAATCAGGGGAACTTTGTAACAATCGCAAAATATTTGTTTATTTGGCAAAATCAATTAATTGATTTCCGTTCAGAAAAATTTGTCATTGATACCGAAGAAAAAATATTTTTCATTCTTCGTTGTTAATTGTGAATTCATTTTCTAAGAACGTTTCATTAACAGTAATTAGCACGCATGCAAAGTATTGACGACATGGTATTTACTTATTCATAGCCGACTTTACTGAGACAAAACGTGATAGATTAGATAAAAGAATGACAGAAGAACTTGTGCTAAACTCTACGAAATACTTTCAAGTGTCAGCAGTCAGTAATCGAATTATTGACGTCAGATACTTGCAACTTATCGTAATGTTTGATGAAGTTAATCATGATCCCTGTCCAAGCGTCACTGCATCAGGCCTCAAAATTGAGAAACAAGTCTGATTTCTATTTGTCAACCTGTATTTGGAATCAATTGTTGCGAAACTAAGAGTATTTTTAATTCCATGGCTCTTATCAGACCCACCTGTTGGTAACTCAATTGTTTAATAAACGTGACATGATTATCGATAACTGTTTTTGCAGCGTCAATCGCCACTTGAGATAAGGTTTTAATTTGCTGCTTATCAATCGATTGCTTTCAAATTTCTTCATACAACGTATACAATTTGTTCTGCTTGATAGATTTATGATTTTATCAAATTTCATTTCAATTTTCGGAAATGAAATTCAACAGCTCTAATATGTTTTTAATGAAGCTACGACCGAATAACCAGTTTAGCGTCGGATCAAACAGGTCCATAAAATCATTGTCGGCTCGACTTTATGATGGCACATGTTATACTGTGAAATTTATTTATACTCAAGTGTCAACAAATGCGGTTAGCACTATTTATTATGGCCAACAACAATAACAATTTTGATACAAGATTTAATTGTTTCATTAAGCTTTTGAATTAGACACGGCGTTTAGATACTAAATGGAATGACTAGATATTATAAAGTAAAGAATGGGATTTATAGAATGAATATACTATATAATGCAGCAATCGGCTTTTTGTTGTTTAGTAAGCACGATGCATAAAACAACCTTGAATGATTCTAATGAAACGTGTGTATTTCTTTTAGACATTCATCAGCGAAACGTGGATTCTATTTGCTCTGTATAGCAATAGATATTGTTAATAATAATTGTTAAAAGTTAGGTGAAAGTCATTAGTTAATATCAATAGAATATAAGAATTTTATTTTATTTATACGGTTTACAAATCAATTATTATCAAACAGAATCAAATGTTAGTTAGCTCAAAATAAAATGTTTATGGGCTGCGATTATCGATTTGGTTTTTGGCAATGTTCATTTTGGTATAAACTTTGATTGCATTCTGATGAGAATTCAATATATAGATAATCAGAAAGCAGAAAATTCAAGTGCTTTAATCATAAAATAGGTCGTAATCAATACACGTAATACACCTTATCAATTGTTTGTTATTTTCAAGATGGCTATATATCAAACCCTAAATTGGTCTTTAAATGTTTAAATAAAAGAAATATCTTAATAGGAAAACAATTTACAATTTTAACGGAATTTTGATATAAATATAAATCTATAGCTTTAAATAAAAGAAGAAAGATTCAAAAATTGAATTCTGCTTTTCTGAATTTACTTCTGGTTTTCATGTTAATTATATCATCTTAATTATAAAACTAAAAAGCCAAACAGAAACAATTTTGTAGTTATGTAAGATTTAAAATTGTGTTGGCTTCATATTGAAAGATAATAAGTGGTTTTCCTTTAAGTGTGGGTTTCAGATTCATTTCTCACAAAGTGCATAATTAAAAGATATTCTCAGCTTAGCAGAAGCTAAGACGTTTGACATTCTCAAAGCTATATCATATTAGATATAAGCTCAGGGCTTTCCATAAGATATCACCCTTCCTTTCGGAATCCTTGCCAACAATATTAAAACGTGTTAGAATGTTTTCTCTGTTCTTTGTGCTGATGTCATATGGTTGGCGTGGCGTCTGTTTTCAGTAGTTTTATTGTGTTTTCCGAGGGACGCAATTTATGGCATTTAATTTGAGGCATCAGCTGCAAGGACAAGCTACAGTTCTGCATGTACGACAGCCAAGGGCAAAGTTCAAGTCTAATAATGTATGTTTAGCGAAATGAAACGGAAAAGGTTACAATTTACACGCCCTTGTTTATCACAGTACACAAATTAAATTCACATTTTAGCGCATGTTGGCGTAATTTGCAATTAACACATAAATGTGGCTTAAATACTTGGTCAATGGCAGCAGGTGCAAAGGGTTGGCCCTACGGTGTCTGTGCTGGGAATATTGAATTGCGGAAGTGACATATATACAGCTGAAGTCGCCGGAAGCGTGGGAAGAGATGGTGGCTAAATGGGATCAATGTCCCCGCCTGGAGGAGACAAGCAAAACAAAAATGTAAGAGAACAGCAGCGAGTAAAGAGAGCAAGTAGGAGTGCAAACAAAAAAAAAAACTCACCTTGCAGAAACTTGGGCAAATGTGCAGTTTCTTGTTGGGTTATCGCCTGCTTCCTGCACATATATTCCCCCCTAAGCCCTGTCTATGCCTGGCGCTTATCAGAGTAGAGATAAACCAGTGAGAACGGAGACGCTCAGTCGGACGCGCCCGGCTGTAAAATACTCTGCATCCCAATATAAAATATTTATAAAATATCTTTACTGTCGGTACCATGCTTTAATTGTCTAAAACAAACGAAATCTGTATAATTGTTTTTTTCATAACTTCTGTATTTTTTAAACGATTTCAATACGCTTCTACAGATAAATAATGAAAATCATAGAGAGTATATATGTATTCTGAAAAACAACTTTATGTGTCTTATAATATTTGATTATTATTGATTGATGCATAGCATCCAATATTTAAAATATACGTGATCTGCATGCTAGATCGTCTTATGGTTTCTAGTTTATCCTTGCCTTTTCCTGCCTTTTATATAGTACATGTCCGCACAAAATTGTTATCCCTATTTTTATCAATTTTTTGGCTACAGGGTATTAAAAGAAAACCAAACATGACAACAAAGGCCGATACCAACTGCACTTGTTGTATTGTTGACACTGCCAAGAAACGCGCCAACAAAACGGAAAGTAAACCAAGTTTTTCTAAAGTTCAATGTGTTAACTGTCATTTTTTGACAGCGAAAACGCGATGGCGTCTGATACAGCTAAAAGCCTTTCGGCCGCTGTCATTTGTTGTGTGCAGAAATCAATTAGACGCCATCAAATTGAATATATGGCCTAATCATATTTTAATGACAATAACCGGAACGTTTCATGCCATGTTCACTTGTAATCACAAGCACTTGACTCTATATTGAGATATAGTATACACTCATTAGACCTATGTAGAGTCCATGCCGTTACTCTGCTCTGGCATTTTAGGTGTGCGTGTCGCGGAAGCTTCTATTGTCGCTTAATTGGGGGCACTTCGTCTATAAGTAATGGCATCACAAATTGTGTATTATGGAAAAGCTATTGTCTGGGACTTTTCTTGAATTTGTGTGTATTTTTGTTGTGGTTGCTGTTGTCATCTGAATAATAGAACAGTTTTGAATCTCTTCTCAGCTAAAAATAAGCGTTTTATTTTTGTGCCTGGTTCTCAGAGTTGATCAGACATTAATAACAGTATTTAAAGTAATTTTTAATTTATAATTAAGGCTAATAACTTTGATGATCTAACGTCGAAAAAATGTGATTCTACTGTGGGAAAAAGGATAAAGATATCAGTTAATGGAATTCTAAAAGTTGTAGGCTTCACTGCAGTTATGTTTTCAAACATTTCAATTGTTCTTAAAGCTCACAAAATTTGTATTTATTTCATTTGTAATCTTAGTTACCTATATCTAGCAGCTGTCGAGCAAAACACCAAAACGGGCATTAAACGCTTCGTTAATTCGTAAATGGTATGAGTAACAAATTACTCATACGCTCTGTTGTCCCTACTGCATTATTTTCAGTGTTTTATCTTAAAACTCCTTATTAATTATATATCAAGAATTTCTGCACAAACTTATGATTTAAAACTTCGTATAAATTATATGGTTAATCTAAAATACTCATATATAACAGTTGTCGAGTAAAATACCGAACCTTGGCCAATAAACCGCTCGTTAAACCCTAAGTGGTATGAGTAACAAATTACTCATACGCTTTGTTGTCCCTACTGCATTATTTAGAGCTCTTTAGCTATGCAAATTACCTGCTGCTGTCCGTTGATAAGGCCTTGGATAACCTGCCATTGCCATGGATATGTTTGAGTTTTGCCTGTGTCTGTATTTGTGACTGCGGCTGCTGTGGCATATTTGTAGAATTAATAAATTTCAAGCCATCAACTGCGAGACAAAGACAACACGGTCGACGCGGGTTATTGACTCCTTTTTGCAGCGCACAATACTGTTGCAGACACAAAGAATGCAAGCAAACAAAAAACCACAAACTAATGCAAAAATCAGGCGTTAACAGCCGCAAGAAGTTGCACAAAGGATGCAAATCAGTTCACTTTGAGTAGAATGCACTTTTCTCTGGCCATTTTGAATTTTATAGGGATTTTTCTATACAAACTTGACACAACTTCGATGTCCAATAATGGTAGTTGGTAGTCGCAATATCCGCATTGCTTTAACTCGCGCGCCAGACTAATCTTCGCCCGAGTTCCAAATGCCGAAGTTCTAAAACTCGCCGCAGTTGCAGTCGCCGGCTCAGCTGTTTCTCGCCGCTGCACGCGCTCTCTTCTGCTCACACACACACACTCTCTCTCTCTCGCTCTCTCGCTGCAACTGTTGCACGCAGTGCAGTCTGTGCGCTCTCTCCCGCTCTTAAGTGCGTTCGAGCTGCGCTCTTTGCGCCCATGCATTAACACGTTTGTCTCGTGGCTTCCCACATAATTATGCTAAAGGTTGTAAGCAGTGTTGCCAATTTTTGTTGTGAAAAAAGCTGTTTATTACAAGTAGTGCTAAAAAACTGCAAAAACAGCCATAAAACTGTTCCTTTAAAATGTCATATTATGGATTTTTTACATAGAGCTGCAACATAAGAAAAAGACAAGAAAAAAACAGATCCACAATTTATTTCCTCTTTTAGCATGAATTTTGTAAAAGCTGACGAAAAGCTTAATTATTTTTAAACAAAAACGTTTTTATTTTTCTGTACTCACAGTTTCACAATTTTTCTGTTCACAAGACGGATTTGACGGGAAAAAGCGGGTATGACAACACTGATTGCAAGAGCAAGATGCTGATGCTGATGCGGATGCTGATGCTGCCTTTGCCGGCCAAAGGATGTCTATCGAATGTATGTATGCGTGTGATTTTGTATATGTGTGTGTTTGTGTGGTTTGAGGTTACGTGTTGATTTTGCTCTTGCGCAGAATGCCAATTAATTAAATTAAACTAGCTCAGCAATTTGCTCATAGTTTGACATTCGCTACAAACTGTATTGCAGTTTATTAAATAAATTATTCATTTAGCTTGCCAAGGTCAAAAGACAACTGGGAAATCATCAAATATTAAGTTATTAATAATAATAATAAATAACATTTATTTTCACTATATTATGTAAATAACATCATTCAAAAATTACGTTTTCTGCTTTAGGAAACATATTCCTTTTAACCAATTTACATTTACTAATGAACAATAAATATTAAAGTGGAAATTGATATGCATATAGGTTCGATAAATTATATATACGCACATCGCATATGCCTTTGCATGTCTGCTTTGCATATCTGCATTATTTATGGAATATATATATACCCTACCCTATTGAAACAGCCGAAAAAGGTAGACATTATTTTAAGTGGAAGTGTAATAGATATAGGCAGTTATATAATATAAAATATATATTGAAATTCAATTAAAATCGATCTACATTCTCGCTTACATATTAAAAATCGAATAACTTGCGAAATTTGTAAAAAATTAATTTCCTTTTATGCAAACAAGTGCAATTATATTTTCTAAAGCTAAGCTGAAAATTGTATTCAAATCTGCTTTAAAACAACTAAGTTATCCAAGTTTGAATAAGCTAAAAGTTTTTCTTAATGCGTAGCTAGCGCCATCTAGCGTGCGGTGTACTAACTACAGAGTATGCTTAGCTGCCGTTTGCCCCCCACAAACTCGTGTGTTACATTGAATTTTCATATTTGATTCTGACATTTTCATTTCATGTCGTTCGGTTTGCTTTTCCTCCTGGCCAGCTTAATAACGGATATGAAAGTTGTAGCCATGCATGTGCATTGGGCTGTCTTATAGAAGGAAAACTGCGTCCAATAAAACGTGCGAATGGCATGGCTATTGACATTGGCCAAGGGAATGGGAAATGGTTCGACTCGTGAGCCTATGTCAAGTGTGCAAATGAAATTTTGCAATTTTCGCAGTGTGTGCAAAAACAAATGGAAGGGAAACACGTTGTATTTGTTGTTGTTCTTGTTGTTGTAGTGCAAACATATTGATTTTCTTAGTTGTTATTTTCTATTTTCTTTTCACTGAGGTTGACTCGATGGCGTTAGTTCTAAGGTCGTTTACAAAAGTGTTGCGAAATGGATAAAGAAATGACAACAAAAGCCACAAAGCATAACAAACACAACAAAAGCAACCATGTTATGTATACATGGCCTACACGATTCCCGCTCCTTTAGGGCTTGGATTTAGGCATTTTGGACTATAACAAAACTCAATCAACTGGCAGACGCCGCGCCCATTAAAAGAATAATACTTAAATACAGTTAAGTATATTTGAAAGATATGTACGTACATAAACGTGTACAATATGTGCTTAAAGTGGCCATAAAATAAACGGTTTATATTTGTATTTAAAGGACATTCCGTATAAACAAAGCTGTAACATTTTTAGATTAAATGTACATCTTAAATGGAAATTAAAAATCGTTTTTAACTGTTTGTTTTCCATTTATATTTATTTGGCTATTTCGAATTTCGCACACAGCGATTTAAATTTATTTTTTATTCCAGGTTCAGCGGAATAAAAATTAACTGAAAATAAACGATGAAGATTTCGTTATTGAGTTACAAGAGCTCAAACTTTACTGGAACTAAAGGAAAAGGAATATCTATGGATATGCATATCTAACATATTCATAATATTCAAATTTCGATAAATCTTTAATAGTCCAAAAAGTAAAAAAAAAATGCTATTTTTGATAGTATTAATGGTATTAATGATATTATAGACATACCTATTCAAATAAATATAATTAAGTTAAACTTTTTAAGTTGGATGTGTAGATGTTCATTTAAAAATAGTTTTCTTCGAGAATTTCGGCATTATTGGTAATTCTGGCTTTTTCATTCCAATTGGGCTTAGTTCTCTTGAATGACTTCCATTAGAACCTGATAATTCTCATGCTTATGTTCCCAATCGTTTTTCAAGTGTTTTAATGTCCTCATCATGACAGTTTAAATATTTAAGAAATTGAACGCCTTGAGCTGTGCTCTGAATGCGAGCTCTTGAATAACTGAACTCTAAAATACTATCATATTTTATAGTACTTATTTTTCAAGTCGAAGCCTACTATAGAAAAAAAGGCAGTGATCTGCAATGAAAAATTATATATCAAAAAATTTTAAATGTCGACTTATTGGGCGCCAATTAAAATAAAATACTTACATCGTTAAGTATTTAATAATTTTAATACCTTGAGCTGTGCTCTGAATGCGAGCTCCTGAATAACTGAACTTTAAAATACTGACTCAGTTTATAGTACTTATTTTTCAAGTCGAAGCCTACTATGTTAACTTGTTAAATTATGTGTTTTATGCATATATTCTCATGGCATGTGAAATGCTCCCTGCTGTCAGATATCGGAATTCCTTGCATAAACTACACCAAATACCAATTACAGCAATGAATTCGTAATGCGGCAATCCAGGCATTGAAGACTGGGAAAGTGGGCAGGCACAAAAAAAAACCATCGATTGACGGTTTATATGTGTTTTCTTAATGTCCTTGTCCCTAAGGCTTTGCCTAGCTCTACGCGTGGCATGTGTCAGTACTTTGGGCCTATTTGGCATGAATATCATATAACTTGGCCATATACAATCACACACAAAAGTAGTTAACAGTCAGGCAGCTCTTGGCTAGGAAGTTATATTTGCTTAATGGCGTCGAATAAAGCTCAATTGTTTGATTTGTTGCGACTATATTTGCCAGACCTTGAGCTATTCCGACTATATTTAGTTGCTAGTTCCAACGACTAAGGCATAAATTAACAATTGTACTTAGTATTTCTTGCTGAAGAGCGAATCTAGGTGTGTCTTGTGTGCATATATAATTTGCAAGAATTTCATTCAACTATTATACACACAAAGGTCGAAATTAGTGAAATTCTTTAAGATAAACAATTTTGTTTTATCACAATTTTTTCCAAAACTTTAAACTCGATTAGAGTTTACATTATTATTACATTTCAAATTGTTCAAAAATAAATTTATGTTCAAAATTGGTGAATTAAAAATACTTTGCCCTTATAAAAAGTTTCCAAAAACATGACAACTTACTTTATTCGATTCAAAAAACTTTTGAAGTCAATCAAAAATAAACATTGCCAATCGATCTGAAATGCTTTTAACAAAGTTCGAGCAAAACTTTTTGCTAAAAAATCCAACGAAATGTCATTATGTTAATTTGCTGCAAATTTGCATTTCTTTTTCTAAATTTCAACACGAACTTTGGCAAATTATCAAGTTTGCCAGAGGCTTTCGAGATGTTAGAAAGTCTTTGCCTATCGATAAATTAGGATTCATTGGCCATGGCGCCAAAAGTGTCAGCAAAATGCTTGAGGCAAAGGCAAGAGGCAACGCTGACTCCTTGACCTGCTTAGGAAAGAGTTGGGTGATTGGCTGTTGAGATACCACGCATAAATCAAGCGATTCAATTTACTGGAATAAATTATGTTCAATTTGATAAAAGCAAGTGGTTAAAACAGATAAGATAAATTGAAAGTCAAATTGTTAATTAACATTAAAGTCTGCTATGCAAAGTGCTATCAACAAAGCACTGGCAGACATTCCGGCGGCTTCTGTTTTCTCTTCTGTACCCTCCATATCAGTTGAGCTATGCCTACAACAAAATACCCAGAGTTCTATTATAGTAGTTGGCTTCGATTACCTATCGTATCAGCTGACAGGTGTAAATGTGTGTATGCATAATTTACTTGTTTGGTATCAAAATAAAAATTGCAAATGTACACAATGGGCTTAGGCAAGTTATTTGCCGGTATAAAAATATATAACAAATTGTATAATGTAATAATAATTTGATACAAGTCTTAGCAGTTAAAAATATTTTGTTATGAGTCGATTTTTCTTGTTTACCGGCATTCAAAAATGCCTGTTATGTTGAGAGAAGTTGCGGAAAATGTCATCAATATTGGTTTAAAAATTTATATTAAAAGTTTGAAGAATGCAAAATATTTTGTAATTCATTTAGTCAATACATTTTGTAGTTATTTTAGTCAATAGATTTTTTACTTATTTTTATGTTTTTTTTTTGTATATTATATTTGTATATTTTACATTTTATTATTTATATTATATTATTATATATATGTTTATGTTATTATAATAATATTTAATCTCAAGCCCTTAGAGCTCTCTAATCCTCAAGTAACTCACCGAATATGCCAGACGGTGCTGGCCGCTTCCAGGGGGTAGAAAAGTTGGCAACAGTAGCTGCTGTTTACTGACCCAGTTAGTACACTGCTGATGCTGCTGTTACAATTGCTGCTGCTGCTGCTGCTGTTACTGCTGTTGCTGTGGCCGTGGTTGTCCCCTTAAATGCTGCCCATTTGGTATTTTCTACTCAGAATAAAAACGGCAAATGGTTAACCGTAAGCGGTGGTTTGGCTGCAATCAAGTTACAAAAAACTGTCTGCTGGCAGTGTTGGCTTTTTCAATTACATAAATTATCAAATTTCCGGCGAGAAATTTGTTATTGTAGTAGGTGTTGCTGTGGTGGCATTGATGCTGCTGCTGCTGTTGCTGCTGCTGCTGCTGATGATGGAATTTTATTTTTAAAAAATGTTATCGATTTTGGCTTGACTTTCAGACCTTCTGCTGCTTTGCTCTGTCAGTTAACTGGCAAGCTGATTAACATTTATGGCTAATATATATACTATAAATATTGGATATTTGGCTTGAAAGGTTTTGCTAGTTGTAAATGCACTTTGTTAAGGGTACGGAGTGGGGATTGAGTCTCGTTTAAGCCAGTTGGATTTAATTTAATACACACACACACTCACAATTATGGACACAAAACTTAACTAGAAATCTAAGATTTAATTTATTTAATTGGCGATTTTCTTTTCGTTTTAATTGATTAAGTTTCGATTGCTGTAAATTATTTTATTTTGCTGCTGTAAACGGTTTTTCTTTGCAATTTTCTGAGGCTTATCAGGTTTCATGCAGGTTTCCACCGCCCGCACTGAAAAACACGTCCGCGCTGCGCCACGAGCCAGGAGAACCTGAAAATCGGTACACATTGTGCCCCATAGACCTAGACTTGACTCGCGCTCTCCACCATGCAAGTGGGCGCTCTCTCGGTCTCTCTCTCGGCCTCTCTCTCTCACTCTCTCTCTGGTTTTCGAGTTACTCTCTAGCGCCGTCGCACCACCCACGCGGCGTCCTGTCTTTGCGAGTGTGTGACATTTACAATGTCAGAGAGCAATGCAGAGAGAGAGCACGCGAGAGAGAGCGACTTTTCAGATAAGTTTTGATAGCATGAGAGCCGCCTGCAATTTGTTTTCATTTTGTGCAAGTGGACAAACTCCTTTGGGGCTCGCTCTTTTGATTTTTTACTGTTGTGAGTTGTGAGTTAAGAGTGTGTACGTGTGTGTGTCGCTTTAACAGCCATCTGTTATTGCCAGGCATTAACTGTTAGGCTGTATGAGAACTAACAGTGGACGTGAAATGCATTTTATTAATCGCATGCTACAGTTAACATTGAGTTTAATAAATGTCATAACTTTATATGTCATAAAATAAAACCTTAGTAATAATTATAGTAGTAATATTAATATTTACTGTGTATTACTTATATATTTTATTCATATTTTATTATTTATTGCAACTGAGAAATGTATGTAACAGGAGAAGTTGGCGTGGTAGAGCTCAAAATGTATATATTATGTTGTTTGGTAATGACATACCGGTTTTTACATTCAAATTTCGCGCTTCGCTTGTGAAGTCAAATATAATCGTATCTGGCAATGCTGTATATCGTTTGAAAGGTATTGGCAACACCTTTAAAATGACATATAGTTTGTTTACATGAGCTTCCACGTTAAAAAATTACAATTGATTGAAATGGAGTTCACAAACGCAGAAATTCGGGCAATTTTGAAATTTTATTTCGCACAAGGAAAAACTGCTGCGGAATCTCGCAGACAGATTATTGCTGTCTTAGGAGATAACAAACTTTCGATTCAAACTGCCGAACAGTGGTTTAGGCGATTCCGAAGTGGCAATTTTGATACCGAAACACCCAAGCCTTCCGGACGACCAGTGACCGTTGATACGGATAAAATCATGGAAATAGTGGATCGAGATCGTCATGTGACTATTAGAACCATCGCAGAGGAGCTGCAACTAAAAAAAAAATAAAAAAAAAATAAATATGTCAAGTTTGGTTAAGCTTCCACCTTTCTGATTTTATTATTCACTTTACTATTTATTTTATTATTTATTATATAATTTATTTAATTTTTGAATTTGTTATTTATTCATTAAATATATTTCTAGATTTTTAATGCTATGCAGTCGCTTGCATGCGACAAGTGCTTGAAAGTCACTTCAACTTTTCTACACTCTGTGGTTTGAGTTCCCTCATCAATCATAACCCTGCTCATATCATATCTCACTCGGTGTTTCCTTGACTCTTCTGCTTGAGCAATTTCTACTATAACTAAGTAGATCATCAGGTGACCGCCCAGTCAGCGCCATGGCTGCTCATTATGGGCGCGTGTCTGGCGCTCATTGACTTAAAAGTGGATATGCGAGAACTGGCCCACCCATTGAGCAATTCAGCAGTTGAGCAGTTGAGCAGTTGAGGCGGTGCTTATAAAGCAATTGAAGTCGGTGCTGACGTCGGCAAACATGAGCCTAAACCTGACATAGAGAACGAAAGCAACAATTTCATTTGGGCTTTGAAGTTTTGCCTAATTATCGGTCATATTTTTGGCAATGACTGTGTACAGAGTTGATGGATGAATTCATATTTTGAGCTGCAATCATTTGTAGGAAACAACTTATTAAGTTGAAAAATTACTTGGTATATGCTCGGATAGATAAAAATCTGAGCTAGGCAGACAATATTATTAAAGTAAAAACCCATATAAGAAAAGTATCGATAAAAGCAAACTTTTAAATTCAATAAATTTGAATAAAAACTTGTATATTAGTTTGAATGAAAAAATTAGCTTTATTGTGATTAAATATAATAATTATTGTTGATATTTTCTACATTTTGTGGATTTACACTATACTTGCTACTGGGTGCTGATAAATTTGTAGACACCATGATTATGTAATATAACGAGCGCCCATAGACCTAGGATAATCCATCGAATGTTCGTTCTCTCCATCGACGTCTTGCTCTTTTTCTCTGGCCCTTTCCAGCTCTCTTTCACGATGATGTTCTGCCTGGCAGGGATCTGCAGTAGGCAATTTCTCACGTGACCAGCCTGGACGCTCAGCGGATATATCATCATAATACTGATCATTATCCACGCCATAAGAGTCCAGTTCCTCGCTAGAACTGAACTCATATAGAGGACTAGGTCGTGGGCGAGTTGGGGCACGTGTTGGACCATAAGGAGATCCACGACCACGCCCACGGTTACGTGGTATCCAGAGTAGGGGCGGCCCTGCAGGTCTGCCTGGGCGATAGCGTCTGGGAGGCAAGGGTTGCGGAGTAAGTAAACCCCCCTCATCGCTGCACTTGACGCCCCTGATGATGTTGTTCATGTAGATGGAGTGCGGCACTTGCTCGCGATACTTTGGTCTGGGTCTGGGCATAATCTGTTTGTTGCTCACATAGAAATCCCGCCGTGCAGGCTGCTCAATTCGCTGACGAGGCTTACCGAACTGGCCCTCATAGAGTATGGGCTCCACGTAGTTTTTAACGGGTTTGCGATAACGAGAGCGAGGCGCTGCTCGCATATTAGCTGAGAAAAGTCGAAAGTTGAGATAGGAATAATATAAAACTCGGATTGAGTTGAGACTTACCTAGCTCTTCCGGTGCGGAGAATTGTGGGCAGAGATTTGTGTCCTGGTACTCGACATCCTCGGCATTCTCAGCATTCTCCGCATCTTCGCAGTCTTCGCTGTCTGTGATTGGTGCTGTGGAGCAGAGAATAGAGTTAAATAAAATATTTTACTAGTTGAAAGTGATATTGCATGAAAACTTAGTCGAATTGGTCTATATCAATTTTCATATCAGCTCTGTCAAAAAGCCTGTCAAAGGTTTTTGAAATGATTGGTGATATGGTTTAAGACGCAACCTACCGTCAGTTTGGTTTTTTGCTTTGCTTAGATCTTTTCTCTCTGCCATGGCTGATTCCGTGGTTTCTGTTGTTTCTTCCACGCAATCATCCACTGTGGTTGTTGGCAGATTTTCGGCGCTTGTTGTGTTTTCCGGTCGTGCTAATAATGCAGCTGCTTCAGTGGTTTCAAATACCGGAAGCGCATCGCTCGATTGCATGCTGCCATCCAGCTTTATTTTGGGCGTATCCGGCACACGTGGACGCTTTCTTCTACGTAGTTTGTCCTTGGTGGATTTTAACTTAATTCCAGAGTGAAATTCCCTAGGTTTCTTTGTGGTGGTTGTGATGGTTGTGGTTCTGGGTGGTTCGGGTGTGGTACTAGGCAGACTGGTGGTGTCTTCTACAATCACAGACACTGTGACAATGCCTGTTGTTTCAGTGGTGCTGTCGATGCTGGTGGTGGTGCTGCTTTCTGTGGTTGTGGTGGTGCTTTGAGTGGTGCTTGTGGTATTAGGCTGCACAGCTGCCACTGCAGCTCGCAGATTTGTCTTTACTTTCGGCTTCTTCTTGTGCTTGCATTTCTTGTGCTTGGGTTGCTTTGTGGTGGTGCTTGTGGTGGTGCTGGTGGTGCTAGTGGTTAATGTAAAGTTTCTGCATGGGTCATGACTCAGCAAAGGCGTGCGCAGCACATAAACACGCACAAAGCACGGATGATTCATGGGCAATATGGGCCTCTCACACGGCTCCAACTGCTCCGATTCGGTGTCCCCCCCACATGGCAGGCCAAAGTTGTTGCACTCCATGCTCTCATCGAGATCCTCGTCGGCGTATAGATTCAGACTGTCGTTGGTCTCCTCGGGCAGGCTGTCATCGCAGGGCACGGAGGCGGCGAAGAGGGGATCCACACGCGGACCACGGGCAGCATAGCCGGAGTTATCCACGCCCAAAATGCTGCGCATCATCTCCAGCATTTGCAGCTCCCGTTGGGGCAGTGAAGAGCTGCAAGTATTGGAATTTATTAAGTGAAATTCTGTTTAAGTTATTGCATTTATTTATTTGGTTTATAATATACCGATTTACTTTTTAATAAATTGATATATTTTGTAATTTATTTGTTATTGATATTTTATTTATTTATTTATTTTTTTTTTTAATATTTTTAATTCATTTGCTTTTATTTAGTTCTATTTATTAACTGATTTACTTATTTATTTAGCACTTTTTTCTTTATTACCTTCTTTATTTATTTATTCTTTATGGATTCAATAAAAACTTTTAAATTATTTTATTATTTTTTAATTTTAATTTGAATATATTTATTTATTAATCTGTTTAGTTATGAATTAATTATTGATCTGAACTTATTAAATTTATTTATTTATCTATTTTATTATTTATATTTATTTTATTTTTCTTTATTTATGTATATTTTTGTACACAGAATCTTATTATTATTATATTACCCAATTGTTAGTGGCAGCAGCAGCAATATTGGCAGCAGCATCTTGGCTGCAGTTGTTGGCGGTTTGGCGGTTTCCATGGAAATGTGGTCGGTGCTCGGTCAGCGTTTGGCTTTTGTTTTGCTTGCGGCGGGTATCAAATGATTGACGGCACACGTATCTGTCAGATACACACAATCGAGCGCTCAAATGCAGCTCAAGCTGCTCTCACTTTCGGTGCAATTGAGACGCCCTCGCCTCAATCTCCTCCCTCTTGTACTGCTCTGGGGTTTACGATTGCCCAAAAAGAAGACTTTCTCATTAGAACGCGCGCCGATCGGCCCCTCTCCCCTGTCCCCTCTTCCCCTGATCGCCCCCGTCTGCCGTCTGTCTGTCGCTGTTTGGTCTGCGCTACGTGACCATATTTTCATTTTTCTTTTGCACATTATTTTCTCTTTTTATGCTGCATGTTTTCTTTATTGTTTTTGTCATTTTCATTTGCGATTTGTGTTTTATTTATTTTTTATTCTCTTGTTAGCATTTGCTCTTACACGTCACTTGCCTTGTTTTCTGCTTTATGTTAATCGTCTTTCGCCCCTCGGGGGGTTCTCGGGGGCTTATACGCCCCATGTGGGTAAGTAATTAATACCAACAGTTTGTCTGTGGTTTTAGCCAGCATTTAGACGGCAACAACAAACACTGTTTACTATTATTATTTAATTCTGTTTTTATTGTCGCAGTCTCTGCAAACATCTGTATCATATTAGCCAGTTTATGAGCCATGAATTCTATTCAGTTTCTGTTAAAACGTGCCAAATTATCTTCTGAATGAACTTATTGTGCATCTTATAGATACATTTGCGGCGCAAAAAATGGTTGAAAAATGTATATATTAAATTTTTAAATATTTAAAATAAGTTCTTTATAATTAAACTTAAATTTAACTAACACAAAATCTAAATATTGCATCTTTTTTTGTGAAAAACAAAAAAATAATAATAATCTTTTAAATAAATTGGTCTGATTGGGGTTTTCTGGGTTTTCCCACATTCATCAACCCCCCGGGGATTGGTGACCGATAGAATCGTGAACGCAGGGGGCGGAGCACCCTAGTATATTTATAATTCATTTAGAAATTTCATATTTTTTATAGTTAGCTTAACTAAAAAATATGGATTTTTTTCCTGGATTTTATTTGTATAAAAGCCAATAAATAAATAAATCCTACTGCTTTGTTTACGGTTGTGTATTGGATGTTAATTTCCGTTTTATATACTTTGGCATAAATTATAATTAAATCTACAGCAGTTGTAGTTAAATTTCAATAAATCGCAGTATGTTCAATATAAATAATCCTAGATTTATGCAAGTCGCTTTGATGCCACGTGCTTAGATATTTGCCTTATGCGGATGTTAAATGTTTCCTTACGGCGAAGACTTCCGGAATCTGTTGTTGTTGTTGTTGTTCCTTCTTTTGTCAGATTCCCAGTTGTCAAGTTGTCAGCAAGAAATGCGTTAGATAAATACGCCGTAGACGTGTTGAGAGTGTGGGAAAAATACAAGTAAACATACGCAGATTGTAGCTGATGACTAAAGAAGCTGATAAACTGTTAAACGAAGACAGCGTGTCTAACACTTAAATGTCGTAAAAATCCCAGACAAAAGTTTATTGTTTTTAATTGTTATTAAAATATATCAAATATACTTTTTCGTATAACAAACAAGTTAAGCCTGGAGCGTGACATTTCAGCATATGAAATACCCAAGCGTGTTGTTTGCCCTTTCAATCTCATGTTAAACTACAGCAGAGCCACAAGTTGACTCTGTAAATATTATTTTTGATTTCAATATCGTGTTAAGGGCTGGCCAAAAGGACAAAAAAGGGGTCCTTGTCAGCCTGATGAGTTTGCGGTGCTTGTTACATCCTTCAACAGTTGTTTGCCTGCTTTTAAATCAAGTCTCGGATTTGTCCTCATCACTGATTATTGCAACATTGTTGACATGACATAACATGTTTATAAATTATTGGTTTAGATTTATATAAAATTTAAATATTTGTATAAATTTTTTTAATATTTACAATTGATCTATATTTACTTTTTGTTAAACTCTCACTGAAGTGCTATCAAAATTAATAGAAAATTTAAACACTTTGTTCATATAAAAATCAACATATTTTCTTGGCACCTAAATATACTCAACTTCAGTTTTATTAATAATATATTGGTTAATAATTGTGATTTTTAACCGATTTCAAATGCTCCAAGCAGCGGCTGTGTAGCTTACATGAGCAATAGATGGCGCCAGAACTGGCTTCGAACTTCACGTTTGATAGCACCAAATTTTCTTAATGGTTGACAAAGTACTTACAACTTGGCAGCGCATGATTCTATCATAATTTATAAATAATTGTAAATATTTTCTTTGTTTTCCCATGCTTAGTTATTTGTTGCTGCAATATTATATTGTATTTATTTTTTGACAAACAATGCTTTGTGCCCGAACAATTGTGTATGATCGAACCTCCAAGCAACTTTATGGCTTGAGTCTGTGGTTCAGCGCGATAAGAAAGAGGTGGCGTCCGAGCCTTGCTTCCAAAGCGCACTGCTGCCGAACAGCTATGAGGTTGCGTACGAACCTAGCTAGCCAAGTTTACGCGGAGCGCTCATCGTGTATTCTCAGCGAAGTTTTAAACCTCTCTCGCTTGTTGGGCCGGCATGCAACTGGCGGAGTATTTGGTGTGAAACTCAACTAAGTGGCGCTCCCAGCGCAACGGCCGTTGTTGAATGCTGCAAATGGTTCGAAGCTGCGCTAATACAGGCTACGTTCAGCAGTAACAAAGCATTTAAGGCTGCATTCAGCAGGAATTATATATTTGAGCAATATGTAGTGCAAGTCGGAGCCAAAGATGCTGCTAATAAAGCACAGGAAGCCATTGATTTCTGCATTAGGTCACGTTGATTTGTGGCTTCATTTACATGCCACACGAATGCATCGTGATAATTTCAATTGCAGCCAATGGCCTAATGATTTCTTGTTAATTTGCCTTTCTGTCTTTGGCAGAAAACAATGAATATTGTATATGTTTTCTCAGATTAGAAAGGAGAAATTCACAGTCGCAGTCCCAGGTCGGGCATCTGCCTAATGAGCACAAATTGAAACAACAAATATTGAAATGTGCACAAATTGGCGCCAGTTGCAAGCAAATCCCACATCTTCTTATCTTATTCGGTTGTGTGTGTTTCCTAAAATCCATTTCTTGGTCTTTTGGCCTCTAATGGCTCGAATGTCCAGCTAGAACAAATGTTTTGCATATTTCGCATGGATATGCACATAATTTAAATTAAAACACAAGCCGTTTATCTCCATGTGTGTTCTTAATGGATGACTTCCGCCCTTAGAGCATTGCTCGAATCTCAGATACAAATTGGCCAATTGTATGAATATTTAATACACGCTCTGGGAATTTGGGCATTAAAGATACACGCTCTGGGAATATGGGTTAATCTAGTGCCAAATGAAGTTATCAAATATAAAAAGCACTTAAGACATTAAGACAAGTTTAAATTATTGCATATAATTAATTTCGTTATAATTGTTTTTTATTAAAACGTTTTACAATTTGTTTTTACAATTACTTACATACCGAAGATATGCAGCAGACAATTTAATCGACTGTGCAGAGGGCTACGTCCCAATAAAAAATAAACCACAGGGTCTCCTATTGAATAGAAAATTAATGCGGCTTTAAAATTAGAGAAAATCTCAAACGATATGTTGAATTTTTATTACCTTCAACTTTAAAAAAGTCTAAAAATATATTTTGTTATAGTCTATGAGGATTCAGATGTGAACATTGCTTTTGAGCTTTCCTTTTATGGCTTAAAAGAAATTTGTATGGTTAACTCTGGTCAGCTTAATCAAATAAACATTAATTTGTATGCATGCTGCATGAAAATAAATAAATATACACAATTGAATATTTCTGTCAATTAAAATCATTGATTTGATAAAGCTAATCTCATCAATTGATTGACGTTAAATGAAACACAGCAGGTGACAGGTGATGATTGATAAGCTCAAGTTACGCTGGCTGAAATAAGTATTGAGAGCTAAAAATAACGAATATTAATAAACTATTAAATGGCAATTCCATAAACCAATATATACAATTATAAATGCCTCTGTTAAGCTGCGTAAATTAAGCATGCTTGAATGTACATGCCGCATTACGCATACGCCACGTTGAATTTAAGCTGAACATTTGGCATAGTTGGAATGCAGATGTACAAACCGTAGTGTCAAATTAACAATGTTTGCAACAAGAAGTGTTTGTTGTTGTTGTTGCAATTGTTGCCGTTGCTGTTTGGCTGCTTTAACATTGCTGTGGATGCCACAGGCCAAGATGCCACATTGCAGCGGCCTCTTCAAGTGGCAGCCGAAGCGGAAGTGCCCGTTATGGCAGCGTCCAGTTGGCACTGCATGATGATGATTATGATAATGATGACCTTCCGTTCTAGTTGTCGTCGTCGTTGTCGTTGGCGTTGTTAGCGCTGTCTCAGAGTGCTTATCAGTCTGATGGAATACCATAAATGTCCATGGAAGCAGGCTACTTGGCTGCTTCGACAGGCCATTGTTGACATGTCACTTGCAATTGGTTTCAGTGTAATCAAAAGGAGATCTATATAAATGTGCTCTGTTCAACTGCAAATATATATCCACACACACACATATGTATATATATGTATTTATATGTGTGTTCCTATCAAATGCAAAATAATCCCCTGTTTGGTTTTATTTGTGTGTATTTCTTTTTGGCTGCTGTAAAATTTTATGGTTATTCATTTGAGCTTAAGCTGCAGCTAAAGCATTGCCTTAACTTTTATGGCGTGACATTTGGCATTTGTTCGGATAAGATTCTAATTAAGATACCGCAGAGAGGGACGACAAACAATTACCATCTTATGCTTGTCTAACACGATTTTCAATTTACAATTGGATTTGTACTTTCAATTGTTATTTATTATGTATTAATTGAAAAGACTTCTATATTGTTTTTATTTGCTTTTCTTTCTTTGATTTTCGTTGTACAAATACTGGAATACCCTGTAAATAAAAAACAAATGCATAAATTAAAATAAATACAATAAATAGAGTGATGAATATAAATATAAAATATTTTGGCCAGCGTGAGTTGGGGCAGCAAGAGTTAAACAAGAGTTGGGCCAGCGAGAATTGGGGCAACGAGAGTTCGGCCAGCGAGAGTTCGGTAAGCAAGAGTTAAGCCAGACTAATTTGTTCCGTCCTTACTGGCTTAGGAATACAGTTATTTAATTCTATTATTAAATCAAAATGGTTAACATTTTTTAAATAATTAATTATTGGCTGCACTATTATTATGTTAATGTTAATGTTGGTATTAAATTAATGTCAATTTCAACATTAAAAAAAATGCTTCATCTCTGTTAACTTATTAAATTGCTTAAATAAGACTATATTTTATTATATGCATTAGTAAGTATTATTTAGTATTATGTATTATATTGCATTATTTAAAAAAATTGTTCCATTTATTATTATTAAAATAAATTATGTTTATTTAGTTATTATTGCTATTAATATATTTTAATTTTTACCCTTCTCATTGATATGCCCGCTTTAAGTAAAAATGAAAAACAAACTAACATGCATAAAAGTCATGAATACGAGACATTTTCCGGCCCCCCTATATAAGATTTCCATTTCGAGACTATGTGAGAAAACACAGAATGCGGAATTTGGCAAAAGGCGCAGAATTATGTAAATTAAATTGACTGAAATTTTATAGGCGAATTACGTGCAAAGCACACAAAAATTGCTATTATAATTTGGGGACAAATTTTCACAGCGTATCAAATGGAAAGTTTACTTAAAGTTTACAGCAAACTCTAAAGTGTGAACAATAGTGAGAAAGCCAAATAATGTTTAAAATAACACAACAGACTCAGAGGGAAAGCGGAAGAGGAAGAGTAGAGAGAGGTGCAGAGCAACTTGTGTAAACGGATTTGTTTTTGGCAACAATGATAAAATTTAATATCTTCTGTCTTTATTCCCACTTTGCGAAATGTTTAGTTTCCTCTCCTTGCACAAGTTGCAAAGCAAAATGCTTTTGGCAGAGCAACAACAGGAAGTCTGATGTATGTGTGTGTGTGTGGTGTATGTGTGTGTTGTCATGCATGTGTATATATTATATAGATAGACATACTTGCTGGCCAATTCCATGGATTATAGTTTGTGTAGGTGTGTCGACAGAGATTATGCAGCCAAATGCAGCGGCTGTTATAAGACTTATTATGCTGTTGTGGGCGTATGCTGGAAATATCAATGTTAAATTGTTAACAGCGCTTTAAGGAATTTATTATTGAAACTTTTAAATTGTATTTAAATCAGAAATTTAATTTTTAATTAATTAAAAGAGTTTTACTTAATATCACCTAACAAGGTGTAGTTACCCCAGCATTTTAAATGCTTACCAAAAGTAAAGTTAATAATTTTATTACTTTGTGTCCGTGCCATTTTCTTGCTCTTCTCTCAACTTCTTTTTTCCCTATATATACTTCGGATATTTCCCGAATTTATGTTGAATTTAATACTGACTAGAAACTTTGTTTTATGATTTATCTACAATACTCTTTTACATTTCTTGTATTATATTTCGTGCACTCGTTATGGTTTAGAGGCGGCATCGATATTTATTCGTATTTTGGGGAATATTTCAACTACCAATTAAATGCTCGCATGCGATGCTGATGCAATTATATTTAATTTGGTGCTGGCTGGAAGTATTGTTCAATGCTGTATCTATAATATTTTGTAAATGCTTTCTTGTACATTTCAGTCATGCTACACACACGCAATAATAATGAAAATGGACGAGTTTACAGGATTCAGTGTTTATTTCCGTTGCACTTGGCAATAATACTTACAACAATACACTCGTGCGCTCACTGCAAATTGTTTGTTTACGGACGTTAGTTAGACATTGTCAGGAATTCGGATCACATGAGCTGGCTAAATCTTTAACGAGCTGCTCCACTGACAACTTGTCGAACTGTGGAGCAGGGAGGGAAGAGCATAAATTAAGCCCGTATGTGCTGTTTGATTATGCAATGGTCACTGGAGTCCCCTGCAGTGGACACGTTCTGTATATTTAACATGCTTGAAAATTTTAATTCAATCTGTTGGGTCTAAGGATTCATTCGGCCCGTTTAACTTGGGTACGTGCATGGCTGACTGACCTGGGCCGCAGAACAGGGAGCAGCGAATGGAGAACAGAGCAAAGGACGCAGTACTCTGGACTCTGGACTCAGAACTCTGGGCTCAGAACTCAAACGTGACTATAAGCTTACCTGCAGTGGATCGCATGGCAGACAAACAGAGAGACCGACGTGCCAACGAAACAGTTCAGTTGAGTCAAGTTTACAGATTTCAGTGCTGCTTTGAGTCTAGGGAATCCGTAGCTGGCGCCATTTTTGCCCATTTTCAAAGGGTATGCGGAGCAACAAATTGTTGTTGTTACTGCAGAATGAAGCAGACGAAGTCAGCATTGTTAATGAAGCTGCTTGTCATCACTTTAATTGCATATCCTTGTGACTGGGTATAATTTATGCAAAGGCAACGGTAAAGTTAAAGGTAAAGGTACACACACTGCTTGTCGTTTTCCAGCTAGAGTTCCCGCCAGAATGGGCGGTGCCGATCAGTCGAAAACGCGCGACTGTAGAATACCCTGTGTTTAATTTTAAATTATTTCGTTTGTTTAACATTTTCTATGCTTATTAACCGATTTTAATGCACTTTTTAAGATAAATAAATATTATTTTGGAGAGTATATATTCCGAATAACAACGTTCTGCATTCAATACTGCGTTTGTTATTCGATTTTTATCAATTAAAACTTATAGGGGTCATATAAAAATTAAAATACACATTATTACATTATTGCTAATATCTATCTACATTGTAAAAATGGCTGCTCTATTTCTGATATTAATTTCGAGATCTAAGGGTGGACAGGCACACATGTCTATAACGGCTAAGCTCGTCGTTCTCATAAAGATTATATTGTATATATATATATATCTTATAGGGTTAGTCACAACTCCTTCTTACTGTTACATACATTCGTCCAAAGTTATAAGCCCCGTTCATACCCATTTTTTTTGCGTAGAGGGTATAAAAAGCCCACAATGGCTACTGCAATACCCTAACTGCAAACAAAAGTTAATTTGGTAGCTCTGAGCGTAATATGCCTGCCTGCTCCATCAATCTCACTTTATCTGACCACCGCTTGATTCCAAGCACCTTTGCTTTCAACTTGGCCTCAGATTTATGCATATTAAGTAGCAGGTTCTCAGCTGTAGTAGGCATTTTAACAGCTCGGTTACAGCTCAATCTCAGCAGCTTATTGACAGCAGTGTCGTATGAGCTGCAATTCATTATGTAACTTAATCAGGTACTCTGTAATGGAGCAATCTCATTAGCTAACGTAATTCTAGCTAATAACAGCATAGTTAACATGCTGTAAACATTAGCTGTAAATTATTTGCAGAGTCTGTAAATTATTGTTTTCTCTATACCCTGTTATCCTAACTAATCTGAGGACTTATTTGCTTATTGTCAATGGGTAGTAGTTTTACTCTCCAAAAATATCTACATCAGTTCAACAGAGTTTTGGGCTACAGCACTTCAAAGCGTTTATGTTGTAACATTCGAACATTCTGCATTTATGTGTGAATATTACAATAATCCACAGGAAGTTTCATTTACATACATACTCATGTTGTTTTTTTATCGTTGGTTCATAAGTAGATGTCAACAGCACCAACTACAAATATCAATATCAAAAGCAACGGCAAACTAAGTAAAAGAAGGTCAGCTAAAAAGTAAATAAATTTCAGCACAAGATTGTTTGTTGTAGATTTTTGCTTGCAGATACAAATGTATTCAACATATGTACGTATAAACTTGTATGTTATATGCATATGTGTGTGGTATTCCTGCCGAGAATTGTACATTTGCATTTTTTGTTGTCTAATTTTCTGGGCAGCTATGAATACTGCCGAGATTTGTTTTGTTAGTGTAACTAAAAATAGCATGAAAAATTTGTTTCTTTGCAAACATTTAGACTTGAAAAGACATCACTTTTAAGGTATAACTAAGGAATATATATATATATTAAATTTAATTCTAAATAAATATACCTGCATAAAGCGCCCTAACCACTTGACTTCACTGCACTGTGATCAGCAGCTTTGCAGCAGCAGTACTTATAGTGCTTCAAGGCTGCTCAGTCGCTGGCTCTTATCAGTTACCGAGAATGAGAAAAAGAAAGAGCTAAGAAAACCCACCCACCAATCTGCAGCTGTGATGAGATCGACCGCTCTCTATACATAAGATGCTAGGCAGCGCTTAGCCGCTCTCCATGCTGGCTCTCCAAGCATACCTCCTGCATTACAAGTAATGCAGCGGGTAGCCGGATCGCCTCCTAGGCAGCGCTTAGCCGTTCTCCTCTCTGCTCGCTCGCGCTTGCTGGCTCTCCAAGCATACCTCCTGCATTACAAGTAATGCAGTGGGTAGCCGGCTCGCCTCCTAGGCAGCTATTAGCGGTTCTCCTCTCTGCTCGCTCGCTCTTGCAGGCTCGTCAAGCATACCTCCTGCATTACAAGTAATGCAGCGGGTAGCCGGGTCGCCTTCTAGGCAGCGCTTACCCGTTCTCCTCTCTGCTCGCTCGCGCTTGCTGGCTCTCCAAGCATACCTCCTGCATTACAAGTAATGCAGCGGGTATCTGGCTCGCCTCCTAGGCAGCGTTTACCCGTTCTCCTCTCTGCTCGCTCGCTCTAGCTGGCTCTCCAAGCATACCTCCTGCATTACAAGTAATGCAGCGGGTAGCCGGCTCGCCTCCTAGGCAGCGCTTACCCGTTCTCCTCTCTGCTCGCTCGCTCTGGCTGGCTCTCCAAGCATACCTCCTGCATTACAAGTAATGCAGCGGGTAGCCGGCTCGCCTCCTAGGCACCGCTTAGCCGTTCTCCTCTCTGCTCGCTCGCGCTTGCTGGCTCTCCAAGCATACCTCCTGCATTACAAGTAATGCAGCGGGTATCCGGCTCGCCTCCTAGGCAGCGCTTATCCGTTCTCCTCTCTACTCGCTCGCGCTTGCTGGCTCTCCAAGCATACCTCCTGCATTACAAGTAATGCAGTGGGTAGCCGGCTCGCCTTCTAGGCAGCTATTAGCGGTTCTCCTCTCTGCTCGCTCGCTCTTGCAGGCTCGTCAAGCATACCTCCAAGCATACAAGTAATGCAGCGGGTAGCCGGCTCGCCTCCTAGGCAGCGCTTAGCCGTTCTCCTCTCTGCTCGCTCGCGCTTGCTGGCTCTCCAAGCATACCTCCTGAGGGTTCTATGGGAGCTATAGGTTATAGTCAGCCGATGTGGCCAATTTTTTTATAGTATATTTAAATTACTTTTTTTTAGATTTTTGGTGAAAATTTCATAACGATATCTCTACTCGAAGTATTTATGACCGCGCCTGTGCACTCGCAAGCAGCGCAGCCAGCAGGCAGCAGGCAGTGCAGTCGTGATTTTTTACGCTCAACCCGGCAAGACCGTCTGTAGACGGTCAAAAGTTTTTTCCACCTGGCGGGCGGTCTAATCAATATTTTGGGATGAAATTCAAAACTTAAGCTTTTGTAGACAATATTTACCACCAAAAAAATCGCAACTTCGTACGACCATTATTTCAAGTTTGCCCGTTAGAGGGTTAATAAATAATTTATCTGGCAACTATTATTAATTATATTAACTTCACGTATTGAGAGTTTTGTCATATTTGTCTCATAGGTAACAACAGACTGTCTTTATGTTAAAATACTGGGATATTTGGACATTGTCAGTTATAAAAATACTGTGAACAGCACAAATTAAATTGTGGTCTACAGCTTTTTGAGCACTATATTTATTCATTTACCCAAGATTTTTAGAAGATTAATGATTATATCATATTGTAATATGTTTATTAATGCGCTTATCCTAAGCTAATCGAATTCCTAATCCTCCCACATTTGCTGTTTATCAAAGCTACTCAAGATTAGTCTAATCACATTACACATACAAATCTGTCTGCTATGCTAAAGTTTGTTTGAATGGCCAACATTATTTTTCTGTGGTTTTTGGGGATTCTGAAAAATGTCTCAACAATTAAAGTGTAAAATGTTGTGGCTAATGAATTAGGATTATTCGGTTACTCAAATCTATATTTAAATGCGAAAAATGTCTGGACCACAAAAGCTGCCACAAATCAATTTGAAATTCTTGTTGAGTTTGGCTTTGGGTCAAAAGCATTTAACACACACACATACACACGCACACACACCAACAGACACACATAGCCAGGGGGCAAACAAGTTGTGAGGTCATTGGGGAATTTTGCTCAGTAAAAGTTTGTCTGGGCAAAAGGCAAAAGTTTCAAGTACTAGCTTTAATTTTATATATATATGATTTTTTTCGTTGATTTTATTGTGCATATTCGCCTACAAAAGCGCACACATTTAATTCATTTTCGGAACATGCTGAAGTTTGGAATTCTTGTTTGAATTAAATTAAAATTTCGTGTGTGAATCACTCTGGGAGTATCAGCTTTCTCAGCAATTACAAGTTTAGTTTACATTGAAAATATGGACCAGGACTTGCATAAATGTTTGTGTTTTCAACTAAATTTCTAAGTCAACAAGTTGCTTTAAAGTTTGCTTTATGAAGTGGCTTCAAAAATATTTCTTAATGCTTTTGCTGTTTCGCTTTTTCGGTTGCAGCAATTTTTTGTTAGCGCTGCGGGCATAACTCATACGTCATGTGGGACATGCACATTGACAAATTGATGCTTGCAGTCGAAAATATTGGTTTGTTTTTTGCCAGCCAGCAATGATTTATTAAACAGTTTTGTATACGCCAAGAAAATGCTGCCCTCGTACAACTTGTGGCAATTTGTGTGAATTGAAGCTGCGATTTAATCATTTGATATTTCACATTGCACTCAGATAACGTATTAGCAAATGCAAATCGAGTTTCAGTTGTTTGAGGAACATGTCAGACTCTAATCCAATTTCAAATGCCTAATCCACCATGACTGACACTTTGGCTAAAGTTAGCATTTGTCTCTGTGGGTTTCCGCCTTTCTACTCGGCATCTTTACGTGCCACAGCACTTAAAACACTCGCTGTGCTCTATCGGGTTACACAGATATGTACATAGATAGCAGGAGTCTGTATGTAAGTAAATCCGAAGTACCGAAAATGCACTCTTCTATGTCAATATATCATGTTGCAGTGCTGTTTGATCTATGGCAGAACTTCAGATTAAATTCTGCTTGTTGCCCACTCAAATGTTTACACTAAAATTACAATGTTGACCCTTTTATTTCAATTTCTTGGAAATAACTTGGTCGGGATTTAATGCCACTTAAAGCGATATGCCATAAACAAAGTAGCAACTGAGCAGACTTTTTAAGTTATAACCAACTATTCAAATTCAATTTTTAATTTGGAAACTTTTTGCGCGGGAAACAATATTCCCTCAGCTTTTTTACTCTTTTATTTTGCCAAAATCCAAGCCGAACTTGGGGCCAAGCAGCCTAATTAGCTGAAATGACAAAGCTTGGCAAAAACTTCATTGCGAACTCGCTGTAAAACGTAAAAGAAGAGAATGAAACTTAAGAGAGCTGGGATTTTAATGAGTGCCGTAACATAGGTCAAAAATAACTGCAAAAGTTGAACCAGAATACGATATGTTCAGAGCATATTAAATGTTCAAAGATTCATTAAAAATCGAGTTTAATAAACCTTCAATTTTCATTGAAAGATGCTGCCACATTCTTAATATCCACAATAGTTAAGTGCAGTTGTAAAGTTCTTTTAAGCTGTTTAATGAAGTTTTTCACGCTGTGCAGCTGTTTATAGGGCAGTTGGCAATTTGTTTTTAATACATATTTAAGTTTCGTGAGTGTGCACAAAGAGAAATTTAAATGACAGTTTCTTTACTTTGTAGCCGCGGCAGTTGCCCGAGGCGCGCTTTTTTATATTTTATGTTCCCACTGCATATGCATATATACGACGTATTCTTTTATTTGTTTATACTCGAAGAGACTAAAAGCTGAATTATTATTCATCTGGAAACATTGAAGCATATTCAGTTAATGTATTTGCTTGGCAGCTGCAGAGGCATCCTTGCACAGAGCAGGAAGATATTTATTAAATTGCTTCGTCCAGTATTTTAAATGAGAAATGCTGAATAATATTAAAAATGTAATATTTACAATAGTTAAAAGTTTATTAAGGGACATCAATGTGGAATTAAAAATGAAATGGACGGGTAAGAGTTGAAGTTGGTAAAGTTAATATTTCAATTATGAATCTTCTTAATTTATAATTATTAATTATATCTGAATTAGGTAAATCTGACGGTTTATTTATAATCCATTATTAATCTGATGAAATATATTGATATCACACACAAAATAACCATTTAAATTTAAATAAATATTATGTGTACTGCAAAGCTTCATTAATTTATGTAATATATTAGCTGTTAACACAAGTTTTGTTCTTCGGCAGTGCGGCAACTTTTTGCTAATTGGGCAAAACTGTTTTATGTCCGCAAAAAATTATACCCACTGTTCAGCAAAATATTCGTGTCTTGTAACTAATTTGCCACTTCAGTGTGACAAGGCCAAAACCAAAAAAAAAAAAGGTGACCAAAGACACTGTTGTCAGGTGGCAAGAACAGACACGGACACATGCCAAAAGCCAAGTTACTACAAAGTTTTGGGAGATTACTAAGTAGGGCAATAGCCAACGAGCGTAGTGTTAGTGAGACACAGTAAATGGAAAGTCAAGAAATGAGAAAGCCGCTTAAGGATGCCTTGGAGGTCGTAAAGTCGACATCAACTGACACTGTTGGCTGTCACCTGCTCAAATGTAGAAATCTTAAGGGCTCATTGTGGCAGAGACAATGTTGCATGGTTTTACGGCCAAGAGCTTCCTGTAATTGAAACTTGATGAATTTTTATCTTTGCATGCATTGTTTAAAATTCAAAAGAATGGTTATCAACCTTGCATAAATTTTCATAATTTCGCAATTGCCACATAAATTTGTGTGCTTTTGAATAGCAATTGTTTTGATATTGTATAGGTGAAATGTTGACTTATTTAATTTTCTTTAGCTGGATGATAAAGTTATGGAATTGTATTCTTATTAAAACTGAAATTGTTTAAACTGATAAACTGGTAAAGGTACAATTTGTTGTATAGTTCATTAAATTTTGATTTGAATTTATTTTTATAATTTACTTAAATTTCAAAACTGCTTACAAAAATGTAAATACTTTGGAGCATCCTAGCTAATCAATTAATGTCATCAAAAACACATTTTTTCTTTATATTTTTCTCAACTTTATTTACACTTTGTGCCTCTTTTCTTTAGAAATGAAATGAAGCGTTAAACCGTAGCCTGTAGAGTGCAAAAGGTGGATATAGACCTGACGACCCGAAGGCATTGAAGGATGTTTACATTTTCAATTAAAATTACCACGTAGTTGCCTAGCTACATGTTTTGCTTGAATGGTCAGCATTTCCTTTTTTTTTTTCAATATTTTTCCTTTTATTTTTCTTAAGTGCGTAAGTTGTGTCCTTCTTTACAATTGCCTTCAGATAAAGTAAATAACATGTTTTTTTACTAAGCTTGTAGATGCTTCATTGAGAATGTGATAAAGTAAGTTATTTTCTATTATAATAATTTAAATGTATAATTGAAAAGACAGCCTGAAGTCCTCAGTTACTTTGGCTTAGTATAGAATATAATTCTATAAAAAAGTCGAATAAATAAAATAACATTATTTGTCCGTTCTGGTTCATATATTTATCAAGTAAAAGCAAATTATTTTTGAGTTAAAAAGACGTGAGAATTGTTGCATCCATGCAAAGTTCACTGAACCCTTAAATTTGAAATTCTCAGCCATGCTAATTTCATAATTATGTTATTATTATAATTCCAGATAATTTTCCTTTGTTTTTTAAGGGTTTCGCAAAAACCGGCGCCGAAAAAACAAATGACGAAAAAAAAGAACAACTTTTTGCCGAGTTGAAGACTTTTTAATGTCTTTGGGCGAAGCATTTAAAACAACCATAAAAAGAATTTTATTGTCTTTGTTCCCATTGAGACACTTTCCACTGGCATTTGTACCCATGAGTATTATTTTTGCGCCGTATTTTCTTTGGCTTTGGTTTTGGCATTTGCCATGGAGATGTTTGTGCCGTGGAAGTGCATCTCTTTTGTGGCCAAAACAAAGGATGTGTTAATTAAATTAAAGAAAAGTGCTTAAGGGTCGTAAAATGTTATCAGGCAAACAGGATATGCCAAAAGGATACGTGATAAAAAAATATTTAATTGTAATTTGCATTTTTTAAGTTGATTATTTGATAACAATTTTAAATGTGAGCATAAAATAATTTTATGCTATTCAATTTTATTGATTTGTGGTAATACAGAAAGAACATCAATAATTCTCAGTGACATTTGAGGATTTTTAAACCTAAGGAAATATTATTTAACCTATGGTTTAATTGTTCTTTGTCATATTTGTGGTTTACTTTGGTTTTACTTTGACTCACCTGAATTACCGCAATTGTTTATTTGGCTTAATTAAAATTTAACCAAACTCATTAGGCATTGATGTTATACTGAGGTTAATTTGGGCGTTAATACAATTAGATGTGTCTTCCAGGTAATTAATCATCACAATAAAAGGAACTAACGTGTTTGAATCTTTAAATTTGTAGTATATGTATATTAACGACATGTTTATATAAGAAATTCTCATTAAATTTTATAGAACTCCTATTAAAAATGTACATTAAAAATTCGAATAGCACTTGCCATCCAGCCTTTAAAATTTCTAAAATTTATGTCTCTGCCTGCTTTAACACTTAATGTATAGGCATTATTCATTTACATTCTTAAATATGTATATAATTTTCATTGTAATGCAATAAAATGGAGCATGGTGACATAAATGCAATTAAAAAACATTTGCAGCCATTAAAATGCCATTTTGTGTGTGTTTTTATTGGGTTATTCTCTGGGGGCCATTAAACTCATTAAAATTTGACACTGTCCTTGTTCAGTTGTCAGTGGTATCCATTGTGACTGCCTCCTCTCCCTGCTGCTCTTCCTGTTCCACCTTCCCGTTCTGCTTCCTTGTTAGCCAGAGTTTCTCAGCTGCTGAAGTGATTAACGTTCGTTTTGGTCTACTTGGCAATTGGAGAGATGTAGAGCTCAAACTGTGCGTTAATCAAATGTCAATTAAGCTGTGGATTCTGGCATAGTTCGCAGCCTGCTGTTGCTTTAAATGCTCTTCAGACAGTGAGTATTTGGCTAATACTTATGATAGCAACAGAAGAGTTTTCTGGTTCAGAATTCACTTAACTGAGCTCTACCTTTAGTCTGCGTTTTCTATCCAATACTTAAGCAGCTGTCTAGACATAATCTATAGATTTGTCGGCATTAATTCAGTTTGCGCAGCATAAATATTGAGGGAATTGCAAACACTTTATTTACAATGCAAACTCTTATTCCAACTTTATAAATTGCTGATTTATCTAATATTCTACTGACCCAGTTTTTCCTCCTGTGACTTTGATTAATTCCAATGTATTATATAAAATGCTTTGGTCATACTCTGCCCTTAGTCAGTGTTTAACGCTTGGATTTGTTAAATTTGCTGCTGCTGAATTATGGCTGCTCTTTTGTGTAAGACACAAATCGAAAGTGGCAAAAAATATGATTTATGACAAGAGGAAATTAGTTGTATGCTGAAAAAAGCCCAATGTGGCAAAGGATGTGTCAGTTTGCCTTTAACTTTGCCTCTTTCTCAAGCATGTACATGTTTGTCTTGCTTGTAATTATTCTTAAATTTGGCGTAGAGAGTTTTCACATGCGGAAAAACAAATTGTTTGACTACGCGTATAAGATAAACAACACTTTTCCTTTCAAACATTTTAATAAGTTAAATATTTGTGTTGTACTTTTTGATAGATAAACTTCTACAAAAAGTTGCTACACGTATTGTGCGGAAATTATGAAAAAGTTGAAGCACTGCTCAGAATGTTTCTCGTGTAACATAAATATCTAAATAAACTGGCATTTGACAGTTAACCTCAGGAAGCAAGTTATTCGTTGGCAAAGTTCATCAGCTTGTTATCAATTGACAAACACTGGACAACACAGCTGTCAATAGTCGGGCATTGTCCTTGAAGCATTACGGCTTGTCTTGGCTCAAACTATCAGCGGATATCCTGTAGAGTCTGTGAACTGTGGCGGTAACAAAACAAGGACACTTCCTCTCTGCTCCCAGCTCTTGCCTAGTATCCTTGTGGAATTAAGCTCAAATTCCGGAAGGACCAACAGAAATGTTTGTTGTTTTTGGAGAAGTCACGTAACTTATACAGACAAAACAAAAAAAAAAACAAACAACTTTGACAGATCTGACAGGTTGGACGCCCTTTCATCGATAGCCACGTGCCATGGTTAGCAAAAAATAATACAATGTTTACTTCAACCGCTTTCGTAAAAGCTTAACCTTGAAGCAAAGTTTAATGGGCTAGCATTTTTATATGGGACATTTTCTTTAGCCTAATAATTTATAATGAAATTTTAAATATTAAACATAATCTCAGCTTGTATCGTTGAGAACCTGAAGGCATCCTATTAATTAACATGGGCCAACTTGTTATTTTCTAAACCCTTTTCAGCCTTCTTCTTTCGTAAATTAACAAATTGTCGAGTTCACTAGGTAAGTCATAAGTGGGCCAAGTTTAAAATTCGTTTTTTTTTTATCAAAATTAACTTTTATAGGGTCTGCCTATTTCATGTCAAGTATCTGGCAGCTTCTATTTATACAAAGTGTACTTAAAAATTATTAATGTTGCATAAATCATGCGTTGGGCATCTGTTGATTTTTATTTTCTAGAGCTGGCACTTTAGAGTGCAGAGAATTATTATTTTATTTATTAGCTGTATCTGTATCTGTTTAACTTGTCTGTATCTTGTTTATGTAATAAATTTGCTTTGTTTATCTGCCCAAATTTAATCAGCTTAAAGCAAAGCAATAACCTTGGCCAGAGCTTTGTCCCATAGCCCTGACAGCTGTCTGCCATCGACAAGAATCTCTTAACTTGCTCATGCTAGGCACGTAAAAAACTTTTGTGACATTAAACTGTCAGAAATTTCTTTTCTTTGACGCTTTCAAGTAGTACTTAAAGTATTACAAATTTCCCTTGAAAATATTCTTTACACATAAGTCTACAATTTACAAATTGAAATTTTAAACATTTTTGCTTAACGCATTAAGTGAAAAAACAAAACGCAGCAAAATCAAATATTTACAATGTAAGACTTAGTAACATAAGGTGTTTTGTTGAATTTTTATTTCATTTAATTTATACTCATCCTGTTTTTTTCCTGAGGGTACATTTGATAGCTCTCTGACATGAGTGCATTGTTAAGCTATAAAACTATTAAATGTTTGCACTTGTCAGTTCACTTTCGACTACTCACGCCTTTTTGACGGAGCAGCTGGCGCCCAATTAGGCCTTGATGGGTTTTTCACTTGAGTGTCACACGTTGCGTATGCGTAACACGTACTATTTGCCTTTGGCGGCCGCCCTTGGGTCAACGCCTCTAATGAACTTTCCGGTTCAATGATTGTCAACGCTTCTCCACTAAAAGCTTTACAGGTTGCTAAGTGCCAAAGTATGTTGAGGATATCAGAAAAAAAATCAAGAAAATAACTAAGAAATAGTTAGGTACTGAAACTACTTGAAAATTTAAATCAAGCTGTTTGCTTTTCATGTGGTTCTAACAGCTTGAAGGTGATTAAAAAATTTCAACTTGTCAACTACATAAACCCCGTCTATACATAAACTGCGCGCTCTAGTTTTTGGCGCTGTCACGTGGCAGAAGTAATTGAATTTACATCAAACTGTATTGACAGTTTAATGAAATTTTGGAATTGCCATCTATTTGTTAAAAGCCCCAGGTTTTGAAAAACAAACACATGTATGAAATTTAATCTAGACGTTGGCAAATAAATAAATAACGGCGACGTTTGTTTATCTGACTTAAGATAATGGCTTATGCCAGTTTAAATTTTTGTGTGTAGATACTTGGGGTTATCTGTTAGTTTTTGAATCTCTTCAACTATCTATTGGTTTTTTCAGCATTGTTCGGAATCCATGTTGATCGGAGTATATGAAACATTCAATGTACCCATTCAACCGCAAATATTTCTAAAACAAAGAACACAAATTGGGACAACAGGAATATGCGTAAAACTGAAGAGCATCCAATAAAAAAATCTAAAAAATTCCGTTGGCTACGCAAATATGCAAACACGCAAATATTCAAACCGAGGTACACGTTCTAAAAAATTGTTTTTATTACTAAGCCAAACCAAATCCATATTGAGTTCGCAGTTACTTTTTTAACTCTGCGGCTTTGCCTCTAAAATGAACAAAGACTAAAATAAAATTTAGAGGCATAGTTATAAATCGTGAAGAAAAACCCATTCACATCCAGTTAATATTTGAAACTATATATTTCATACCATCTTTAAAAAGCAATTTCAATTCAATTTAAGATTTATATTGATTCTTAAAGTTGCGTTTATATTTACAACGAGTATCTTGAATTCTCACCTCTGCAATATCTTCTCCAGGTAAGTAAACACGAACCGAGTAAATTTAACTTCCTTCGAACCATAAATTCGTACTGTGCGAATGGCACAGAGTTAGAGCCACATAAATTCTTGCTATCAACACTCAAGTAGGTAAAATCCACATCCCTGGGTGTATGCAAGTGGACCAGACAACCGGTATTTTGTGGGCTTGCCTAAGTACGGATATTATTGCAGGTCATTTCACAGACAAAGCCCTTTTTCCATTTCTCTAGAGTACGGCAGAAAGCACAAACTAGTTGGAAAAACTATCACCAATGTGATAGGTTGCGTTTGATATGTTTATTGTAGTTTTATTTTCTAACTAAGTACAGTTAATAGAAGGTGTTAAAAGCAAGTCCAAAGTAAAAATGAAGTTATAGTGGAAACTGAAAACATTTGATAATATTATTAATAAAGTAATGGGAACTCCCAAATATGTAGTTATTTTTCGGAATTTAACTAGTAATTGAATTCACCTATCCATTTAGTTTATTTTAAAGAAGTTTTTATATTTTTTTACGTTTTTATTTGCTTGACATCAAAAAGGATTACATAAAATGCTGAGCGTGACTGTTTATCTGCAATTTGTTTTTTTTTTATATTGATTAAAAAATACGCCCTTGATATGAATAAAATCTTAATTTTCTAATAGTATCTTAGTCCTTTTAAAATTATATTCCATTTAAAGTCACATCGCAGCGAAACTTAGCTATCAGTGTTGTGCTTAATATTTGTACACATTCCATGACTAAATTGTTTTTAACTTTGGCATGCAGTCAGCCAAAATAAGGCAAATTGCTTAAACAAACAATAAATAACTCATACGCAGCGTATGCCAGCGGCACTTGAGCATAATACGCGCAGCTAATCTTGCCAAGTGGCTCATAAAGCATTTGCATAAGCCAACATTTTCAGTCTAAGCCCCTGCACATAGACAATATCTAGCAAGCTACTGGCATTATACCTCCAAAGGATTCGTTTCTTCAACTTCAACGAGAACTGGCACAGCAGGACACTTGGATATCCATACATGTGCATATGGGTCGTAGCCAGATTCTAAATTAAATAAAATGTGAAGAACATATACATATATAACTACTTTGTAGTATTGTCAGATATATGTAATATAATATGACATCTTTAAAAAACGATCTAAAATAACTCCGTTAATTATTCTCATTTCAATTTTACTAACATTTAATATTACAATAAGGCAGCTAATGCACAATTGCATCAAAACAAAACTCGATTTGCTGACAGAGCATTATCTAGACCTCAAAATGACGACTCAAAACCTCGATTTTTTATCACCTAATTTTCTGCAGGCAAAACAAATCAAAAATGCAAATCTATGCAAATTGCCAACGCCTAAAATTTATTTTTCTTTTATGGTTAGCCATAAAAAAGCTATAATTCACCATGCTAGAACCTGAAAATGGCCCATGCTATCGGTTATCGCCCACCATCATCAATCTGAAGTGAAAATCAGCTGAGTACATGACCCAAACATTCAAGAAATCGGTTTCAATTGCTTTAAAGTTCAAGGACTGTCAAGTCAGGCAAGTCCCTTTTAGTATGCCAAACAGGTGATGCTTATGATTGCCTAATGGAAACGTTAATGTCAATAATATAAAATATTCCGGTCAAATTGAAAAACAAATTGCTGCGAACGTTAGTTGTAAGTGTAATATTTGTGCAATGTTTTTTTTTGTTGTTTTTTCATAAACGTTCAGTCGATTTCATTGTAAAGTAGTTGAACTGGTTTTCTTTGATACATGTCTACGTAAAAAAGCTTTTTGGCAGTTTTAAATTATGCAACGAAAAGTTTTAAGAAGCTATAACATTTCAGATGCGGAAACTGAAAAACTGTTTTACTTTGAAAGAAATAGCTGCTCAAGCAGATGTGCCAATACTGGATATCTGAACATGTGGTAAATTGTAAAAAAATGTATAGAAATATATTGAACAATGTTATATTTTAATAAATCCTCTTAATTACTTACATTAAATTTTTTTAATAAATGTGTGTTAAACTTTTTGGTGGTTGAATGTCTGTTGTAGTCAATACATCTTGTTTGTCAGTAAAGTTTTCGCAAATTTTAATTACCAAGTTGACAGTTGCAGGTATTTGTTGTTTCTACATCAGTGGCAATGCTTTTATTATATGTTGTACTGATAAACTAACAATTTAATTAAATACGACATTAACTACAACTTATGTACATAATAGGCAAATGGGTTTATTTATAATTATTGTTTGATTATTGCATACAAATAAGTTTCGTTCTCTTCAATATCGCACGATTTGCTATAGAAAATATTTATTTTTCGCGTCAACTAACATTGAAATTTTATTTATTTTCAAAATTCATTTTTCCATTTTCTCAGACAAAGCCAACACACAAACATAACAAAATAAAAAGTAAAAATATATATTTTCCTGCTACCACAACCATCGAAATTGATTTTAGATCCAGCAAATAAAACTGTTCAATTGAAGCAAAGTGAAAGCAAATACTGCAATTCGATAACATCAAAAATGAAATGGAAAATATTTTAAAAATAAGTTTAGCAAAAACAAAGGGGAAAATTGGAAAAATAAAACAAACCATCGAGGAAGGTGCAGATCTGTAGGGCGCAAGGCTACAGTCGGACGTAACCAACAGCAAGAGACGCTCTGCTTTGTGGTTTAATAATCACTGCACACAGCTCGTTAACCAGATTAATATGGTTTGCCACGCCTCCTACTGGGTGTTACCCACATTTCCCATTTGCACTAACTCAATAGACAATTTTTTACTTTCTCAAAGTACGGGGTCTAATGAAATATGGAATATTAATTAGGAGCATGTTCACTATGTTTTAATATGTAAAGAATATTTAAAACTTTAGAATAATTATATCTAAATAAGTGTTTGCTGTTCAATCTAATCGAATTATAATTTACAAATATTACTATTTTTAACAGCATGGTCTTAAATTTTCATCACTTGTGAAACTTAGCTATTAAAGAGCAGATAAACTGTGGCAGCAGGTTTATGCCAATCAAACGAAATTGTATCAGGAACACGCAACCGAAAACATCAGGTCTAATAGTATCCAACCTAATTGACATTTCATTGAAGGTGCCGACATTGACTGCATCCAAAAGTGAGGTACCATCACACACGTGTCTTTTACGTGTCGGAAAATGAAATTCTACGCTCCTTTGGACTGGCATCTGGCATAACGATTGCGAAATGAGCAGAAGTCTGAGCGCTTGTCTATCCCCAATGAATCACCACATCACGTGCCACACAGTCCTCATTCTCGTTAGTTAAAGCTTTGCTCAAGCTCGTTTTCTGATAACAGGTGGAAAGAAATTAATATTTGCTACTTCAGAGAAAAGCTTAACATTACCAGGTTTGATTATGTTATGTACATAACAAAGAATATTTAATAAATCTTAAGCTAATTTATTTATTAATTTCCACAAATTAAATGTGTATTACTCTCTATAAGTGAAACTATTTTAAAGCTAACAATTATAGTTTTCTATTACAACTCAGTAAGTTCACACATACAAAGCGTGATAAATTGGAAATTAAACAAACAAATTGCCATTGGTTAGGCTCAAGTAAAACTTTTAAATACAATTACTCTTGATTAAATAATATTTAGTAATATGTAATATTCAAACAGTCCGATCTGCCAGGTAAAAAAAACCATTTCAAATGTATAATTTCCATAACAATTACAATTATTGTTGTACTAAATTGAAATCTATTCGCAAGGTGCAAAAAAAAGAAGTATTTTCAATGAATCCAAGTTAGTTTTTGAGCTGAGAACTGAGCTGTGCCATCATGTGGTGCAGACGTTTTAAATTTATACTATTCTGGATTTTAGTTTCGACATTTTTCGTATACTACCTTATTAAATCAAGTAAGTTACACAAAAGCTAATTTCTAAATGTTTGAACAAGTTTTGAGCAATCTGTGGTTTATTAGCGTACGTGCAAATAGTTCAAGCATTCTGTTTATTAATCCGACTTTCTGTTTTTATAACTAGCGAAAAACACTGATTATATGTGGAGTAAATCGTTTACCAATGATGTGCCCGATTATATTGAATATTACGATAATGAAAAACCCAGCTTAGATGAGATCAAACGTGAAATTGTTAGCTATAATAACAATCAACAAGTTCTAAATGAACACAAATTTGGTGCTCTAACAAACAATTCTATTATCATAGTGATTCAGGTGAGTGTTATGATGACTCAAAAGCTTTATAGATACAATTTTTAATGTTTAACTTTCAGGTTAACAAGCGAATAAGTTATCTAAAGAATTTGATTCATACTCTGTCAAAAGCAACAGATATATCCCAGACCTTGCTTGTATTCTCACACGATTATTTCGACAATAGAATCAATAAAAACGTGCAAGCAATTGATTTCAGCAAGGTAATGCAGATATTCTATCCCTATTCTTTGCAAGTATATCAAGATGAGTTTCCCGGCCAGGAGAACTGTCTATTCAAAACAAACAGTTCCCATGATACGTAAGTATCTTATCGACTAAGTTGTTTTGGCTTAAACTAATTTTAGGACTTTTCACAGCAATTGTTCTACACATGTGGATGCTAATGGCCACGTTAGAAGTGCAAAACATACAGCAATTAAGCATCATTGGTGGTGGACGGCAAATCGCGTTTTTAATGAACTTCTGCTTACAAAATATCATACAGGCGAGTACAATGTTGATATTTCCTAAAATAGAGTATGGTAAAAACACATTTGTTGCAGGTCTAGTCTTGTTTTTGGAGGAGGAAAACCATCTCATCGAAGACTTTTTGTATGTTCTGAAACTCATGAATAGGGACCGACATCGGTTGTGTCCTGAGTGCAATGTGCTCAACATTGGCAGTCATAGTACAATATCGACAGACTTTGATTACTTTACCTATAACAATAAGGTATGCGTTTCGATAAATCATTATGGAAAATATTATAGAATATTACTGCGCTAGATAGCGGCAATGCCATGGAGTGCCAATAACAGTAATATGGCATTTGCTTTTAATCGTACCACTTGGCAAAACATTATGGCATGTGCTGTATATTTTTGTACTCATGATGACTACAATTATCACTGGACCCTGGAACGAGCCTCTGCAAACTGTTTGCGACCCAAGCTAATGACATTGACCGTCAGATCAACTCGGGTGTTTCACATAGGAACCTGGTATGTATTTGAAATCCTAAAGTACAATGTGAATGATGTAGTTAAACTATTTAACATTTTGCAGTGGTGTTCATAAGACCTATGAAGATTGCTCCGCTAGTTATCTGGTGGCTAGAATTCAAGACCTTATCAGGGCGTTGATTATGTTTAAGAAACTGTATCCACCGGTTCTGAAGATGGTAAACCCCAATTTTGATATAAAACCCTTGCTAAAAGTTAAATCCAATGGCGGATGGGCCGATCCACGTGACCATAAGCTTTGCTTGATTATCGCAAGAATAAGCACACAGCGCAATAAGACAACAGCACAATTATTAACTTATTAAATTGAACTTAATTTTGTACAGTACTAAGGAGTCGGCCAAGTTTCTAAACAAACAAATTTACCTTCAGTTGACAGCGAATAATACACAGATAATTTTGTGGGCACCGTTGTGACCACAGTTCCCTAAACTCAAGCTTTTGTCAGCATCCAGCATCCAACTAGTTTGTACTTTCCTGTCTCTAGTCCTGCTTCTGCATAATTCGGCTAACAAACTTTGCTCCGGTAGCTGTGGTAGCTTCTCGGACGTTTTTACAGCTGGAACCCCTAATGGAACCTCTTCTGCCGCGCCAGCTGATAAACTTTCAAATTTGCATGCTAATGAAGGCCGCGGCTTCCCAGCAATGCCGTGAACTTTTTAACTTATGCTTGTGCCGTCTAGTACGAGTATCTGACGATTTATGCAGATGCTGTGGACCTGATGCTATCCACATCACATGAACTGACATGGCCCAGTGGCTTAGTCCCCACAGTGCCTACAAATGAATTTTTTCCAACAAATTACACAACGTAACAATAAAAGCGACAAAAAAGTTATGCGTTTTTTTTTTTTTTGTTGCTTCTTGTAGTAATTTCAATTTTTCTTGATATTTTAGAGTGGCAATCTATTGGACATTTTATACAAAAGCGTTGCAGCAAAAAGTTGTGAGGAAAAACATCAAGGTTAAAGCTCAAGAGTCCAACACTTATCTACGGCAAGAAAGTTGAGTATTTACCTTGAACTTGTACAGTGCAAAATATACGGAAAGGCTACAGTCGGATATTATCGACTAGGTACGGAGTATACAAATATAGCCTTTGAAACTTATTTGTGAGTAGATGAAACTTGTTATATTTCCAAGTAAAAAATGTACTAATAAGTTGTCAATGAAACTAAACTTGAATATGATTTTTGGTTTCATAATTCCAATTTATAATTATTAATAATAATTATTCAAAGAGAAATAATTGTTCTACAGTTTTTATTAGAATTATGTTCTTTTAGTAACTAAAGTCTTCATTGTAGTCTATTAATCCTGTAGTATAGTATTTATGCAGCCACTTCTGTTTTAAATTACGAACTATTTGCTCTTTCTCACAGTGCACTGATCCCAAGCACACTAATATAGCATAGGCCAAGGATATTACTCACCTGCAGGGAACTGCAGGCGACTGCTGCCCATCTGAGTGCTGAGTGCTTTCTACACTTATTTACCCACTCGACTGTGCATGCATTCACATTTCACATTTGGCCTCAGTGTGCCAGTTGTTTGAATTTCACTAAATGTGCATTCATGCATTCATGCGTTTTATGACCCACTGCCAGGGCAGCTTTAACTATTCAACAGAGCCCAGGCAATTCTTCTTGCCAACCACAACTATTTGGACGACCTTATGCAGTTGTTAACCTTGCCAAAGGCTATTGGGCCACCCAGTTGATGGATATGTGAGTGCTTTTGTTATGTTACTAGTTTTATACACGGGAGACTTTTAAAAATGAATTTTAAAATTGTAATAAACAGAGAAAGACATTTGTTTGAGGTACTGCATTTGCAAATATAATTCGCTTTTTTATTCTCCCTTATGAATATTATTTTTATATTCCGAATACCGACTAATAATCAGCACCAAATTAAGGTGAATTTGATGAAAACAACATTAAAAAGAAATCTAAATAATGTTTGCATTTTTAATGTGGCTTCCATTAAAATGTACTTTACATCTGAGGGCGAAGTGAGAAAATGTTTGATAAATTTCTGTTATATTACCATATTTAAGAAATTTAATTAGGGGCATGACAAGCTAAAATCAAACCATTTAAATATTTTCAAATTACTGAACTCTTTGTCACAACAATCAAGAATGCCAAATACAGTATTATGCTCCTAGGCATAATCAATGGCTTGAAACTGTAACGTATTCTGGATTTTGTGTAGGTATTTTTTTCTTCTTTTTAGCAACATTTCTGCATTATTAAGTGGCACAGCATGTCGAGAATATGCTAATAACTGTGGGGCTCACATACAAACTTGCCACATCCATTTGGAAGGCGACGTTGCGCATACGCTATGTTGTATGTGAGAGAAAATTGTGCAATATATTGTATAAAACAATGGCATTAAAGGATAGAGAGTGCGTTTTAAATTTGCTTTCAGTCAGACGCATGTCGAATTTAAAATAAAGCCTAGGCTTGCTCAAACATTTGCGCATAAATATAAGAAAATACGGGAGAGTTAAAGCGGAATTCTTTACAAAACTATGCGGCTTTAAATTAAAGCCTATTCGATATGCAAACAAGTCGATTAAGAAAGTCAACAACAGAGTGCAATTCAATAAAAGGGGCTCAGTTTTGAGGGCAATTAACTATCGATTATACAATTTAAATTTATAGTTTGCACATCGCTCATGTACTTTTCGACTGTCTGTTGTTTTTGTGTGCGTTTGCTCACTTCAGTTGGCATATTAATTGGAGTTCCTTATCAGGTGTCACAGTTTGCAGCACACTTAACGACTTCGAGTACGAGGGGAATGCCATTCCGAATGCAGCTCAAAGGAGGCAAATGAGCACAGTTTAAGTATTTACTCAGCAATTGGCATTAATAATTTGAGTGCAAGCAAATGAGATACGCTGCAATCAGCATCCAGCATGCCTTTTGTTATAATTGAAAATGCTGAGTGTGCACTTGGCTGAGACAATGCTGAGTATTTCACAGTACCAGCTCCACATAACTAGTTAAATATGTAATAAAAAGATACCTTAAAAGAATCAAGAACTTAAGTAATCAAGAACTTTAAGTTTTTATCATATATCGCTGTCTACAATATAAAATAAATAACATTTTAAAAGATGTTCTAACACCTGAAAAGGCTTAATCAGCTAGATAGTTGTTATTATGAATTTAAATTAACTATTTATTTTGCTTCACCTGTTAACTCTACATATACATACCTTTCAATCGATACAAGAAAATCAAGTGACAATTATGCTGGATCAATTTGAGCTTGTATTTGCAATGACTGAATACACAATGAATCAATGTACCAAAATAGACAACAGTCAAAAAAAATTACATCTGTTCGGTGTTGTAAACGTGGGCAAGTGCATAAATTTACTGGGTGGGATGGCAATTCAAATACTGCAAGTACAAATACTGTATATTCACATTCATTCTGATTCGCCCACATACATGAATAAATTCATATTTGTGTGTGTTCATATTGTGCAATCAGGGCAACAAATTACGTATAGTTTGCTAGAGTGGAAGCAAATTGTTATTGCAAATAATATTGTTTTGCATATAGCAATGATTAGATGCATATATTCCCTTTAATTCAGTAATGTGTAATTTTAATTAAAACTGCTCTTGGGCAAATATGATTTGTATAAATAATGACGTTTGCTGCAATTCGATTAAAGGCGATTTATAAGTTAATTTACACACTTGCATTTACTAATTTTAAATTCATATCAAATAGGTTCCACGCAAGCAGAATGGAAATATGCATTCATAAATTATCATGCATATTTACAACTTAATTGGTATTAATGCTATTAAGTGAAGTGCAGAAGTGTAAGTATTAAATGGAGATTAAAATAAACTATGCAAACAATATGAATTTACATTCCAACACCAATTTGTCACATATTCGCCTATTAAATAATAAACATGCAAATTCCTAATATTTACTTTGGTTAATTTCTGCTGAAAGTGACTGACACACTTTAAATGCTTTGAATGCTTGTAATAGTCTGAAGTGTTATGTTGAATAGCACAAACATTGCATAAATAAGAAGATGATTTATTCAGTTTTATTTGTATATGTTTGAGCCTGAACTTTGGCTATTTCTAAAAATTCTTTCAAAATTCTCACTCATTTATAATCTATTCTATTCTATTATAATAAAACCCTAATGCTTTAAAATCACTAATATATTAAATATAATTAATAACTAGAAATATATTACCACGCATAGACCTATAGACAAAACAAACTGTAAGGAAAATAATAACTTTGTATAATGAGTAAGGTTAACAATTTACATAACTTTCGTAAGATAAACTATTTACATGTTGGGCCTGCTGAGAATTTAAGCTTGTTTTTCACTTGCTTGCCGGAATATTAGAATATTCTGTGGCCTGTAGCAAACACTCATTACTATGCAACCAAACTTGGAGTATTTCCAAGAAGATGCTTTGTGCAATAAATGCTTATTTAATTAAAGCCTTTGGCTGAGCTAGTTTACAAGACGGCAACATGTTCTGATAGTATTTAAATTCGTTTCAATTGCAGTATAATGCCTCTAATTATATCTTTAAGTGTGACTGCACAAAAGGGCTTGCTTGTGGCTTATATTCTCAAAAGTTTTGAGATATTCATAATGCTCTTCACTACACATAATCCAAATAATTACATCCCCATAGACGAAGGCCTACAGTTCAGGTAAAATTTAATATATATGCTAGTCCGTCTGAGGCTGGAGCAATTTAAGAAGCAGCCAACGCCAAGTAATAAAGGAGAGTGCAAAATGCAAAATGAAGGCAACATGGGGATGTGCATATGCTATGAATGGCAGGCACTCAAAGTTTGTGAAGCTCGTGAGAAGGCCACAAAAGGTTGGTTGCATAAAGACAGGATAAGAGCGGCAAGGACGTGTAAACTGCAGCAAAAGACCACAGTATGTCGCTGTGCATCGTGTGTCTGTATAGGAGAATGGGCGCAAACATTTAGCGGACACTATCAGAAAGTCAGGGTCGACTGTGGAGGACAAACGTTCCATGGTGCAATCTGCAATGTAATTGACATTTGATTAACGCAGAGCTCAGGTCAATTTTACCTCTGCTTCCTCCGATTAACATTGAAAGAGGGAGGAATGTTAATAAAGATTGTGAGATAAATTAAAAGCGTGCTGCACTATTATCGACCGTGAACCAATACACATGGGAAGCTTCATCAGGCCAGTGTCAAATTTCAATGAGCTTAATGAATCCACAATGTAATAAACTATACATAATGACATTTTAATGGCGGTTAATGTATTTTAATTACAACACACTGACGTCAGCTGATTGCTTTAGAATGTACAGAAATATAACATTTTATGCAAATTATCCCATTTTTAACATTTTATGTATTATTTAACTAAATAAATCTGTGACATATATTTAATTTCATTTATTCTATTATAATCATGAGCTATTTGTTTGTAATACAAAAATATTGTATTTATTTGTTATATAATACAGTGTCTCAACTAATTGATCACGGGTTGTCTATAAGTTGTGAATATCTGTTTTTATATAAATAATGCACTTAGATTTGTATAATTTTTTTAATGAACATTAATATTTAGCTTGTTAGTAATAATATAAAAAAAAAATTATTTGGTTTCAAACCATATTGGGTGCTGTACGACAGATAATGTAGCTCCATGAGGGTTGATCAATTAGTTGACCCTTGCGTTTTTTACGTTTTATTTGTAAATTCATTGCCATTTTCGTAGGTCCATCGTCTCTAATTAAAATGTAAGTAATGCACCTATTCAATAAAGGTTGTAATATTAATAATTCAATGCTAGGTTTTAGGTTTTCCTGATTATGGTCTTTTTTTTTAACCGGTTCATAGATGACGGTCCTTCAATATGTATGGTTGAAAAAACCAAGTGTTTTATACGAATTAGGGTGCCTCATCGAAAAACTACACCAGAACTTTGCATTCAAGTTGATAAATTTTCAAATATACGCCAAAATATGGACAAAAACGTGTCAAAAACATAGCGGGAAAAAAGCCAATTTTGTTTATGACCCATCCAGAAGCGAGTGTTACGGCATATTAAAAAAACTAAGCCCGACACAGCTGAGCAAATGAATGAAGATTCAAAAACACCTATCGGTATTAATCTGACGACCGAAGCCGTATTCAAAATATCCAGGCGAAAACACCTCCATATGCGTCAAAACATGAAAAACCCTTATTAGGGCCTCAATAAAATTTTTGTTATTTTAAATTGGCCGAAAATATAAAAATTTCACTATGGTTTATTGGAGTAGAGTAATATGATCAGGTAAAACACAAATTTAAATGAAAAGGAACGGTGAGGAAAAAAAAACAGCCAAAAATGAATTTTCAAGTGTTTTTCACGTTTTGACGCATATGGAGGTGTTTTCGCCTGGATATTTTGAATACGGCTTCGGTCGTCAGATTAATACCGATAGGTGTTTTTGAATCTTCATTCATTTGCTCAGCTGTGTCGGGCTTAGTTTTTTTAATATGCCGTAACACTCGCTTCTGGATGGGTCATAAACAAAATTGGCTTTTTTCCCGCTATGTTTTTGACACGTTTTTGTCCATATTTTGGCGTATATTTGAAAATTTATCAACTTGAATGCAAAGTTCTGGTGTAGTTTTTCGATGAGGCACCCTAATTCGTATAAAACACTTGGTTTTTTCAACCATACATATTGAAGGACCGTCATCTATGAACCGGTTAAAAAAAAAGACCATAATCAGGAAAACCTAAAACCTAGCATTGAATTATTAATATTACAACCTTTATTGAATAGGTGCATTACTTACATTTTAATTAGAGACGATGGACCTACGAAAATGGCAATGAATTTACAAATAAAACGTAAAAAACGCAAGGGTCAACTAATTGATCAACCCTCATGGAGCTACATTATCTGTCGTACAGCACCCAATATGGTTTGAAACCAAATAATTTTTTTTTTATATTATTACTAACAAGCTAAATATTAATGTTCATTAAAAAAATTATACAAATCTAAGTGCATTATTTATATAAAAACAGATATTCGCAACTTATAGACAACCCGTGATCAATTAGTTGAGACACTGTATGTATTTAATTGATTGAAATACCCACAATAATCATAAAGCCATTCAGCCTATCATATCAATTGTTTCGTTCTTATTCAATTTAGCACACATTTTGAAATGTAAAATATAAATTTACCAAATATTAATTTACAGTTGCAATATGTGTATCAGATTTTCTGATATTATACTGAAGATAAATTCATCTTTGTGAACATTTCAAGCTGAATACCAAATGAGTAACGTTCAATGCAAGCATATGAGTATTTACTGGAATTATTACAGCTCAACAATGTGAATAATAAAAGAAGTTTAAGCCAACTATGATATACCACGTAGTCAGTCGCACACATCAATTGGATTGCCTGCAAATTCTACGGCTGTTTATTGTTAATTTATTGTTTCAGTTGCGTTACAAAGGAAATGACTTCCATTAAGCCAAAAACAGTTAAACTTCAAAGGCTTTTGGATTTATGACAGGCCGCTGAGGGCTTGGCTTAAATTTAAAGCAAAATTTTGATATATCGACAACCCATTTTATGTTAATTTTATTCAACGTAGTTAATGAATAAAAATTAATTGCTCAATTGTGCATATATCTTTGCATAATAAATCAGCATAATTTAGCTTGAATTATTGCATGTTTTCTGCACATAAATCTTTATACTCTGCTCTGGTTTCTGCAATTTTATCTAATAAGATTAGGTTTTTGTTTTGACCCCGAAAGGATAACAATGAAAATGGCAAAAACTGCCTGAGTAAAATGAACAATAATCATAAAATCGCCATCCAAAAAGAAGTAAAGACAATAAACTTACTTTTATTATGCTCTTCATGGCAATTAAAGGGTTTTCAAGTTGACAAGAGCTTTCAAGAAGATTTATTGCATGAAAATGAAATGAAATAAACATATTATAAAGAAATTAAATGAATTATTTTAATAATTGTACCAAATTTAATTTATTTAATATTATTTATTTTGTAATACAACCAACTAACAAACGGCAGACATCCTGGTAATTATTGTGAAATGAACTTTTCAATTAGTGTGCGTACAATTAAAATCCAAGCCCCAGACCACAATCCCATTGCAAATGTTTCGCATATATTTCACAAGCTGTTAGCACTTTGCAAACTGTATTCAAATTCTCATTGAATCTTGTGCTGAACGAAGTCACGCATTTATGTCTAATAAATAAAATGATGAGGGTTCCTTTTGGGGTTGAGTGTCTACAATAAATCGACTTGATTTTAATTAAAGCTAAATACAATGAACACTTCAAATTCCCAAACAGCTCACTTCTCACTTGAGGGCTGTAATGGCGTGTGGGTGCGTAAATTCTACGCTAAGCACTAATACAATTTGATAGCCAAACATCATTAACAGCCGTTAACCGCGTTAATGCTGGGGCCCGTTAGCATTTGATTATGGCCAATGGCAATGCTTTGTGGGCAAGTTCATGTCTGTCACTCTGCTGTTCAAATTATGATTATGGAAGGTATTAAATAAGAAGATTAATAACATTAGGAAAGACACGTGTCCTCGCAGCGAAAAGTAGGTCGGCAGTTAAATACAGAAGTTTAGTTGCCTCTGAATTGTAATGTCTTTAAATATATATTTTAAGAAAAATTATATATCAGCCAAAAATTTAATTTCATCAGCTTTCTTTTCCGCGACACTTTTCTCTAAACAGCGATGATTTACAGCTTTATTCAGTATCTTCTTACTTCGATAACATTTATTATAAATTCATTATGTATCGATATTTTGATTTACAACTTAATAGCAACAGATATGTATAATTCAGCGACAATTATATTTTTTGGTATTTATGTTATTTTATATTTATTATGATTCATTTTTTCCCATAGTTCGATAATTATTTGAACTTAACTGCCTGATAAACGAGCGACATTTGATTCTTTCAAGTGTTTATAACATGCAAACCAACATCATAACTTTGTTAAATAAAACTTGATACGCTTTTACAGAGATTTCTCAATACTTACATATAATTTGCAACTTTTTTTATTTGTTCTTTTGCTGTAGCTACATATAACTTTTGCTCTGCAATGCATCACTTAACTCGTTGAATGTTTGGCAATTGCTTGCACTTAAACGGCAAATGAAAAGTTTCGCATCTGATTTTTATTTCGTTTGCTTATTATTTCATTCAATTCGAATGCATTTAAAATAAACAGCAAAGTTGTTGCGTCTGCAGCGAAATGCAGGTTATTGATAAAAGTTAAGCAGATTGCAGACAGTTTCAGTTATGCAAGATTATGCCAAATCTGTATATTAGTTTTGGCAGATTTGCAATGTAATCAACGCTGTATTAAATCTATTTTTTAGGAGGGTAATGGAAAACCATTACGAAATGATGACCAAAATCTTTCTTACAGCTGAGTAAATAGTATTAGTCCTGGGTGGAGGCTAAGTCTACAGATTACAGCATTCATCACAATGAAATCAAGTAAAGTGAAGCAGCCAAAATTGGCGATGGGCAGGGCAAGTGAGAATGCTTTGTAAATGGTCAACACAAGGCCAAAACACAATCAGCAATTGCACAAAAAAGCGGCTCGAACACAAAAGGCTAACTGAAATTGCTGCGGCTAATAACATTATTGAATGAAAATGTAGCATGTTACCCACTTTTCATTCTTTTTGGGGCTTTTCTCTCACTCCTGGAAACCAATTTACTGGTGCGTTGAGTAAACAAATAAAGAAGCTGAACTAAAGCCCAAATCAATTGTATTATAACCATCAGAGGGCGCGAAGGGAACAGAGCAAAATAAAAGCTTGTTGAGCATTCAAGTAAAGATTGAAGCTTAGCAACGTTTCATTTGCTATTGCTTTCTTTAATATGATTTTAATTAGAAATGAAAAGTTTTTCCATTTCCTCTAATTGGCAGTGATAAAAATCTGTAACATTTCTGAGGCTGCCTTTTTAACGCTTCGTTTAATTATAGACGAAACATTTGTCGATATTTCAAAGAGAACTCTTATTCTATGTGGCTGATAACAATAAATTCCCTTTAAAGCAATTTGTAAGAAGAAACTCAATTTAATTATAGCTTTAAAGTCTATAATTCACATAGTTTACTGATTAAATCATATGTACATTATGTTTTATTAACCCCAACAATTCTTTTAGCAAGTATGCTGTGTATTTTCCAGCACAGCTCGAATATAGTAAGTATGACTAAGTGGTAATCTATCTAAATTTAATTGTAGTATTTATTTTCATCCTATTTTAATCCAATTTTCTGCATCTTTTATTTTGCATGTGCTAATACAGTAAATTAATCTAAAGTGCAAACTTATTTTCCATTTCACACTTCAGCATGCACTAAACTCATACATATATAATTAAGTAAGTATAATGTAGTCAACTTGTAAATGCAACGACTACATTAAAGAAGAACAACAACATCCACTTCACTTAGTCCTGCGCCGCCTGAACCATGACTAGGGACTCCGAAGCTCAACGTGTGACATTAACTTGTAGATAGTAAGTATTATTATAGTATCTCGACGATGCAAGTCGCAGGAAACGCAGCGAAAAGAAAACTTGACATAAACGTAGTTTGCATAAAAATGCTGCAGGAAATTTAAAAGCAATTCACAGCTGCTATTCCAATGGGATGGTCCTTGAACGCTGGTCGAAACTCAATTAAATATTTATTATGTTGATAGACAGGTTAAGAAATCAAAACAATAACACATTGCAAAAAAAAACCAGTGAGAACAAAGCTGATCAGTCGAATGCGCTTGACTGTAGACTACTCTGCACACTATGTTTTAAAAATAATTATAATATTAGGTTTTTATTGGGGCTATAAAGGGGTTGTGGCATCTACTCCGCTACAAATCCTTGTGCCTGTTACATACATACAAAGCTATTAACCCTGTTATTTCCAATTTAATGGGTATAGGCTCTAATAATGAATAACAAATTATTGACAATCATACTGGCATAATGTTGCTTTTTATTTTAGATTAATAAATTATTTACGCAGTTCAATCGTTATCCAAAGAATTCAGAGTGAGAATTATAACGTAATCTTTACCACAGCACAATACATTTTTTAAATGTACATAGAATTTTGTACTCATGCTCCATTAAACTGACTTTTTCTGCGCATTGAGTGTTCCATTAAACAATCAAATATAAATGAAAAATTCAGCAATTAGCAAATTGACAAACCAGAGGCAAATAAATTCTATACGTTCTATAGAAATACTGTATGCGCTGCAAATCTTTTCAATTGATTACTAAAAAATCTCTTTAATAAATGATGATGGTAATTTTTTTTGCAATTTGTTGGTTATAGAAAAATGCACTTTCCAAATGAATAAACAATTTATTTTTTAGAGATGCATGCCCAATATCTGTTTATTTTCTTTGAATACCAGATATTATTATATAGGGAACTACTTGATTATTGAGCCCTAATTTTCTAAATACTGTACAGTTAGCTAACCTCTAATTTAGCTTTATTATTAGCTAAAATAAAACATATTTAAATTGTTATAAATATTGTAAAACTGTTACATTTAAGTAATATTTAATTTAAATGTTACCTGCATATGCAGAACTTCTGAAGAAGCCACCTTAGTTTGTTGTAGTAAAACAAAAGTTAAATGAAAATGTGGAAAAGTTGGCATACGTACAGGTGCGGAAAATGAGTTTGGTTTTAATTACTGAGTAAAAATGCAGTGAATTCTCAAGGTAAATAAATGAAACTTGAAAGTGAGCAAAAAGTGAACATTTATCAAAATAACATGCGAAAAAGCTTGTAGAAATAATTCACTTAAAATGCTTATACTAGAGTACGTTCTTTTATGTAGAGTTCTGAAACTAGAAATAATTGTTAATAATTTTATTAAGAAGATTTCTTTGCGGTTGTATTACTATTATTATTAATAGTAAAAACTTTGCAGTGTCTGTTTAAAGTTCTGCTGACCCATAGACAACCTTAGCACACTTTGGCTTATATTTCTAAATTGATTAGCTACTAATGTGTCGAATTACTAACAAACCAAAGTTTTTTGGCAAACCGCATTATATTTCAAGCGAATAGTTGGTCAATTGTTAGGGAAAAGTATGGGTTTTTAGAATAAATAATCCTTTAATTAGAAAATTTCCCATTAATACATCCCATGATTTTTGTATTCTATTCTAAGCTGTGCATATCATGTTTATATTCTATAATACAAGGAGGTGTGAAACATGTTGCAAGTGATTGGTTCGAAGCGACATGTTGTAAGCGAAATGGATAGAGCGCTCAATCAAACAGTTGCAGTGGGAACTTGTTGGATCGCCTAGCAGACACAGGGAAATTCCCACTAAAACTGTTATGTAAAGAAGCTGTTAAACGAATTGAAAATCTGCGATAAATATCTGTTAACCTTTTAGTTCACAACGGCCGTTAGATGTGTGCGGTTCGCAAGGCGCACGAGAGTGCAAAACATACTTTTAGTAAATTATAATTACGTATTTATGCAATGCATTTTAATTGTAATTTAAAATTTAAAAAAAAATATATATACTATAAATCAGATAAAAAATAAAACGTTAATCTAAAATTAACAAACATAATATTTTATTAAAATGTGAGTTGTTTTTAAATTATTTAATAGATTAAAAATTACAAATAAATAAAACAAATAATTCATACGTAAATAAATTTTTATACAACATATTTTATTTAAATGTTTATTGATTTTGCATTATTTGATACAATAATAAAAAAATGCAAATAAATAAAACATATTATACATAATAAAACTTAATATTAATAAACAAATTTTAATAATTAGCCAAAATAAATAATACAAAAATAAATATAATACATTTTTCCAATCGATTAGCTGTCAAAAAATGTAAAATTTTAACAATTACAATTAAATATAAGGCATTTCAAAATATAAATGGTAACGTGTGACAGCACAAAAGAAAGGTTTCAGCCCAATTTCTGAATACAACCCACATCTAATAGAAAGTGTCATTAAGTCCACGTGGCATTAATCATACGCACAGCTGTCAAAAACAGCAAACGGAATACAATGCGAGCCATCAATGAATTTTAATTCATGTGTCTTAATAATAAATACACACACATAGAAAAATATCCGCAATATCACATATGCTTACAACCGGTAACCCCCTTAAATCCGCACACATGTATTCGATTTACGATTAATGCGTATTTCGTGAATTAAAAATGCGTATACGCCTGGTGGGTCGGCGGTTATTGCCAACTTGATAAAACGGATAATTGAGCGCAAAAGTGGCATATAAAACCCCGTTGGGAAATACTGCATAAATTCAATGCTTCCGAGGTTTTTGTGCTGCTGGTATCGATAATGATGTCGCCATGAAACTAAAAATATTTACGTTCAATATTTATTCGCATATCTCTGGTTGTGGCTGACGCATTATATAGCTGGACTTATTCGATTAATTTACTTGCAACGTCAGCCTAAAAGCTTTTAATACATATTTATATTCGGAACAATTATTTTCATATCTTAAACGATTGTTTTTTTATTTATCGAATTTTCTCTTTTAGAGACTCAAAGCTTAATTCAAGACTTAATAAATCGCATGTCGTCGTTTATTGATTAAATTATTATTAAAATGTAAACACTTACATGCTTTTATGTAAATGATACTAATAGAATTTTTTAAAAGATTCAAAGCGAGTACTAAGTAAATAAGCGAGGCTTATTTATTTAGTATATACTTGAGCCACACGTCGTATGAGTAATGTGCGACAATTGTTTGCCACGTTAACTTGATGGGATTAAGGTACATATAATTTGTCAGTTGTTCTTTTATTTATGCATGCATTTGTTTTTCCTTCCAGCACATGACTCTCAGTGTAGGGTTTCGGTGGTTTCAGTGACTTGTCACCTGCATCAAAGCCGCACTGAGCAAACCCTTCTCTCTCCCCTCGCAGAGAAGCCAGCAGCAGGCACATGCGGCAACAAGGACGTGACATATGGCGATGTACCTCATTGCCAGTAAGATATCAGTCATCGCCTGCGGCACGCGTTGCAAGCAGACCGTGCTGCAAAAGTCTCGCGGTCAACGTGATCGTGATAAGCATAAAAACAAATATCAACATGCCAGAAAAGAGCATCAGAGTGCTTTAGAAAGCGACACCAACGCAGATGATGGCCCTGACACTGATAAAGCAGCTCAATCAAAGCCAACATCGCTCTCCACGCTTGATATCAGCCATAAGCAGCCACTTGAGGAAACCCAGTTGGAAAATGGAAGCAGGCGATTGAGACGTCTTTCTAGTGTTGAACAGCTGAACGCACCTGATTTGGATAAAAGGGTGCCGACATGTGAGGTACAGTTTCTATTTAAATAAACAAATTTAATTAATTACGTGAAATATTTGATAAATTTAAATTTAACGATAAATAAATTTAATATTCATTTAGTTTATATATAAATTGCAGAGTTCTACTTTGGGTACAAATGGCACAATTATATCTGGACCACTGGACTGCTTTACTGGAATGCTCTTACCTAAGCATGCTCTTGACATTGATAAGGTATACTGAGAAAAAAATCAAGAGTCTTCGTACTTGATTTTCACTTTCTAAAAGATATAACTTTTTATTATCTGAGTGTAATTTATATTACAACCTATTACAATTGGAATATTCTGCAGATTTCTTTAGATCACTAGAAAAGAGAACAAGAATTTAAATAAGATGGTGACAAAAAAGAATACGACTGCCAACCAAGTTTAACTATATATTACATTCCTTTTGCTTTCTTATATAAAATAGTAGACGAAAACTGTTTATTTCCCTGACAATCAAGCGTATTGCATTCAATTTGTGCAGTTCCCCGAAGGCTTCTCTTACCTTTATCTTGGAGAGTTGCCAAGCACATAAATATAAATTTTGTTGGCAAGTGCCTAAGCTAAAATGCAGCCAAGACAGATAAACAAATAAACGTAAAGAAATAAAACAATCAGATAGCAAAGAGCAGAGCGTAATGGATAAAGTTGTGGTGGGCAGTGAGGAGAACGGGAATTAAATACCAAAACAATTAATTCCCCGCATAGCCTTAGGCTGGTGACAATTTGTTGTGGATAGGGAGGTCTACTTAATAGAAGCTAATTGAGTCCAGCTCCAAGTTGTACGTGTGTATCATTACTAACTACACCAAATTCCATTGTGGCTATGCACAAACTAATCTCTGGCTTGTGTTTATCTTTGGCAGGAATTTGTGTTCTCATTTTTATTATCATCACGTTTATTTCTGCGTCCCCATGAACTGCTTGGCAAGCTGTTGAGCTCCGTACCTGATTCTGATGGCTTGGAGACATTAGCCGGACTCCTGGCCGAATGGGCGCAGAAATTTCCATATGATTATCGGGATGAACGCATGATGAACCATGTTAAACATATCGTTGTAAGGTAAGCCATGCCAAGTGAAAGCCACAACTAATTAGCCAAATAACAAGACAAATTGCCAGATGCTCTAATTCACATTTAGAAACTGTTGTTGCCCAAGTACTAAGTGCCTTACTTAAACGTTTGACTGATTTAGAAACGCATGAAGCCCTTCTGCGCGCCTGCCAGACCAACAACGACAAACAGGTAAACTCTTTGGGTTTTGCTTTCCAATTGATTTGGTATCGATTTGATGTCCTCCGAAACAGTTCGTTGCATCAATTAACTGTCCAACTGCCACACACTACGCACAAATCCTGTGCAGACTGGAGAAGAAATTAGCCAAACAAATTGGGCCAGAGGAGTTCTTGCAGTGCAGCAACGAGGTGCTTTTAGATAATCAGGTGAGCTACGAAGAGTTTAATGTGCGCAAAGATACTCTTCATTACGTATCATTCAACTTATGCTTATTTCTATAGAGGTGGGATCAGCCTACAAAGAAAACTTGCAATCTGGAAACCTATTTAGACTGGTCGACTCGTTTACAGCTCTTTGTCTGCAATGAAATACTGCAGGTAAGTTCATTTAAATAGTATTGGTTTAATGTTAATTTAAATTGTATACCCTGTACCCATTAAAACTACAAATATCATATTTATCAATCCTAAAACGAACAGTGAAATTGATAAATAAACAGAAATTAAAATTGAAGAAATTTCAATTTTTAAATTTTATATATAATTTATATCTAAAATATAGGATACAATCGGCCGGTTGATCGGCTCCTAACTCGTTTTTTTTATCTTTGATTTCCATGGAAAGTCTGTACAAATTTCGCTCATTTTTTTATAGAGCCGCGGAATGGATGCCAGAAGCAAAACCGTTGAACTCTGGAGTAGTGTGGCTCAGTATTGCCTGCTGGTGGGTAACTACAACAGTGCCACCGCCATACTAGAGTCCCTCGAATCTCCGGCTATAGCCAGATTGAAAGTAACTGTAAGTAAAACGAAAAAGCAAAAAAGGCAGCTGTTAGTCCACAAGCACAAGTATTAAGGCCCAACCAATAAACATGCATGTATATTACTATGGGCTACCACAAATAGAGAATTTATATCATTAGCCAGAATATTCATACGGCATCTTATTCGATTACAGTGGAGCAAATTGCAAGTGACATGTCAGCAATTGGATTGCATGCAGCGACATGCCGAAGGACATGGCCATTTATGGCAGCAGCAAGCAATCGTATTAAATGAGCAGAAGAAGGAGCCAAGTCTAAAGACTGATAAGCAAACAGTTTCGCTATCAACAACATCCTTGTTAGTTATAGAGGGCGAATCGCTGAGCAGTGCCAGTGGGTGCTCTATTGGCATTGAGGCCACTTCCGGCATGGACACAATTCCAACGGAAGTGTCGGCTATAGCTGGCAATGGGAATATGGAGGCAACGACAGACATAAAGCCAAATGATTGGGTTGTGATTCCAGTGTTTGCCGATATTGTTAAATTGGCACTGGCCGAACGAGTAAACTGTTTGCAGCGGTAAGTAAAAAAATGTACAATTAATTTATTAGTTCGACGTGTTAATAAATAAAATAATCCGCATTAAATTAGTAATTAATTTTCAGAACAGCTGATTAATTTTCTTTTATGTGGATTTGAAATAAAGCTTTAAATGCCATTAATAATATTGAAAGGTTTAGCTTTTTTATTTGACTTTTATTTAATTAATGTTTATTGAGTGTAAAATAAACACTTCAGTATTGACAAAAAAATATATTACAAATAAATTAAGTACTCAGTGTACACAAACATAATATTATGAAAAAAACGAAACATTGTCTGGACTAAAATATAAAAAAGTGTATCATATAAAATTCTTTTTGCGTGCCACAATATTTTATTTTGCAAGTTATGTGAGATGCGATTTAACAGAAGCATTTTTTAATTGTTTACTCATATTCATTGCCATTTCATTGCAATTTGTTTGCAGTTTACCAAATGGCCACATCGATATAAATGCTTTCCATCGAATGGCAGCCATTGTTGGTGCCTTTAGCAAACACATGGAGGCCATGCATGTGCCACAGGCGCCATCTGGCGATGAGTATGAGCAGTTTTGTGCCCATATGCAGCGAACGACAAAACTTTGCGAAGCTGGTAAGTTATATTGCATGCATAAGTTTGTCCTTTCTCATAGGAATTCCCTGTTATTTTCCATGTGCACTTTTCCTTAGTTTCTTTTTCAATATTTTGACTTTGCACTGACAGTTTTCTTTTAAAACTTTGCCTTGTATTGGCCAACTGACGTTGTGATCTTGTATAAATAAATATTTGTTTATTTCTTATGCGTTGTAGTTTTGACAAAACCATAAATGGTTTTGCAAGGTTTTCAGTAAGAGCTAGGTAGCAAGAACTAGGCAGCAAGAGTTCGGCCAACGAGAATTTGGCCAACGAGAGTATGGCCAACGAGAGTGCGGTCAACGAGAGTGCGGCCAACGAGAGTTCGTCCAACAAGAGGTCGGTAATTGAGCGGGAATTGAGCAAGCACGAGCTATGCAGCTAGAGCTATGCATCAGAGCTGTGAAGCGAGAGTTCGGCTAATGAGAGTTGGGTCAACGAGAGTTCGGTATGCGGAAGTTCGACCAGCAAGAGTTCGGTCAACGAGAGTGCGTCCAACGAGAGTTTGGCCAGCGAGAATAGAGCAAGCATGAGCTAGACAGCAAGGGCTAGGCAGCTAGAGCTAAGCATCAGAGCTATGCAGAAAGAGTTTGGCCAGCGAGAGTTCGGCTAATGAGAATTCGGTATGCGGAAGTTCGGCCAACGAGAGTTCGGTGAACAAGAGTTTGGGCAACGGAAGTTCGGCCAACGAGAGTTGGGCAAGCAAGGGCTTTCTGCCTAATATTCCTACATTCTCAAAAAGTAATTAACTCAGTTTTCACACATTTTCATATAGATATTCGGTATACAAATAGATATTAAAATAATTATATATTATGATTTATATTATTGGCTGTGCTGAATACGACTCTCACTGCAGTAATTGCAATTTCGATCTGGTCTCAATTAGACACACACACACACACACACACCCACGCGCAACGTATCGGCACTTGAGCTTTGGCTCAGAGAGCCAACAAGAGCGCACAAGTTAGAGAGAGAGAGAGTGCCTAAGCGGCAAAGCGAGCGTCGCAGTCGCAGCGCAGTCAGCAGCGCTCGTGCATATGTATGCGTGCGCTAAGCTCGCACTGTTTGATTGCTCAGAGCGCAGACTGCATTATAAAAGCAGCTGCGTGCAGTTCTTATCAGTCTGATTTGTGGTCTGGTGAGATGCAGAAGTGTTGTGCAAAAGTCTAGTGGGTGCGTGTGCTTACTTGTCAGTTCAATTCTAACTGTAACAGCAATGAGTCATCTGCAAAAAGGCCGGACGTTGTTTAATGCAGCTCAGTTGGATGTTTAGGTGCTTATAAAGCCAAGAAGATCTCAGCGTTCATCCAGAGAGACAGAAAGTCAGACAGAAAGAAAAAAAAGGTAAAATAAAATACAGAATATTAAATATAAATTTATACAATATTTTCAGATCGATTTGTGAAGCATGCAAATAATTCTGAAAGTAGCTAAATTGACATCGCTGGTCAGGCAACAAATTGTTTTATATATAGATATGTATTTTAAGTAAATTTCGAAATGTTTATAAAGTATGCCTTGTTGGAATTAAATTAAATAAAGGCTACTTGCTGCTTTATGACAACCCGAATAAAGAAATCAACGGCAGAAAATCTACAGGACATTTATTGCTGCAGTTGTTGTTCCGTTGGCCGACTGTAAAGTGTCTTTTAATTGAAACTGTTGGCCAGTGAGTTGAAAATGTTATCTCCAGTATCTTATTTGATGGTTTAATTAACGTATATTCAGTTTGCTTTCTTGTCATCAATAACGTGTCTGCTCTGGCATATTTAAAAATGTTCATAATTTAACTTTAATATTCTGAAACTCTTTCTTTGCAGAACTGATGATGGCTTCATTTAACTGTGAAGAACCAAATAATGCCGAGAAGCTTATGTACGATTTAAGTTAAACTCGGAGCTTTATTAAATTAAATGTTAAGAGATATTTTTAACTGTCGCATTTAGATAATATTGTGAAATAAACTGATTTTAAATTTTGTACAATTTCGTACCTTATTTTTCACTACAAATTAAAACATTTCACAGCAAATGCTAACGTATGGATTGTGCAGTAACCAAATAATACTCAGATATTTATTACCATATTACAAACTAAACTCGACCAACAGACTATCCAACTAGTTTAGCAGTTCTCTATTTGCTGCCTGTGCATAATTTGAGTCAAACTTCATCCTTTGGGATCGATGTAACTGGCAACTATAAGAGCACCTTGAATGGGCACCTGATAAATTTTCTAATTTGCATGCTAATGAATGGCAGAGAACCACAGGATTTGCCCCAAAGTTTTTAAATTATTCTGCTGGCCGCCCAAGCAGTAGCTATGGCGAGTGTCTACCTCTTGAGAAGAGTATTGACAAAAACACGCTGTCAATTGACACGAGCATTATAATCTACTGCCAAACAATAATAGTTATCATAGTTTTTTAATTTTTAAATTTTCTAAATATTATTTTAAAATTGTTTCAATTTTTTTTAAAATATTAAATTCACAATTTAAGTGCTGCTTAGATCAAGGAGAGTCAAACCCATTTTGTAAGCATTTCGTTCTTGTTGTTTATGCAGTGCCAGTTTGCTCTGGCCTCCGTTTGAGGAAAACCTTGCTTTATGTGGGGCATTTGATTTCCATTCAATGCGTATTCATGCATGTATTCACATTATGGCCGAACAAAAGCCAAACGACCTTTAACACCAGATAACCTTTCTCCAGCAGCCAGGTAAATGTTTGCACTGGGGCAGGTCAGATAATTGCACCTGCTAATGGCACACTATTTAGTTAGTGAAGCTAAGCGGTCCAGCTTATTTAAGTATGTATATCTTTTGCAGGTTTGCTTTTAATGTGTGGTCTAACTTTAGAAACAGCATTCAGCTAAAATAGACTTTAAACTTAGACAATGGAATTATTTACGTTAGGTTCGACTGTAGCCTTTCTGCTTGGTTGAACTTTAATTTTCATATAGTGGTTGTTGGTTTTTTATGGACTAATGTTGTTTAATAAATCGTAGAAAAATTGTTTAGTACATTTTCTGAAAATAATTGTTAATGTTTAGTGCTCTAACTCCCAAAAGGTCTTATTTGAACCCTTAATTAATCTATGAGGTAATTTGTCCAACTATAAGATATTCCAACTCTAAACTCTATTCTCTGCTAAACTCTATTAATAAATAAAGCTAAGCTAGAACTAATCCCGTGATTTCAATGCCTACATACTGGCCTGCATACTGTTTTCACTTAGTAAAGTCAGCTGAAATGTTGCTTGTTGTCTTTAATATTTAGTATGCATAGTTCTTTTCGCCTTTTGGCACCCCGTCCCCATTGTAATTCCAAACTTTGGTTTATTTAGAATTTGCATATGACGCATAGTTGGCGTGTTTCAGATGGGTCTGACTGCTCGTTGCCAGTTTCAAAGGCGACGAAATTACTGACATTTGTCCTTACGGCCATGATGTGTATGTTCCTATGATTATTACGCCGTTGGGTGCATTTTCAACATCATCAATGGCAGTTGAGTGGAGGCTACGGGCAGCCCGTCAGCCAGCATTCTTGTGGAAGCAACATTTATGCATTTTCGCAGTGCTGCTGAGAGAATTTCTTGCGTTGAGACCTTCTCCGGCTGGGTCAAAGGGTGTATTATTAAATTTTACTATGCCAGGCACGTAAACAATTTCCGATAGTAAACTTTCCACAGTTTACTGGCAAAGGTTATGCCATAATAAAGGTACATAACTTGGCCTTTGTTTTGTATCGCTGGAAGTTGGCCACTGAAAGCATTTGCAATTGTGCAATTGTATTTTGGCTTTGCCCAAATCAAAGCCCGGAGGTAAACTCATCCCATGACATGGCGTCGTATCCGTGGCATCCGTATCCGTGTCCTGTCAAGTGGCACTCATTAGAACGTCAATTACGCATTTGTTTGTGCTGCTAGAGTGCTGCAGTTGGTTGCAACAAAGGTGCGTGGATCACAAACACATTAACAAGTGCGGGCAGTGGGGCGCATAAACACGTGCTAATTGGAACATCCTTCCGACAGGATGTTTGTTTGTTTTGCAGTTACGCCTGTTTCCGGTCAACATTTCGAGAGTCGCTTATGGCTGTTGGTGCTTGAAACAAGAGCGAAAAAATATGGGCTTTGCGGCTTCGTATTGTATGAATTGTAGTTGCCACAACAATTAATAGACTGGCAGAAAAAACCCCAAAGGGAATGGAATATTTCATATGAATTGCGGTCGGAAACACAGACTCTTTTCAGCAGCTTGAATACATCTTTGTATTTAATTAAGGCGCAAAAGCATGTCTGCTGCAAATAAACGTTTATGTAAACAATTTAAAAGTAGCATAAACTCCATTCAAATGTTGTCTGTTGTCAAGGGAATAGACAGCAGAGAATCATTATAAATTTTTTCTGCGCACCCATAAAATACATTCTGAGCGAATTCTTTGAGAATGGTAAAATACACTTGCCTAATTGATTCAATTCAGCATTAAACTGTGAAAAATCATCACATTGGCATGCCAGCAGAGACAACGCAGCAAAGCTGTCCATTATTTATTTAAAAAATAATTAATAATTTTAATTGCGGAGTTCGCAGCAAACAAAAGACTTAACGGCGATTTAACGGCATATCAGCTTTTCTGTTGTAATGAACCGTTCATGTGAAGCCAGCTGCGAGGTAATTCATTTGTTTATATTCAGAGTAAATTTAAGTGAAATGTTCACCTTTTAAATTATGGAAAAGAATTCATCTTTAATAAAGTCCTTTCATTCTTAATGGCAAGCTTTTAAGGCCTTGTAAAACTATTTATTATATTATTATTTATTTATTAATTCAATGGTATACTTCATACTTTTTACTTTTCAGTGTAGATTATATTTAAATGCCAGGATTGCAAATTCACACAAAAGGATTTTATAAATTGATTTTATATTTTTTGTTTAAAGCTCAAGCTTCTGGTCTTTCGAAGTGCGATCTTTAATAAATTTGTTTCCAATGTATGCAGAAATTAAAAATATTTCTCAAAAGCTGAACTTATATCCAGTTATACAAAGTAATTTATTCATGTCAAAAACGTGCGCAGAAGAGCAAACACAAATGCTGATAAGTCAGGGCGATAACTTGCAATACAGAAGTACAGCTGCTGCCTGGTACTAGACACATGTGTGTGAGTGTGAGTGAGTATCTGTGTGAGAGTGCTGAAGTAAGTTTTGGCTTTGTTATGCTTTCATTTCAATACATTCCCAGACTGCGAAGATTTAGTTGCTCTGCTTTGGATACAGTCTCTGTTCCGAATCGCAACCACAGTATGGCCCGGTTCCGACATCGCTCAAGCGTTTTTAATTAAAATATAGCTGAGCAGCAGTAACAGACACAGATGCAAAGTGAACAATGATTAATCAATCATTTTATTCCGTTCGTCTGTTTGCAATTTGATTATCCGCTAATTAAACACAGCTCTGAGTTCTGATTGCATTGTTCCCAATTTTTGAGCATTTTCTTTTGCTCTTTTGCTGCATTCATTTGGCGCAAATCACAAAGGATTCAATTAAATACGCTGTTCCGGCTAGTTAGGGTTTGTGGAGCAAGCAAAATCATATTAAAGCAAATTAAATTTACAATTTAATGAATGTTAACTGGGAAAACTTCAGTGATGCCATTATTAGATGACCCAAATCAATAGAGATTTCTATGTCGCGTGTTCTACAATATTGCTAAAAGCTAAAGTTGATTCCAATCGAATATAAATATACACGCATGCTAATGCATCAATTTATCAATAACGGAAACCTTTTTATGCAAATTAATGGCACGTTTTCAAAACTCTAACCCGTATTAACCTGGAAAGCTCAATTTGTGCCTACGTGGCATTTGCCTTCAATGGAAACTCCCAGCAATTTGTCAATTGTGCGTAAAGATTGATTCCGCACAGCGACATCACTTTACGGAAATTGAAAAGGTTCCATACATATTTTAAATAAATTATGATTTAGGCGATCGAACTGGCTACAGTCGGACGCACCTGTAGAATATGGACGCAGATTTTATAGATTTTTATTACCTAGTTAAACAAACTGACCAGCTAATTTTGTATATTTTTTTTTTATCTATTTGTATTTAATTCTTATTGAACCTTATTGCATATCTGTAATTAATCAACAGTTTAAGTTTTTTGTTTGCAAATGAAATTGCAATTACACTAAATGTCTTATGCATTTTTTTCAACGCTTAAACTGCAATTCCTTTAACCAATGCAAAAGTTTCTTGGTGCAATCTTTCTAATAGTCTTTTTATTGTAGGATGTCGACAAGTTTTCTGTTTTTTATGCAATTGCGAGCAACTTTTCACCATTTGCGTAATTACTATTTCTATTTGGCAGTAATGAGAGTTAACGCGGTTAATCCACTAAAATTATTTTAATGGCATTGAAGTAGAAGAATTTCTGCATACAACATTATCAGATATAAGAGTTTTTATTTTTAAAAGTGATATTTATACAACTCATTTTATAGTTAATAATTATATGAAGAATTTCAATAATAATATAATCCATAATGACTTCTACTCCCAAACCTTGCACATTATTTCGTGTCCAATTCCTTTTGAAAATCTTGTTTCTTGAGTTAAACATCCACTTACAAGTATTATTTCTATTTGCTGCAATTGGATGTGATTCGTTTAGTTTCATCTCGAGCATACTATAAAACACTCGACATTTATCCTTGCCCTGCAGACACACAGAAGTATATTTAATCCTGCTTTGACCCCATAATAGTATAATCCACAGGCAAGGGCTTTGAACTGGGGCACAATAAAAGTAAATGCCAGCAAACTAAACGATGTCCACGCTGCTTCAGGATAACTGTGTGATTTTCGACAGCTTGGACGCTCATAAATGTGACGTAAACATTTTTATGACTTTTGCCCCTTTTCCCACACACATCTACACATCCACACATCCACACACATTGCATAACAGTTTTATTAGCTGAATTAGAGTGCTGGGAAATGTGCTGAAATTATTGGGATTTAGATGCGCTTAGTAAGAAGTTATGGAAACAGAAAGGAGTATTTGGCTACCGCAGAACAACAATGCATCGTTTTATTTTAGGTATTTTAATTCTATCGCAATCTAAACACATTAAATTCAAGTTATAAAATATGCTCTTAATTTACGACATTAAGATTTGTGTTTACTTTAACTAAGCTATTTCTTGAGTTTATAAAGTTGCAATTTTTTTGTATTTACATTCTTATAGAAACCACTGTTAGTTGTTTTGCGTAACCGAAGTAGAAATTTTGGGTATGTGTAAATCCCTAACGGGCTGTCCGCAAATAGTTTCAAGTCACAGAAGTTGCGTTAAAGTTAGAAGAATAGTTTTGCTGACTTCTTGAGGAGTTTACATTGTTTCTTTTTAGCTTGTGCTCATGTAACTTTTCAGTTTTAGTCCAACATTTGCAACATTGACAGCAATGTGTGCCACATATGTTTTTAAAAAACAATTTTCACAATTTGACAGACTAATATCTACTATAGGATATTTCATCTATAAAATATTTTATTTTATTTTTAACAATAACAACATCAACAACAACAACAACACCATCAACAACAGCAGTCTAAATTATTAATTTCTCTTTTCATACCAAATTCAAATAAAGTTTATTTAAGCTATGCTCAAAGTGAACACACTTTAAATAATTATGATATAAGTATGTATGTAAAATATATTACGATATTATTTAAGTCCTAACACACACACACACACACATTCGATTTTGTTGTTAGTTACATTTTTATGACATAAATGTTACATAATATGAAAGTTGTTTACGTTATTTTATGCTCGGTTAAACTAAAAAGCGGGCATTGAAGTGATATCTAAGTTGTTTGTCCACTTGATTGAAAGGAACACTCGTGCGTACACACACACACACACACACACATAAACAAAAACACACACACACATGTAGCTGGAAAACAAACCCATAGAAAATGTCCAGAAAATCTCCGTGATGCGTGATGCCAGAACATTTGACATCTCTGTGTGCCAAGGATGCCTGAAATGCTGGTCCGGCACGTGTTTGATATTATTCAACATTCCGTAGGCTCTTCCATCGTTCGATTGTTTATTTTTAGCACGTTCACAATGGCGCCCAATAACCTCAAATGGGTTCCATTTAGACTTTGTGTAAACAAATATTCGCATGTACTTAAAATTTATGAACCTGCAGAGTGGCAAATTTAAATTTTAATGCTGCAAAAGCTGCTCAAAATTTGACTGCTTCCTGGTAGTTCATTTGGCAACATTTAATTACGTTGTTAATAAATTAAATTTACACAGTTTTGCATGTTTCCATTGGATAATTTTATGTACAAATATTGATATTTGATATGTAACTGCAAACTTTGTAAGATGCACAGACATTTAATACATATTTCTATGTGTAAGATATTAATACACAAGACTTACATACAATTTCTACTATCACTTTATGCTTGAAGGAAGTTCAATGTCTTATTGGCGCCTTGTGTATTCCGTGCATCCGGAGGGAGACATCCGTCTGCACCATTGTCGAAATTCGATAATAACAAGCAAGAACTGTTTAACACTAATGCGAATCTCTCGATCTCCATTAAATGATTAATATGTAATTCGCATAGCAACTGCCAGCTTGTGTGCTTGTTGAAAATTCGTATACAAATTGGCATAAAATTTGTATGTTTAGCAGTTTGAGGTCTGATATGGTCTGGTCTTACACATAAGTATGTAAATTTAATGTGTCTGCCGTATTACCCGCGAATAAATATTTAATCAGAAATTTCCCGACAATGCAATAGCAAATGTTATTTATTTTCTACAGCTTTTCACACCATCTCATTACTTATTCATTTTTCTGCTTTGGCATTGACAAAAAAGCTTTTAGTTCGTGCAGACTTCATGTAAACATTCGAGGGCTGTTTTGTATGTTTGTATTTTTAAAACATTTATTTAGATCATAATATCTTTTGTGTTATTTTTTTTTTTTTTTTGTTATTTGTCTCTTTAGGTTCTAGTTTTGAATACCAGTTAATCAGTATTTGTTTTAAATAGCAAAATTAACGCAAACGATCAAAAATTTTCTTGCAAATATATTAAACTTAAAAAAACCGATGTTGATAACATATTGTAAAAACAAGTTATTAAATATGTTATCGATTAGAAGATAAATAATAAGACATTGTCAAGTTGAAAACCAGTTGCAAAATAATAAAATAAAATCTATAAAAAATATAAACTTACTAAACGACCCTCATTTTAAGGTTTCACTGTTTGATGCGAGAAGCTCTGGTTGCATCAGCTGATGTTGTAGTTTCCCTTGTATGCCAAAACATACTATATTCTGCAAGTAAGCACATATGTGAAGAAGTCAGTTTGCTTAAATTTAATATGCTTTTGACTGTGACCATTATGACTTCATACAGTAGTGTGCATTTATTATCACTTCTGTCAGTGTGCATGAAGCACCGATAAAAGGAATCGTATACTTGAGCAAAAGTTTCGAAATATATTTTCAAAATAATTCCAACCACTCTCATTATTTATTAATTATTTAGCATACGTTAATTTATTCATTAAAAAAACGTACGTATTTTTATAAGTGAAAGCAACAGAATCCATAATTGATCTTTTAAAGCCCAATCAAGCTTTTTTTATTAAGTTAAATAAATATTAATCTTGTACTATCTGTTGCTGCAAATAAATTTAATAAACATTTTTTATATCTCTGATAATTTGCTTCTGTTGTAGCAACAAATTGAAAAGTTTACTCCACACAGGACATAATTTGTTACAAAAACCTCTGCTGTATTTATTAACTTTTTGCCACTGCGTAAGTTTTTTTTTCGTGATATACCCTACATTAATTCTATATAAAGGGTAGATAATATTTCAGGTGAAACATGCTGAGCAATTAAAGTAATATAGTAATTTTCTAAATTAAAACAATTATTGGGTCTATTCACTTTCATTTGACTGTCTGTCTGTAGAAAATTATTTTCTTATCTATTCTTATCTATTCTATTCCTGAGTATGCCCGACTAGTCGACTGTGTTCCTGCCCATCCGATTGTAAATTTTGAATTTTTTTCAACGTGTGTGATATTTATATTTATGTATATATTTTTGCTTGGTCGCACAATTTCCTACTGTTGGCTGACATTTTCAAGCCGCACATGTCGCAAACAAGAGCCAAAGCCCAAAGAAAAAAAAAAAAAAATGACAAAATTAAACCTATTTGCTGTTTTAAAAATGGACAAAATGTTTTTAAAAAATATTATATGCAAAAAACAGCTCAAAGGACATGTGTTTTCTGTTTGTGTTGATTGTTTTTATATTTTTTTATAGTTCTGCTGTATCATATTGATTTTATTTGGCAGTGGCTTTCAAGTACTTTCGTTTGATTAGGCAAATAAAATTCTTTTAAATATTTATGGGATGACAGTGCAAAACAAATTACATTTCTTCAAAACAACTAATATAAAATGAAATTTGATTTTTGTTGTTCTCAGTCTGTTGACAGCAAATCATTTTGATGAACAAATGTACTCATCAGAAAAATGGCATTCCTGCCGGAGTGACAGGCTGCGAAGCAAACTATAAAAAATGTTCTTCATAAAAACGCCAACACAGACAGAGACGGAGATAGAGACAAATGTTTTATTTCACGCTAAATTGCGCTGAACAGCAAAGCATTCGGCCAGTGACTTGACACACAGTGCTGATAAATGGTTGGACGGTGGGCGAGTTTGTCACACTTTTTTAATCCAAGTAAGAACTGGAATATTTGTGCAGAGTTCATGAGGCCCACGCTTCGTCGGATAGTCAATAACACAATGACAGTTATGAGTTTCGCCATAGAACATTGAACTTTTTCAGCTGAAAACTTAAATAAATGAAAGTATCCAGGCATGGATGACATGGCATTGTTCGTTTGAATTTACATTCAATTTCTGGTTCCGTGCCACGTTGGGTTGTCTTGTCTATGGCTGTGTTACAAACACCAGTCGACCATCAAACATCTACCATGTTGGGCACTAATGAACAGCCATTGTGTATAAACAAATATCCACAGTGAAGTGACAATGACTCCGGTCAACTTCACTTTGTGTTGCCCACAAAATTGCATTTGCCGGACGACCAAAATTTACGCGCACCAGACAATAGACACACAGGCCCCAAAGCAACATTCAGATACATAACGCACTTGAATGCCAGTGCACTTTTAATTAAATTTCAAATTCTCTTCCACATTCCTCTATAAATCTGTCTTGCTTTGGGGCTTCAATTAGAATCAACAATCACTAGAGGTGTATTCTGTTGTTTTAGCTTAATTCTAATTACATAATTGGAAATATTTTATTTGATTCTAGTTTTTGAATATCTTTTGGCGAATATGTGGTCTATAATTTAATTTAAAATTGGTTTCTATATTCCCCTAAATCTCTCTTGCTTTTCAGCTTTATTTAAAATCACCACCTACTAAAGTTAAAATCAAATATTTTAAATAATTCCAATTGCAGAATTGATAATATTTTATTTGCTTCTATTTCTTGAAAAGCTTTCCTGTAATCTAGTCTGCTTCAGTCATAACTAGTGCAATCAAGTGCGTGTTTCGCTAAACAAATTAAGCTTAAATTATTTATTTGCTATGCTGTCAAAGTCAACCATTAGGGCTACTCACACATTCTGGGCTAAGACCATTTGCCGAGCCAAAAGGTTGCCCAGCACCAAGAAGGATGTGCACTTAATCTTCGAACCCGAATTGCTTTCTCTTCGACCCCAAAGTCATTTGTGCTTTGCTTAATTCGGCATGTAACCAAAGTCATTAGGCATTGACTTTGATTTTGCTTCTGATTCTGATTTTGTTGCTGTGTCTTGGTGTCAACTGAAATTGCCAACTCAGGGACCAATTCGTATTCGGGGTTAACCACTTCAATGTAGCTCATAAGCACAAAATCCGGCATCAGTAGGGATGTACGGTTGCGAAGGCAAACCCCATACATTTTTAAATATAATCCAGTTTTATTGCAGATTTGGGGCACCAGACCCTTGGTTATTATGCCCATTGTGTTGACACAGTGCAAAATGTTACGGACTTGAAAGTCGTTTTCACCTTTAAGCAACACCTTACATAAACCCCTTTTATGCCATGCACATATTTGATTAGGCTGAAATGAAGGGACCGAAATCTGCAAAATATTAATGCAACTTATTTTCCCAGAAATTGTTGAGCAGCTCTAGCTCTGCTTTAATCCGCATCACGTTGGAAATAAAAGTATTTAAATTGTTTTCATTAATATTAAATACCCCGTAATTATTTTCATTATGCTGCGGGACTATTAAACTCATTAACATTTCCCGCTGTCCGCTGCATAGCGAATGCGCATGTTATTGTCAGGTGGCCATTGTAAGTGTGTCTCTCGTTACATTTCACCTTGAATTAAGCTTTCAATTTGCGTTAATATCTGTTTGTGATTCTGCCTGCGACTGTGTCTGATTGCTGATGTGATTAACGTGGCTGATTGTCAATTGGACAGAGATGAACAGAGCGCCGAGCTGAGCTATGCGTTAATTAAATTTCAATGACATTGCGGATTGCAAAATTGGTGTCAGCAGTTGTAACTTGGCTCTTTGTCTTTGAGAGCAAACCTGGTTTACGGAAAACCTATGAGTTGCCAAGCTCCCCATTAGCATTCGGACAATTTCCGGAGCTATGCCGCTAAATCTTTTTGCTCTTTGGCTTTTCATTTCCATCGTTTTTGCACTGCGTCGTTTTGGCCTTTTGCTGCAGTTTTGCCTTTATCCTTTATGCAATTTGTCTTTGCACGCCTCTTTTGTTGCCCTTTTACGAGCCAAGGCTTGAGTCTGCAGCTTTGAGTGGCTGGCAGTTATAAGATATGCAAGTCGTTGCCACGTTCCCAACATTTTGAGTTTGCCCACTTTGTATGTTAACTTTGCGCAAGAAGCTTCTTAAATTTCAGCCAAGTCAGACAGCTGCATGCATATTAAATTCAAAACGATTTGGTTGCTCTACACCAACGCATCTGTGTGTGTGTATATAGCAAACCCTCTGGTACTTTCAGCCCCCACAAATTACGCCCATTTGCGCTTCTTACACACTGTTAATGCTCATATGATTATTGGGCCGCTGGGTACATTTGCCAGATGCATTATCAGTTAACGGCCACAGAGAATAAGGACCCACAGAACCACGAAACAGAACAGCAACAACAACTGCGCTGTCGTTATTGTTGAACTAGGCCAACTGTTTGGTTACCCAAAACATTTCTCGGGAATTTCACTGCGGGCAATATTACCCAGCCAACATCATAGACAACTGCTAAGCATCCAGCTTACCTTTATAATAAACTACTGCGTTATCTAGCAAACATAGCCCGACTTGTAGATACTCTGTGCAAATATGAATAATTTATTTAATTCATTTTAAGAGTTTTGTGGGCATTTCCATTATCTGTATATTTTCCAAACAAATATTATTATTACATTGCGCGTATTTAAATTGAGGTTTGATTTATTGCTTTAAAAAAATTAATCATAAACAATTTTTTCATTTTGTAAATTAAATTAGATACATAATTGCAATTGTAGTTAAAGCAATCTAAATTGAATTGAAATGCTTTATTTGCTTAATTTGCATAATGTGCTCTTGGGTTGGCCAAACTCCGTGTTACAATAAATTTTATTATACATGCAAATTATTTGAAAACTTTTGCAATTGTTTTTATGCCATTGTCAGGTAAAATGCCGCTAACCATTAAATTGAATTTTAATTGCTCTTTGCTTTAACATTCAAAAAAGCAGATAATTAAATATTGTGAAATTTTTTCACATTATGCAATTTGTGGCAATTGTTGCTGAATAAAGTTCAAGCATCAACAAATTGTTTAAAATTTGTGTGCTTTTTAGGCTGGTCTATTTGCGAAACAGTAATCCATAAAAAATGTGATTTTAAATCCTTTTATCCTCTTCGAGTTACACTCTTGGCGTATGCGTTATGCCAAGGCACTTAATGTGGACCTTTAGCTCTTTTCTGCACTTAGAGGCGCTAATGAAGTTTAGCTTCAGAGCTAAAAGCCTGGCAATTTTCAGTTGGCAACGATTCCATGCTGGTTCGTTTTTATAGCTCGATACACTTAAATAGCGAAAAAGCAAGTTTAAAGAAACTTTCTGGCAATCAAACAGACAGCAAGCAGCATCGAGCATCACGTATGTCGAGTGCATCGAGCTGTCTTGAAAGGAGCAACTTTGGACGTGTGCTCATGCGGTGACTGTGACTGTATCTGTGGCATTTCCCTTGGCATCTTGTTGCACTTTTTCCAGTCAATTCACACACATGTAGCGCGGTCATTAAGAAGTCAGAGCGAGGTTGATACAATGGAGAATCTATGAGGGATGCCACACAACTATACTTCATGATTGCCGAAACTATTCACGTACAGTTTAAATGGACAAAAATGTAGCGTGCTTTTATGCGACTTTGCGCAGCTCCCTTGTGTCATACAGCACAAAGTAATTGAATTCTACACTAAGCTGGCAAAAAATTCGATTGCATTTTAATCAAAATTTTTGAGGAAGTCGTTCCAAGGAATTTCCCTAGTGTGCAACAGAACTAGTACAAATAAATAATAAACATGGGCATGGCAGCTGCTGAATCGACATTCAAACTAACATTACTAGAACAAGTTCAGATTTGTCATTTAGGTAGCACATAACAATAAAATGTTGACATTAGCAAAGTAACTTTAAAGGAATAGAAATTATGAAACATTTTAAATTTTAGCCAAGTTGAAAACCGATTTAACAGCAGGCAAAATCGTATATTTTACATACAAGCTTTTATTTTTGAAAGGGGCAAAAATAATTTGTTACCGTGCATAAATATTAATCGGCAAAAGACAAATAATAGTCCAATATGCACTACAAATAAAAGGCGTTAACAGTTTGGCACAAAGGCAACTAAGTATTTTAAGCTAACCTAATAGAGATTTCTGCTACAGACAGCTTGGCTTATAATGATAAACGATGTTCTTACAAAACACAAATAATAATAAAAAAAATACATCAGTTTTTATATATAGTAAAATATGCTGAGTCAATATTAAACATTCTAAACTAAACTTATAACATTAATAAAAATATTGAAAATTTATTTTTGAATTTAATTAAACTTGCTGCATTGAAAAACAATTGAACATTTTGCAAACAAATTTCTTTTCAAGTGCAAATTAAAATTCATATGATATTTTGCGCTTGTGGCAAGTCAGCAAATGACATAAAAATACATCATTTTCAAACAAAAATTAAATTTTTTTATTCTTTGCGTCGCTATAAAAATGATATTGTTGTTCTTAGTTTTTACTGCCAAGTTTTCGCGATGTGCTCCAATTAAGAGCGTTATTCATGTATTTTAATCACGCATATAAAGCGCTTCATATTCGACTATGGAACACCCTGTATTTGCTGTAATTAGAGTTCAATTATGCGAATGGATTTGTCGTCAATATGCTCCAATAAATGCCAGCTGTGCTGCAGGGTATTAAAAAACAGCGGAATTGATATGAGCAAATATGAGCTCACTGAAGTGTGTGAGAAGTGAAAATATCTGAATCTGAATGTGTCTGTTTGTCTATTCGCATCCTGCTTATTTCCTCTGCTTCACACAATTCCATCGCAAATAAAAATACATTTTTTTTGTTAATTTTTGGCTTTTTGTGCGCCATGGGAATTTTATTCGTGGCGTTTGAGTTTCTGTTGTAGACGCATAAATTCATGCTTGTCGCGTATAATTTTCATGTGATACGCTTGTATCTGTTTGCTCTTGAAATGCTAAATGATTTCAGTCAGTTTTCATGCCAAATGCGCATATTTAAGCACTATGCTCAGATTTTGCTTCGCAGTTCAGTTTGACTTTAATAAAGGAAAATCATACTTTATGTACTCTGTATTGGCACTTGCCAACAAAGGACAACAGCCAACAACTCATAAAAATTCTGATTCCTCAATAAACGTGATTTTTTCTACTGTTTGATCGGTCAAGTGATGCAGACTATATACACTCGATTCTCGAAGGATGCAGAAAATGTGTTTTCCATGTTTATCGTCAAACAGAGATTTCTGCGAATAGCTCTTTGAGTGAAATTTAATAATGCAATTTTCTGCGGAAAACTACGATGTTAAAAGGCACTTGGCAACGCATCAAAGCATCTTCGAATGCAATAAAAATATTTATTATGAAAACTATGCGAATTTTCTAATGCAGCAGTTAAAATATACTTACATAACTAAATATGATAAATTGCTCTATTTTATTATGTTCTCTTTTATGTTTTCTTTTACTGGCAATTAGTGTGATTGAAAAGAGTTTAACAATTTATTTTAGCTAATAATTTTCATTCATTTATACAACAATGGTAAAACGTTCACATGAATATAAAATTGTATATAAATAAATTAAAATTAAATATTAATTTATTCTACTTTCAAACTTGCTTTACTAATTAAACTTGTATTACTTCTTAAATGGCAAACTACAAAATATCGATTTTCAGCAACATTTGGGAGCAATATTGACTCGTTATATATTTACAGAAGACCTGGACATAGGGGAGAAACCACATTCAAAGCAATAAAAAGCAGAAACTATTCGTCAAACAGGTACTTCAGACAGGTAAATGTTTGCTTTATATTTGTTCACCAGAGAAATCCCCTGACAAAAATAAAGAAAATAAATGTGTCCGAGAACAGAATTCAATAAAAGCGAGCTACGGTCTGGCCAAGGGTCTAGCCTTCATCTGCAATGACCACAGCATTTTCATCTATTTTCCTACGGCTGTCTGACTGTCAGCTTAACTGGACTTTCCGGAAATAGCTTTAAAATAAACTCTGAGCTTTAATTGAACGCGAGTTACAATAAAAATGGTTTCAAAATTATAGCAATTTATTTACAGAGTTTTCCTTCTTATATTTCATCCCCTTGCTGCCTACAGAAGCTAATTGTGCGTTTTTCGACCTGCTTATGCATAATTAAGGGCAATTTAGAGAGGCCCCATCTCCATTTGAGCCAAGTTTACAGGCCAGTTTGTGTTAAGGGTGTTTGAAGGTTTGGCACTGTGAAAGAGTAAAGGACATATCAGATAAAACATGTTTCAGATTTGTATAAATTGTGGTGTTTTGCAATTCCCATTTCATTGTCAGTTTGCGTTTATAAGCTTGAAAATTAACATGCATGTCTCCTTATGTGATTTCAGTGACAAAACTGTCATGTTACCCTTGGGAGAACTAGAAGCTCATACAAAATCTGATACTTGTATTCACCTGTTGATTTCAATTGATTTTTTTTTTGCTTGGTATTCCAAATATTTATTTAAACAAGAAGCACAGGTGACAGATTGACACACCTGCGTTGAATTCCATATAACAAATTGTCAACTTTGTCTAGGTAACTTTACGATTACAGAACTTTTGTCATTATCGTGAAACTACCGTTTGTGAAGTTGAACAATATTTCTCAAAGCAAAATCTTTATAAATTACTCAGATTACCATAGCCTTTGCACATGTGTCTATTTCACTTTGTTCAAGTTAGGCAGAAGGATCACATCCCAAAAGGGATAACATATTCAGGCAACTGACAGCTGTGATGCTGTCACTAATCTAAATATCATAATCAGCTGCCTTGAGATGAGACAGCAAATAATATATGACAGATAAAATACTCGTAAGTGACAGATGACCAGCCCACAAAAGAAGGAAAAATATAAAAATTATGAGTTGGCCGCATATGTTACATAATTTACATATTTTGGGTTCAATATGCAACTTGTTGTCTTACAGCTACCAAACTTTCGAATACTTGCAACGATTTAAATAAATCTGAAGATAAGTATCCTAATAAATATTTCTTACTAAATTAATATGATTTATTTAGTTTATTAATATACAAATAAATTCGTTGGATGAACGCTCACAAAAAGTTCAATGAAAATGTAGAGAAATGCAAATTGGGTATGACTTGAAATTTATCCAGAAGGTGTTTAACTTGAAAAAGTGAGATGGATATCTGAACCATCATTTGTAGTCTGGCATTCAAATGACTCAGGCCACCAGGCACCTTTTACTGCATATTGCCGTCGAGGACTCTTTAGTCTGTCATAGATTATCAGGGCTCCTTCAAATTATTGTGATTGTTTGTCTTGTTTTTGTCTTCGTCACCCTCGAGTTGGCCTCGCAAATTACTTAAAAGGCAGGGCAGAAGTGGCAAAGAATTGTGGGTTTGTTGGGTATGCCGAGAGTTGCTGAAACAAGAGGTACAGCTTCGTTTATCAATTTGGTGTTTGCCTTTCACTTGTGGGTTTATCTACGTTGCTTACGCAGAAAGCCAAATTGCTTGGCTTAATGGTCAATTTTATTCTTTTCGCTTTTCGCCTTTTGCATTGTTTCTTAACTTGTTTCCTTTTTGCATTTCACTCTCCACTGGTAGCATTACTTATTGCCAAAATATTTCCCCATTTGCCTTTGATGTTATCGCTTCGTATCACTTTACTGCAATTGTGCAGTTTTATGTGGAAATCTAAAATCAATTTTCATTTCTTACATCCGTTTTAGATGGTTGTGTAAGGGAGTTTATGCATTTGTTGGCTTCATTCAAGCAAATTCAGCTTGTGGAGGATATGTACAAATTGAATTGTATTAAGGATTAAAGTCACAAGAGACAGCGTAGATATATTGTAATTCTTTAAAGTGAGGTTTTAGGTAAAAAGTAAAAGCTTGAAACTTAAATAATTAAGTAAAAAATAAAAGCTAAAAATTAATATGTAAATAAATATTAACTTACGATTATATTCATTATGAACATTAAACATTGCATTTTACGCGCATTACAACAAGTTTGATGCAACCATGTTCGAAGCTGAACTCCACTTCGCTTTTTGAAGTCGTATGACCTGTTGCTATGTTTCATACGCCATGTTGGCTGATTAAAAATTTAATCCCTTGGGAAATTCTTACTCAATGTAATACATACAGCAATCATTACATATTTATTTACACCAGTCGCAATTTATTACACTAAACAAATTAAAGGCCAGCTGTAAAATTTAACAAGACAAGACTAGACAAGACATACATTGACATGGAGACAAATTGTTCTTATATTAATGTTCAATTTACATTTTATGAATAAAGTTAACAGAGATTTAATTAAAATATACATGCTTGGGGAATTACAGCCCTATCACACATAAATGTATACAATTTTGCATCTATTTAATCTAGTCACACTCAACTCTTTTCATTACTGCAACCGCTGCAAACTACGACCTTCAGGCTATGGCAGACAACCTTCGCAGTGAAAAAAGAACCAACACATATTTATATTTGTGTATATGTACCATTTAGCAGTTGAAAAATATTTTAGCAGCCGCAGTGTGCAATTTAATGAGGGCTCACTTAAGCGACGGAAGTGCAATTTCGGCTGAATTAAGATTATTTTGCAACTATTTTGCATATGATGAAAATGCTAACCTAGCATAATTATTTATGTTATTTAGAGCTCTTTACGGATTAAATAAATGTAATAGCATTAAGAGTATTATACAATGCAATTATGAAGTATTTTTAAAGTACGTTTTACTATCAATAACAACACAAAGGTTGCGCATACGCCATGTGTTTTTGCTTTGTGGTCACGGATAATTGATATTGATATTTAAATAGAGCAGCAAATGTGATGTTTATCATTGGTAAAAATTCAATTTATTTCACTGTAAAAAAGCCTTTACCACAAAGAGGCGAAAATGCGCGGCATAAATGATATGAATATTACACAGTTTAACAAAAGTCAACGACAGCTGTCACAGTGAAATTGAGTGCATGGCACATGTGGCTATCTGTACGTGATATCGCATAACACAATGTCAAAATACCGGCAAGGAAATCACTTAATTTGCCAGCAGACTGTCAATTAACTGCAGCAGATGTGAAACGTCCATATACCAATAAAATAACAATAATATATTAGAGCATGGTATGAAGTCACAAAAGAGATTTAATATGAAACAAGTGACTAAGCCAAGTCAAATTGCTTATTGATATCTAATCATCTCGAACTTAGTCGAATAACATTGATATAGGCAAATCAAATATTTTCATTAATTATGCAAATCAAAAGGATAAACAAAAATAAACCACGCGCACTTTACGTATACGTGATGCGTTTACTTAACTAAATTTGTATTGTTGGTTTTTTTTTAAATAAAACTAAATCGCCATTTATTATGCTGCTGCAATAAATAACAAAAGCCTGAGATTTAAATAAATTATATAAACAGGTTTTCTGCAGATTTTGATTAGCATAAAATACTGTGGGATTCGGACATTAATCGTATGTTATCCGCATATTTATTTTAATACGACTTTAATGCCATCCTAGCTATAAATCACTATATCAAACAGAAGATACTATAAATTTAAATATATACGCACAAACTAGAGAATTTGGCAGAACATATTGCCTATTTCGCAATCAATTGCATCTCTGTTAGATTGGTTTTTACTAGATTATCAAAAGGGTATAAAAAACTACCTTAAAACAAATACCTTGGAAAAAATACCTGCACTTCCCCATGAACTCTTGTTTACTTTCACAATCTCTTTGAGCCCAAGTCATGTGAAATCAGTTCAAAATTGCACTACATAGCAAGGAATGTTATTTTCTTTTTTGCCTTTTTATAGTTTCGAAAGAACCAAAGGAACTCTGGGAGCCTGCAAATGCAATCTAGTGAAGATAAACTTATCTGACCTGACGCTTGATCAACTTACCTGTGTGCAAACAAGTTTTGCTTTCCACTTCTTCGACTTTAGTTGCAGTAGAGCAAACTAAATTTAAGGTCAACTTTGTGTTAGAATAAGTCTGGCCATATTGTGGCAATTACTACTAAAGTAGCACACTGAAACTGATACAATCAAGTTGTCGAACAATACACGAATGTAAACAGGAGAAACAACATTAAGTCGAAGATAAACAAGCAAATTGACAGCAAATATCATTGAAAAGATGTACACTATGAAGGCAGAGCAGTAAAAGATTTCCCCTCAATTCTCTTACGTTTTCCAAAAATTGTATTTCAGCGAAGATACTAAAGGAGTCAATATTAATTAGCTATTGTAGTATATAAAATGAGCAAAATTGTATTCGATATAAGCAGAGAAAATAAAACTGTAGTTTAATTTGATGCCAGAGATTCAAAATTCATAATATCACACTAACATTTCGACTCTGTGCATAACCTATGCACTCAAACAATTTTTGGGGTCATGACAATAAATTGTTATTACTACATTGTTCTGCACAGCATCCATTAAAAAGTTAGCACAGAGTATGCTGATATGGCCCAGTATAATGTCACACGAGCTGTAACTGGCAATAAGTTAACATTTTCAACTTTGAGTAATATACAACTCTTTGGAAGTTATGTGCCTGGGTTTCATACCTAAGTAACAAGATTTCTCAAAATGTAGCTAGTAAATCAGAGCATTCCATTAATAGGTCAGCACATCAGAGTCCTTTCATCATTCAGTAAAATGGGTATTGGAATAGAAATTTATGCCCTACAGAATCGAGAAAATGTTGCAATATCCAGCATTAAAACTTACCGTCAACATTTCATGGCATGGCCGAGGTTTAACACACTAAGGTCACTTTTAATTGAAGTTAATTGGGTAACTAGGTTACCAACAAGTTGCACTTAATTAACTCAAGTGAGCTGAAGCTAATAGGCCTTCGGTCTAAGCGGTCAATTACCAAACTCTGCTAATTTCATTTTTGCTTTCAATGCCACGAGCTAACTTTGCCAAAGCAAATTAATACATATATGTTTGATAAATGCATGGCTTAGATAAAGTAATAGTAAGTTCTAAGTATTTTTCTGGAATTACGATACAAAATCATGTGACATTCACATAAATGCATTTGATAAGTTGCTACTGCATGATTAATGCTCTAAGACAATTAAACTTGGTTCACATTAAAGTTTAGTTGCGCATAGTTGTAAAAATACAGAGAAAAACAATCAGTTTCAAACACAGACATTAGGACACACGTACGTAGTGACAAATATGCCTTGAAAACATTTCAGTAACTATTCTTTTATTAAAATTGATGATCTGTTCGCTTAGAATAACAGTCAGTTGGAGTCGACTGTGGCCATAAATCAATGCCAACATAGGCAGCCGAGAGCCATAAAATATAAAAGCAGAAAAGTGCATTAAGCTGTTTTTTAAAATGATTACAAACTATGCTCACATATTGAAGAACAATTGACCATGATGACAAATTCTGTCCATTGCCTAAGAGCATAGTTAACCACGCTGTTGAATCAATTTAAATTGATAATTTGTGGCAAATGTTTTGTAATTGATTAAAATAAATTTGTAAGGACGGCGTAACTGGTACTACAATACGACAGTCGTAAACATAGAACAATTTGCGCAAACAAAGCAATGGAAATTGTTTTCTGGTTGGCAATTAACATGTGGCTTCGAAGAGATTCATCGAATATTTATTAAAAATAACTTTGTGGTCGAATTCTAATTCCAAAAATACAATTTAAATCTATACAAAGCCTTTGGGACACACAAACAAAATTAATTTCCGGTGCTGAATGCTTTGGTATCATTCTGCTGGTAAGAAATAATTAGATTTTGCATATACATTTTATATCATTTCAGCATTTGAAATATTCATAAACATAATTGCAACTAATTTCGTTTTTATTTTTATTTACATTTATTTTTATTTTTAAGCCACATTCTGTGTTTACAAATGGTCTTATTCCGATTATGTTCTAACACAACTTTCTAGCATGTGCACACTTAACATCCTTGGCATCCTTGGCAGCAATTACGAGTCCAATTGGACCTAAATGTTACCAGCAAACACAGCCAACAACAGCATCCCTCTGCCCTACAGGCACACTTATTACAGTTATCCCTGCTTCTCTTATAAGCATAATAACATGCCCGTAATCCGCATAAGTGGCAGGACCTTGAACTAGAGAACAGTAATGGAGAATAAAGGAGGGCAGTCGATGGCAAAGAACAAGTGTGCGGTAGTCCTCAGCTTGTGTACATGGAAAAGTATTTCAAACTTAGGTTCTCCCAGAAGACGATCTGCTATTTATTTGTTGTTTATTTTAATAAATATTTTATTTTAAATATAAATATTAAATATATATTTAGATTATATATTATAGGCTATTAATATAATAAACAGCATGATTTGTTATCATTTCCATGTTCTATTTATTTTCCGTCCTGAATTAAATTTTTAATTTGATGGTGACAGTTTGATTTATATTTTAATTAATATATTATTTTAAATATTTAATCAATAGTATTTTATTTGTATGGTACAATTATAAATTCTAAGTAGTGAGAGATATGCATGTGGTATCTATATTCTACTTAATTTGCTTTTGCATTAAATTGTTAACTTGGGAGTGACAGTTACATCGATATTTTAGTAGGTATTTAATTTCAAGCATAATTATTTTAATGGGCTTAACATTCCTAATATAGATCGCAAGGTTTGTGTGTATATTCTTATTTCTATTTAATTTCCGTTCTGCATTAAATTTTAAACTGGCGAGTGACAGTTTAATCGAATCCGAGGTCTGTTTTTGCTTGGCATCTTTGGTGAATCTGCGAAAATCTCAGCTAAGATTTTATGTCTTTCACAACTTGACATTGGCAGACACAGTCTTTTTACGCGCACTTTCCGCGCATTTTTGGCTAAAAGAGATATTTTATTTGAAATGTTCTATTCCGCGTTTGCTTTGCTTTTATGCTGGCGCTGATGTTGAGAGCTAACTTCATTCTGAGCTGACTAATTTATGTTGGAAAACATGCTAGTGCCATCAATCTCTCAGCGTCTGGTACCTTGACGAATATATTTAGCATTAAAACATTTGCACTGAATTTTATGGGTTTGGTTTGCAGTTTGTTAGCATTTCTTGTAGCTGCAATGTCTGGAAGTCGAACAAAAGACAGTTAGCCGTAACTATGTTTACGGTAACATTGTTTGATGTCATAACTCAGTCTGGCAAAGGACAGCCGAGACAGCTGATGGATAACAAAGACACTCTCTGGCATTTTTCTACGGTTTCGCTAAGGACGAAAAGAAAACTGAATTCCAATTATAACCAACTGACGCAGAGAGCAGGACGTGTTGGTCGTATTCCTGTCTGGATGCCAATTTCAGTCGCTTTAGCTATTTAACTTCATTTCTGTCTGTCTCTCCCTCTCACTCTAATGCTCTGTCTCTATTTTCACTGTCGTCAATATATGTTGCTGCCTACTCACCAGTCTCAACACGGTCTTCCTGCACGGAAAAGATATTGATATTTGTGTCGGGTTTTGTCAGCATTTAAGAGGCATGACAAAAGCATGTCCCTGACTGAAGTGTAAACAATTTGTGGTTGTATTGTGTGTGGGCTTTAATGTCTACTCATTGCCATGTTGCATAATTACTCTATCCATCTGCCCACATAAGCAGGCAATCAGTGAACCCAAAACTAATGATTCAAGCTCAGGTATTTCCTGGGGTCTACAGCATTATGCCCAGATGTCAGCTTCTAATGAGCATAATCTAAATAGCACAAGCAAATTCCTACGCAACTTGTACATAATTGCTTTCAATTTTAATACCTCACATTTAACAATTAAAGCCTCAAATCAAAATTCGGGGTATTTTACTTGTATGAAAGCTTTCGAGAATGTGTGAAATTGTCTACGTAGTAAACTGGCGTAATAATTGCACATTCTACTGACCGATAAATTGAATTGTATTGTTATCTCAAGCTGCATATTATGCCAGCAAATACGATTTAAAATTGCTTGCAAGACCGAGATGAAACATTATTTTACACATTTCACTTTGTGGTCATTTCTCACAATTGCATTTAATATTCATTTTTGTGACATTTGTCATTTATCATATTCGTTTTCAGTTTTCGTCGACTACAGGTACTTGTAAATAGTTTTCGTGTTTGTAAGGCAAAGTTGCCGGACATATCGCATTCTATGTGATTACAAATTTATGAGAGTCCATCATATATCTGAGCTTTGTTATCCTTTCTGGTAACAATAGCAGCTACAATAAGGAGATTCATCACTGCACAGGGATATGTGAAAAGATTACTCAACACCAGCTGTCACTATTTTATTCAAAATTGTTGCTATTAAAAATAGTATAATATTAAACCGAATTACTTCTTATTTATTATACGTCATTTATTTAAAATATAAATAGCAGTTGCTGATTTAAAAATGTTTTAAAAAACTGCATTTGGCTTGCCAATAAACTTTTGCACTGAATTGTTTACGTTTTAACTTTCAACAAACTTTGGATCAAGCGCTTAGTTCTAAATTTTTTGTGGTTCGAATCTCTTTGATTTATAAGTTGTTATTTTGCCTGAACCACACAAATAAGTGGACAACACACTTTTTCTGGCAACAAATGCAAATCGTAAATCTTGAATTTCTATTAAAGCATTATAAAAGTGAATAACAAGGGTTTTTTTTTATAATTTTTTTGCACCCATTCAAATTATACCCTTGAAGTACTACAATATCTATGGATTGTTTACAATTTGGTATACCCTGCTTTTAGTTTCATTGTTCTGCAGCTGTTTTTAAAACGCTTTACTCTTTTCACATTCTCTGCAGTTGTTTTGTGCACAATCCGTGAAAAACATATCAACGGACAGGGATCTTGGTGACAGCTCCAAGAGGGATTTAGAAACTTTTGCTTTTCTGGCAAAACAACACGTGGGTTGCCTTCTGTTTTAGTGTTAGGATTCTTTGTTGTTGCCTTGGTGGTGGCACATTATTATTGTGTTCCATATACCGTAATCTTCACTCTACGTCTGCAAGTTTTTCAGTTTTCTTTTGGGTTTAAGTGAATAAGTAGTTTCATGTGAAAAGTGCACTTAGTACCATGCTTATAGACTGCAGGTGTGAGAATTATTAAAGTTTTCGTTTTATTGTATAGTTTACAAGATAGAATAAATTCTCATTTAAACAGAGTTAACTCCATACCATTTGGTTGCATAAAATCAGTTGCAAATGTTGAATAAACTTTTGAGTATGTCTTTTACACTGCCATGGTAAATTATACGCAAAATGTTCTATATTCTATGCAATATTGAATCGTTTATTTATTCAGTCATAAATGTTCCCAATTTTTCGCAATTCTCAGAATTTATTCAGTTCTATTCGATTTTTATTTTCAGCTATTTTCTTTTCTGCTTTTCTGTGTTGTATAATTTATGAAGCACAAAAAAGAAGGAAACAAAAGTACAGAATCTTTAATATATAATTCAAAAATGTAAGTGAAAGGGTGAATGCTGAAACAAAAACGCCCAGTGTTTCAGCAGCTGGAAAATCTGATAAAAAAAAATGTACAGACGGCATGGAATCCATTAACTTATTAAAAAGTACATTAATGAAAACTAAATTGCATGCGCCATTGAAATAAAATTGGGAAAAATATAAAACGTAAAATATTTGCAGACATTCAGTCGGATGCATTCAACAGTTGAATACTATTTAGCTGACACACAATTAACCTTTCGAATTTAGTTTGACAAGCTTTGATAAGTCGTTAATATTCGTACTACCAAAACAACTAAAATACTTTGGAACACCTTTAAAAAATACACATGTTTGACAATATATTGAATATAATAAATAAATTTTAATTTTAATACAAGTTAATATTATTATTTTATTATTTATTCTATTAAATTTTTAAGAAACCACTAGGTTTTGGATTAATATAATAAATTTTCGCGTATATTGTTCGCTTATCGTGCATAATAAAAACTGTCCTATTTTATGATTGATGTCAGTCATGAGGTTAATCTCGGAGTCAATCATGGCTCATTATTTATACACCATGTACCATAAAAAACACATGAATACAGACGAAGAGGAGACGCGTAAATCACAACTGTTAGGCAGGGATTATTATCCCTTTGAGGGCACTTGCAGCTCATCAGGCGCGCCATCAAGGGCAGTAGTTCCCTTGAGGGCGGACATCCTTTCAGTTCAATGGTTTGCCATAAACTTTGTTCGCCCGGCAATCATTAAATCATTGCAGATAAACTTAAAGCGCAAAAACCACTGCAGCCCTCGAATATAGACATAAATAAACGATTTTATACTTTATGTCCGTGGTGTAGTTGAAATATAAAAGACAAAGAGGAGAGCAGCTGTAATATATTCTTCTATCGCACTTTGTCAGCAGCACGACTGTTCATATACTTTTATAGAATACTTGGTGTGATAATTGAATTATTATTGACTGCCTTTAATTGTAAACTGTTTTGTATTTTATCAAGCTTAGATTAATAAGTTCGTATGCGTGCCAGCATATGGTCTAAGCAAAGTTAGTCATATCGTACCAGAATGGTTTCTTACATAAATTAAATGAATTTTCCGGCTATAAAAGCAGCGCTAAACTGAACTAGAAATCAGTTGACAATTTACAGCTAACGAATTCACAATGAAATTATCTCTAAGTTTTGTGGTTGTGCTGCTTTTTCTGTGCATGGCTATTGATGACGTCTCATGCAGAAGATATTTCTATAAATCGAACTTTGAGTTGTTGCCAATGTCAAGCGATCTGAACCACGTATATATAAACATACTTAATCGATTACTTAAACTGTTTTAATAACTTATTTGATTTCAGCTAAAGCGCAGCGAACTTATGGAAAAATGCCGTCCTATCGAATCGAGGTGTACTCGTGCTGAGCATTGTTGTACCTTACAATGCTACAAATATATAAAGAAATGTACCATATAAATTTCTTAAAATATTCAATCAAAATTAATTACTGAAACAATAAAATGTTATTTATATAATTTAAGTTTGGTTCCTTTATTTTGGCTCTGGATATATAAAGAAGCCATTTAAAGGAGACTATTTAACTATTTTATACATCATTAGGCTAAATATTAATTTATTAATATTTACAATAATTTTATTTTATTTAAAATTATCACAAACAGTAATTTGACTTGTCTTAAAACTACAGCATAGTACACCTGTTTTAAAATGCAACCTCATTTATGAAATCTTCAAATAAAATTCAGCATCAACAACGTCGGGCACAATACCAGATATTCATGCTATTAGCCCAAATGCGAATGGGATTCTAACACGAACAGAGTTCACAATTGTCCTACAACACAGTATTCACAAAAGTGGAACCTACATAGCCACGGATATGTTTGTATATGCATTTGTATATTGTAGAACAGAAAATGTTGGTTTTAATTAAAATGCCAAATACACATACATATGTAGTACACTAGCACATGAAGTGCTTTCGTTTACCAGTCCTGTTCTGTTCTGTTCTAGCTGAACGATGTTTATTTTTGAGACCACAATTTGTTGTTCTGTGTGTGGAGTGATGCATAAATATTACATTTTCAAGTGCAATCACATAATGTTATTAATATGTAATTAGCAGTTGCAACAAGGTTTATTGCCATTGTCCGCCAACCAGAACGAATCGAGTTCTGGCTTAATAGTTTCAATAGAAAATCAAAATAAATAAAATCAGTCAGGTGGAAAATCGGACATAACAGACAGTAGGAGTTACTATATTTTGTTCATCCATATTCACCCCTACCTTCTAGTTATTACACTTCGAGCATATTGTCTGTTGCATATCTTCCCTGTTTCTTATACGATCGTAGTGCAATTCACAGCATCAACGCAGATCTAGAAGGTTGCTGTGGTTTTTAGTGGTATAAAATACAGAGGTACGATGAAGATTCATATAATGGAAATTGGCAAGAACGAAAGTAAATATGAGCATAACTAGAAGCAGAAACCATAGAAATCGTGACCACAGTCAGCTCAGCTGTTTACTTGAGGCTCCGTGCGAGAATGATGACATTCCAGGACGTGGCAGGACATGCCGGGACATGATGGAACATGCCTTACACATAGACTCCACACGCAAAAGTCATTTACCAGCCGCTGCTGCCATTGTTTCTGGTCTGTCCTGAGGCGCAAAGGCATCAGAGCATTGCTCTAAACACTCAGCACTCAGCAGTCAGCAGTCGGCAATACCATTCTGTTGGCATTCCAAGTCCAAGTGCTTTCTGTTCATTTCTGTTAGCTTGCTGTTGCTATTTGACATGCTCCCTCAAGTACCCAGACTATGGTTAAGCGTGGCTTTTTGTGACGCAAAGTGGCTGCCGGCTTTAATTCATCTTCCGGGGAATTGTGTGCACACATTGTCAGGTCAGAGGCAGGATGCTGTAGCTACTGCAGACGCAGGAAAATGGAACCTGTGAAATTACAGCAGGCATCTAGCACTCATAGTCGACAGTAGTATATAACTTCAAGTGTTAAATGAGAGGGAACTTAGACTTGATGAGTGAGTGTTGTGCTACTTATGTTGCGCTAAGAATTAGTTTGTAACTCTATAATTCAGTTACAGTGCAGACGGAATACAATTTTGATCAATCCCTTCGTTATTTCATTTCATTGCAATTGAAACACCAATCCATACACATATCCTGAGGGGTACTTGGCATGAAAAATACTCGAAAAGTTGCATATTCATACAGATTGTCGCTTCTCGTCGTATTCGCGTGTCGCTGTAAAGTAATTAGCGCACCTGGCAGTATGTAAATAAATATGAAATCGATTTTTGCATGGTATGCAGTTGACATTTTCCGCAGACAGTTGACATTTTCCTCGACTTGCCAAAGTTGTTTACTTTTTGACATCAAGTTATATGCTTATAGCTTCAACAAATGCTGTTAGCATTGAATAAAACTTATTTTTGTATCAGTGAAAAATTCAATTAGTAAACTTAAAACTTGAGATATTAAAAACATAAAAAAACAACTCTTCGTACAATTTAAATTAAGCTTGTTAAAAGGGGGAAAAAGGTGTAAGAACTAAATTTTGAAGTTGAACTCGAACACCACTGAGACCTACTCTTATAACTAAGAGTTTTACATTTTCTACTGATTTAAGTAATTTAAAACTACACTAAAATTTCTAAAAACTGTTTGCTTAAGCTTAAGTGCATGTGTTGACTTTTCCACACTACAATGTGTGCAATAAAGTGATCAATAAATTATTGTCGAGCGCTGTGTAGAGAAAATATGTGCAAGTAAACCGGCAAGAGCAATCGATTTGTCTTAGACTGTGCACATGTCCAACATGTCGTATGTGTAACAAGTGCAACACATAAATTCAGCCGCATGTTGCTGCAAGACCACAAAACAGAAATAAAACAAAGACGTGGCCAGATAAACTTTTTAGCAGGCCAAAAAAGAAAACCAAACTCTTGGTTTAATATAGATGTTTGGTTTCCAAAATATGTATGTCATGACAAATTTGGGATACTGCGTGAAAAATTGCTTATCAAGTTGTATGCACTTTGTTGTTCGCATTAAAACATTTATCATTTCATGCATGAAAGCGTTGAGATTTAACTAAAAATTTAATCGGATTTCATCTGCTGTGATGCCAGCATTTGCTGCCTTGTTATTAAGTGTCTAATGGGTCAGTTAGCCCCAAGACTTCTTGCAAAACAATTGCGCCAATTTAATGAGCGCTTTTGGCAACTTAACAGCAACTTTTAATTGCGTGATAAGGTTACTTAGGGTGGGGATTTTAACTTTCGAAATCGTTTTGTTATGCGGACTTTATTAATTCTATGATTTAAATGAAATTGCTAAGTTAAATGCTGCACAATCATATCTGTTAGCTAGTTTAATAAGACACTAACGATTATCTTAATTTGTGCAAGTGATCAAATAAATTTGTATATTACGTTCTCTTTTTCTTTGTTTTTGCCTACATCATTCTTTTTTGACGTTGTGAATAGCAGCAGCAGTGAATATCCTTTCTAGGGTATATTCCCAAGTAGCTTTTCAAATGATGCTGCTCTCCATTTGTCTACCTATCAGTTTGTCTGCACACTGTCCATTGTCAGATATGCCGAACAGCGCTGAGCTATGCGTTAATCAAATGTCAATTATCCTGCGGATTTCAAAACGGTTGTCAGCAGCTCCAGCAAGAACTAAGTCTCTCAATTGGTTTGAAATGCCTTTGCCTTGGGCAAACCAGACGACAGGCAGCCAACTGTCGTTGAAATGTTGCACCCGTTAGTTTCGCGTTCTTCTTTGCATGTCAGTTGACATTGGACACACTCGCAGATATACCCAAACACAGGCAAATGAAGTCTGATCTTCTGTGATGGTTTTCGACTACCAATTTTTGCCTGTTTTGAATCAATCAAGCGACTTTAGCAACTTGATGTCCATAATGCAGGCTTTCCTACTATTTAAGTAAAAATTTAAAGTTTCATGACAAGAAATTTTAAGTTGAATTTATTATTTTAAATTTTGTACAAAGTGTATATCAAAAGTTAGGGTCGCAATGTAAACTTATTAAAGGATATTTAAGGATGTCCGCAAATGGCATTTAAATAATTCAAAATAATTGAATGTCTGATTCCAATTAAAACGTTTACTGAAAAAAATATACAAACTAATTAAGAAAAAATGCACCTAATAATTCTACAAGCATTAGCAAATTGAATATTTGAATGGTATATCTTGCCTTTTACCTCATGCAATTTAGAGCGACATCAGCGACCTATTCCACATCTATCTGCTTGTTCGATGACTTGAGATACAGCCATGTCCATCAGATCGACTATTGTGCAATACAACGTTTCTTGATCTTGCATACAATTTGGTACACATTTATTCCGTACAGGCCTTGTACAACTTGTATTAGTTCGAGTTGTATGAGTCTTATAATTTATATGGGTCAGAGCAATTACTGCTGATAGCTTGATAATGTAAACCAGGTGAAATTTGATAAAGACAAGTAACCTGAGATTGGTAAGGTACAAATAGTTTGTGGCTTCAGGATTTAAAATTCCATTGAACATTAGTTGCACAAGGTTCCAAAACGACATCCAGGCCAAAAGTAAGAGTTGAGTGCATGCGTAATAAGCCAACATTAACAAAGGCAGCATCCATGGATTCAGCTCCCGTGATATATAAGAAATATGCAGCTTATTCACCAGAATAACAGCGTTTACAACGAAGAGAGTTTGTGTAATGTCGTTACAACCTGAATTTTGCACTAAATTCATTCCGAAAACGAATAACAACAAAGAGCTGAGTATATATAAAGCCAAATCATATTTAAAAACGTTTACAGCCATTTTAAATTAAACAAAAACAAAAATAAATAATTTAAATATAATTTTAGATTTTCTGTAGCTAGATTTTATTGTGAATGTTAAAACTCGTTGAAGGCCAAATAACAAAAAATAGCTGACATTTGCTATGTAGCCAACTATTTATAAGGCATTCTGAATAGTAGACGCTTACTTCTTCGCAACAATCAAAACTTATATCATTCTGATCCACTTACGACATTAAATTTAATGCATATGGACTTCATGCAATTTAAATGCAATGCAAATGGCGCAATGCTCGCCATGATAGCTTCTGCCTTTTTTTTATCGCATACCAATAATTTGGTATAAGAGGGTAAATAACTTTGTGCAACTGTAACAGTTAGAAGGCGTATTGGATAACACAAAGTAGATAAATTCTTGATATGGATGACGAGCTAAGTCAGTCTGTCCGTCTGTATGAGCACTAAGATCTTGTCTGTCTAAGCAAGAGTATTGGCGCCTAAACATCCAACTTATCTGTATTCTACTTCCGGCCTTCTCGCAGATGACTCATTGTTGTTACACACGCACCCTCTAAATTTCACTCCAGACCAGAAACCAGACTGATAATGAGAGCTGCACGCAGCAGCGTGAATAATGCAAGTAGTCTGCGCTCTCACTCCCTTGATCAAGCTGCCTAGCTCATGATGGAATTATACAAGGTGGTCCACTCGGCTGCCTAGCTTATGCTTGCTCAATTCTCGCTGGCCGATCTCTCGATAGCTGAACTCTCGTTGACCGAACTCTCTTTGGCCGAACTATTCCTATGAGATTCTCCAGCGGAAAGAGCAATCAAACAGTGCGAACATAGCGCACGCTTACATATGCATCGAGTGCTGCTGACTGGGCAGCGGCTGCGACGCTCTCTTTGTCGCATAGCTTGCACAAGCATACGCACATATGTACATATGCATATGTAAACAGCTCTCAGGCGCTCTGCAACTTGCGCGCTCTTGTTGGCTCACTAAGCGAAAGCTCAAGTACCGATATATGGCGTGTGGGTTTGTGTGTGTCTAATTGATAACGGATCGGAGTTAAAGTTACCTGCAGTAAGAGGCGGAGAGAGCGCTGCCGACTTAGGCGGCTTAAGAATTCTTTATATTAATGCTGATCATAAACGTGTTTAATAAATTTAGAATTATTTTTAAACCCTTTAATCATTAAAAATTGGTGACAACTGGGTTGTTTTACTTTGGGAAATGTATGTAAAATTCAGAAAAATGTGAAAACTGGGTTAATTGCCAGTCAAAAAGCGTATTAAATCTATTTCAATTTTAAGTTAATATAAAAACATAAACAAACAAAAACAAAAAGTAAGTAAGCACACATTGTAATTTTTAGCATACAAAATTAAACAGAAATTTTAAAATATAATATATAGCATAAGTTTAAATATTTGTTAAATTATTCCGAAAATTTCCGAATGTAAAATATTTTCATATTCCAAATTGTTACAAGCCTATTTTATCCATATTAGTCCTATTTGGTGGAGTCCTTCTTAGACGGATTTGGTTCAGGCTTGGCTTCCACTGTGCTACCACTTTCATTTATGAAAGATTCGCAGCTGCTAAATGACATTCCACTTCCATTAGATGATATCTCATCGTCAGACTTCATTTCAATAACGTCTTGCACGTCATCGGCTAGCGACGCGGAATAGAAGTGATTATTGTAATGAATTATCGTGCCCGACTTTGCCACATTATTAAGGATATTCTTCAGATGCGATTTAAATTCCTTTTGGTTTTTCGTATCAGCTTTAGGATCACCCAATTCGGTTAGTAGTGTGTCAAATGAGACAGGTTCCATGCTATCTTTAATATAAGAAACAACTCTGTCTGCACCAATCTTTTTCGACATATTGTAAAATTTTGTTGTGAAAATTATTTAGAAATATATTTTCGTATAAATAGTGTGAAGCTAAACGAAATTAAAACTGATCTGTTAAAGTTGCAGACTTAGACTGATGTGATTTCTGTGTTTGTTTCAGTTTGTAGTTTGTAGTTTGAAGTCTTGGGGCTCTAAGTTTTCGTTTTAGAATCGAATTGAGTTTTGTGAGATCGTGCTTTGTATACAGTATAACCAATAAAGCACATTCATCTGACCAAACATACAAACCTCAACAATTTTCCAGCAGCCAATTACTTAAGGGGATGCCGACGCACCGATACTACATACACAGATACCACGCACACAGATACTGCATACACACAAAAGCATCATAAATGTGCAGAAGCACGCATAGCTTGGTTAAAGTGTCGCGTAATTTATTTGCCACCTCTTGGCAACGACTGACAAATGAGGTGATAATTTTGGTTAGATGGGTACATTTCCGTGTCAGACACAATAACCATACTGAAAGGCTGTTGTCAGGCACGCTGTCAGAGGAAATTAATTGGAATATTTCAGTGTTGATAAATTATTAGCAGCAAAAACTTAAACGGTTGCTCCAGTTGCCGCTGTTTAAACTGTAGATTGACAATACAGATATTTAAACAGTATATTTATAGCAAAATAAGCTCTAGCATTATTTTTATGTGGTATAAATATACGATTTGACTTCACAGTTACATTTTAAAAGCAATATGTATGCCTTATTAATATCCAGTTAAGCTATTAAGCAACAAACGCAATTATAAATTTAACAGCAAGTTTTCTCATTATTCTTTGGCAGTTGAATCACGGCTAACATCCAATGGTGGGGCTTTTCATCACCGCTTCTTTTTGCCATGGAATTTCATTGGTAAACCATTTCCGTTTGGTAAATGAAGAGAAGACTTTAGCCATTTCCGCCTTTTGAGTTTTCTGATTTCTTCAATTGAAATAGCTGAAGTATTTTTGCAGACCAGAGCGCACTCTTAGCTAAGTCATTAACGTATTTTAATAGGCTTAGCATGGTTTAGTTAACCAACTGTATTTAATTTTTTTTTCATCGCATTAAAATGAATGAATTTCTGAATATCTTTCTGAATAACTTATGCGTTGTTTTGAGTTCTTAAAATAACCGCAAAAGTAGATTGTTCGGTGGTAGAGAGTTTAACAACACTTGTCACCACTTGCACTCCGCACAGCATATTTCGCTTAGCTCTGCCGGATGTCCTGTCGTGTCTCTAAGTCATGGCAAAAACAAGGGAAAACGACAGGGACATGCCCTGGAGCCATTCTATATTCATTCTTCGCTCTTGTTAAATGAAACTGAAATTCCAGCAGGAACAACAAGCAAAATGTTTATGCTAAGGAAGTCACGTTAAGTGCAATGTCGCAATAAAAGAAAGAACTCAAAGAGACAAAACCATTTCGACAAGAACTGACAGTTCTGATGGAGCTTTGCTGTGTGTTTTGCATTGCAGAGATTATTTAGACCCTCACAGAATATCGCTTTATTATTTAACATAACGAAATTCCTCAGTTCACGTACATATATTTTTATTAGGGCTTCATTTGATTTTCCAATTAAAATGCTTTCCCCCATAAACCAACAAACAGAACCACAAAGCCAAGGTCTTAATAACGATTTGGCCAGAAGTGTTCCAGCAATTGACGGCACTCGAATTTCCACAGGATTATTAATCAAATGCAAGCCTCAATTTTTCAACACTGGCATTAACTTGATTGATTTTCCTCGGGCCCAGCGCAATGAACTGTTTAATAAATTAAACAATGCTCAATCAAACCGCAAAACCAGAAAATAAATTACAGCTGCTGAGGACGTTTATATGACTGATTAGGCAGATTGCGAAGAGTCAAAACAAATTAAAAGTTGTAGCGAGTTTTTTTTACATTTAATGATTTATTGATTTTCAAAATAAGCTCATTTTCGGTTACATTAAATTTAAAAAAAATTTATAAACAAACAAGACGTTTTTTTTATGCTGCCCTTAGGCAACCGGGAACAGAATATTCCAGCATATTACAACGAGTTCATCGTTTTGTCATCTCATATGACCAGTGACCGGAGCGGAACAATTAATTAAACAATTTATTCGTGCAGAAACCGTGTTCAGGAAATGAGATTTCACATATAAATATTGGAGCAAGCACGTAAACATCAACACAGTAACAGCAGTCTGGTTGGATTTTAAAGCATCACTTATGACATGATGATATCATTATTTGACCATATGCCATTTGCGTTTTTTAAGTGTTGTCGAGTGCCACAAAGGAGCTGTTGCTTAGGTGCATATGAGGGCTAATTGGTGCTGGCTCTTTATCAATGCATATTCGTCTGATAGTTACGGTTGAAAGCCAACACTCAATGGCTCAAAAAACAAAATGTTTGTTTCAGCCTGAACTTGTCGATGGTCGTGTTTTGCCAAGGCCTATAAAAAATGCAGTACGGCCCAAAGCGTAACGCAAGTGGCACTCCATGAATGGTTGAATTGCGTTCTGGCTTTGTTCACTCAATGCTGGATCCGTATGCGTGATTGGGTGGAAAAGTGCGTTAACTGGTTGCTAGGATAACAGCAAATTTCTGCAGGCTATACAAAATATGCAAACACGCAGAAGGACAGCCGAATCAAATGGATACAATGCATTGCCAGATACTCGCACTCATACACCCACAATCCGCACTCACTTCCGCCGCCCACATTCATTTGGCCAAGTTGCGAATGCGTTTTTGTTGACCGCAGCAAAAGGCAGTGACAGGCAATGCAAAAACAATTTTTTACCAGCATTTTTTTTGGTTTTCTATTGCCGCTGCTGTAAAGAGAGAGGAAGTCTGCAGAAGAAGCTTTTGTCACAAGAATAAAACGAATTTGAAACTAAACGCAGTTCTTTAAAGAACTTTAAGTTTGCTCCAAACTTTCAAAAAGTGCAGAAAATAAAACAAAAACCTGCTGACATTAATCACGGATTTTATTGAATTTAAAGCACAAGCACAATGCATCAAAAATATACTACTATATAACGATGAAACAACGAGAGACAACGCCGCCCAACGTGCAACGCCCACTGTGAATGGGGTCAGCACAAAGCAAAAGTTTTGAGCGAGATAATCTTGTTAAATTTATGGACACTGTTGCATTTGCACTCCACCCAGCCGAATGTTTCAACAACTAATCGATTCATTTTGCTGCAGTTTGAATTAAAATTGTAAAACGCGCGTTGAAAAACAGCTGCAAATTTTCACCAGAAGTTGTACGTTTGTTTCTTTACATAATTTAATTAATAGGTATTTTTGTGGTTATCTGATAAAATCGTCGTGTATACTTCTATCATAAAGCAGGGTGTTCACCCACAACGTGACATGAATGGAGCATAGAAAATGTAGCCAGAAATTCGGCTAAGCTGGTGCCAAGGCTACACTGAAAATTAATGAATGAAATAATGAATTTGTGGTGTTCAAAATTCAATTAGCCATAATATTCTTGACCCAAAATGAAATTTTGTATTTAAGCGCGTTCCTTATATTTTCTTTAATATATTTTTTCTTCAATGCACCTTCATGGATACAATAATAAACGATTTGTAAGTAATTCAAACAATTTTTGCACTTAATTTATTACGATTCTATTCAGATTTGTAGGTAAATTCTAAACCAAAACAAGATTAACTTAAGAGCTTTAATTTTTGTCAGTGTATATGTACTAGACTGTCTGATGTCTTATGCTTGTACTTGCATCAAAAGTACTTGAATTCATGGCTGCCACAGAGAAAGCAAAACAAAAACTACTGAAAGATGCTACAGTCGAGCGCAACTGCAAGCAATTGCACTCTGCACTCTGAAGTTTTCTTCGTTGGTTATTGAGAATATAACTAATCGAAAATTAAACTAGTTAACTTTATTAAAATATATATATTTGATGAATTTTCAAATTGACTATTATATTATTCTTTTATTATTTAAAATATTCGCTCCTTAGATAAAATGTTTTTAATAAATATAGTGAAATTATGTAATAAAAAAATAAAAGAATATTTTCATGTTAATAGACCATTGTGTATTTTTCTTCCTACAGGGTATACTTACACACACATACACCAACTCTGGTTGTTGGTTAGGCTTTCGAGTGAAATTTTGCGGCTAAGTCATCTGGGTAATTGCAATGTCACATTCTGGATGCAAAATGTAAGCCCCAGACAAGCAAGTAGATTTTATGTAGTTCAAAGAAAAACATGGAGCAAAGGTATAAAATATAGTTTGTACTTTATGGTATTTTTTGTGACTGTTTAAAGATTAGTGTTTGGATTGTTTTTGTCCATTAAATCATGTGGTTTTGTAAAATTCACATAATTTTGATGGTAAGCAGATAACGCAGCACTGCGTTAGTCTATTTTAAAATACAAATTATTGCTAAATGAAACTTTTTAGCTAAATTCACATGGTTTTAATTTTAAAATGTTACATAATTGCTGTGGGGACCGCAAAAAGTTATTTCGACTAACTACAAAAAGTTTCGCAGTCCCGCGGCGTTAATTAAAATGCAATTCGTTTTTTGGTATATATAAAAAATATGTATTTGAAGCTTATTCATAATAACAAATGATATCATTGTCAATCAGTGTTCTCTTTTTCGTTATTTTCTGATAGTCATCATCTGATTGGTTAGAAGTTTCAGATGATAAGACAGGCAATCTGGCGACACCGCGGCCTGATTTGTATTGTAAGTGTGCCAAGAAATGTGTAATACAAGTGAGCTTGAACTTAGTGACCACAAACATAGGTGTGATTTAATGACGATTATATACTAATGACGTAATCGGCTTATTTATTTGTTTACCTACTATAAATGCCATTCGATTTCTTGAAATTACCATTTATACACAAATAAAAGGCACTTCTAAGAATTAGAGTATTCTCTCACTGATAAGAGAATGTGACTAACAAAGTATATAAAAATTCCACATTTTGAAGTATAATCATTCATGAGCAATCCAAACATATATTTTGTCGAATAATTTCTGCTTCAATAATAAATCTGTAAGTACTACAACAGAATTATCAATAAATTTAAATGCAAATGTAAATTATACCCTAATTAATTTTTTACAAATATTTTAAGTGGACACTGATAACACTTAGTCTCTCCAAGTTCTGTGAAAGTCTGCTGCAAAACGCGTCTCTCGTTCCGTATTTTCTTATCTCTAGCATTCAAAATATATGTATGTACAAACAGAATATATAATACACAGTGTATTGTTTATTATTAAAATTCTATTAAATGGTTTAACATGACATCAAAACAAATCAGTTCTATGTTGTGCGATCCGCTCATCGGTTGTGTAAAATCCCAAAGAAAATGACAAGAATTTTAAGTGTTATAGCTCTTATAACAATATTTCATGTGTTTCATGCAAACGCAAACATATTGGAGATATTTCGTTTACAAAATGAGTTGAAAAACTCGTATAATGATATTGAAAAATTGCAAGTCAAATATAAGAGCAAGCTAAAAGAATTGATGGAAAGCGATGTGAAGGGAAACGGAAACGGTTTAAACATACAAGTTGACGTCGAGTTATCAAAGTGCCGGGAGCAAAATGCTGCTTTTGAAGTGCTAAACAAAATCTATGCCGAGCAAATTGAGGATCTGCAAAACAAATCGATCTCAGACTCAGAAAAATTGCAACAGAAGGATCTTCAGATTGAGGAAGGCCTAGAAACAATTTCAACCTACACCTCACTCATCAATGAGCAGTCCAGGCAAATTGATATTCTAAGAGAGGATAACCAAATTAAGTCCGATATTATCAAGCTTTTGGAGAACAAAGGTGCAGACAACTTTACCAACCTCGAAGATCTAGAACCAAGTTCTGTGCCAGATTTTGAAGCCACAAGCTGCCTGAATTTCCTGGACTCATCGGATATACATTCCATCAAGCCAGACGAACAAGATGCCTTCCTAGTTCCATGCGATTCTCAATTAAATGGCACTGGCTGGACCGTTATACAGCGTCGCTTCGATGGCAGCACGAAATTCTTCAGAGGCTGGCTGGACTACAAAGAGGGTTTCGGTAATTTTTCCACTGAATTTTTCATTGGTCTGGAGAAGCTGCATCGCATGACGGCATCCAGGCCACATGAGCTCTACGTATATCTGAGAGACTTTGAGAACGAGACCAGCTACGCCTACTATGATAGCTTCACTGTAGCTGGCGAGAGCGAAGAATATGCTCTGAGCCAGCTGGGAGCGTACTCTGGCACCGCTGGAGATTCCATGCGAGATAATGAGCAGCAAAAGTTCAGCACCTACGATAGGGACAACGATGTGAGCGTATTAAACTGCGCTGAGAACTGCTATGGCGCCTGGTGGTACAAAAACTGCGGCTTAAGGTTCGTAAATTCCCGCCAACTTAAAAAATAATTACTTATTTAATTACCCCTCTTTCCTTCTCTACTTTCTCTTGTCACTTTTTTGTTTTATATTCAGTAATCTGAACGGGCAGTATGTGAACCGAGATGATTATTATGATAACTCCGAATATGGCATATATTGGGATGAATGGAAGGGCCCGGGCTATACCCTGCAAGCGGTGCAAATAATGATTAGACCTAAAGTAAATCTAGAAAAATAATATAATAGCTTCTTCAAACATTGTGTTCCCTGCCTTAAGATAATTAATATTTAATATTAAGTTGTAAACAATTTGCAATAAAACTGTTAATAAAGAGGCAATTAAAATAGATTAATTTATAATATTCAATGTGTTGTGGCTATGTTTTTGTTCTCAAATAACATTTGTGCAAATTTGTTTTTTTTGTCCATAGTCCAAGGTAAGGCAACTAATTTTGCTGAATTTTTCTCTGTGTATGGCAATTGTTTTATAAATTTAAATTAAAATTTAATTGCTTGATAATTAACAATACGCCATTGGCTTAGTTTAAAACATTGCAATACTATGTATGAGAATGATTGTGTTTTGCTGGTTTTAAAATATGTGGGGAAATGTCAGCAATATTGAGATAGTACAGGAAGCATCCATCGAGACCTAACTATTCTTCCCGTCATAGATGAGATAGCAGCACAATTGGGAAAAGCCGATTGGTCTTAGTCGACATAAAATAAAAAAAAATATTTAAATATAATACCACGTAAGCTGCATCAAACAGAATATTCCATAGCGACCGATTGCAGTGTATAATAAACAATTTTCTAAAATTAAATCATTTTCCTCAACAGCCAGTTTAATCATAAAACAAAATTTGTATACAATTTGGAAATGCTTCCCCAGTTTCAAATTTTCTCGCTGGAAAAAACTCGAATCGCCTCAAGCATTTGCATTAAGTGCTCTTTGGTGTAACATACATGCTACTAAAATTATTTGCGGGTACATCGCAAAATTGCTGATATGCGCTGAGCAAGCACTTGAGTTTCATTTTGTAATATGACGCTGAAATAGCTTTATGGAAAGAATGTTCAACGGAGATTGCTCTTGAGTTTCCCCATTATGTTCAACGATGATATAATAATGCTTTCGCAGATTTAATCAAATAAAAATTCAAAATTGTTTTTCAAACGCTTGCTAAATAAATTTAACAACAAACTAATTTTACATTTAGGTGCTAACTTTAACTCACTTAGCTAGCTCTTCTATTGACAATTTACCAATAAATATTTAAACTAAATTTTAATGACACTGAAAACTTTGCAGGCATCTGCTGCTCGCAGTAAATTTAATAGAAATTCTGAGCATATGTGGCAAAAGTTGGTGATGCAAGTTAATGCAGTTAGGGCCGTGGTTGGCCTGCCTGTCTAACTGGAAGGCATTTTGCAGTGCTGGTGAGGCAAAAATTAGCCTGAAACTGGCTAGTTGAGCAGACTTGGTGAATTATTTCCAAAAACTTCATGCTAATGAAGCACTCTGCCAACTGATGTTGGGCATGCCTGGTTGTGTGCTGTGAAAAATGACCAGGGATATTAGAAAATTCCATCTCCGTTGCATGTAGGCATGACATCAAAAATTAGTCAAATTAATTGCATGTCGAACTTTCAGTGGCAGCAATCGTTCACAGCACTAAAATTTTGCTCTTCCTTTGACCAAAGGCATGCGTGTTGGCAAATAACATGGTTAATTCAAAAATTGAAACCTTTTGCTGTCACTTGACCTTAACCACATTTGGTAACGAGTAGCTGGAATGTTTTTCTTAGTTTTCCCAGCAACTAATTAGAGGAAAATATAGTCATGTGTGGTCTGTTAGCTCACGTTGACATCAAGATATCTTGTATGTACTATATATTCTACAATTTTATAAGCTCTGTATAGAATACACAGGTAAAATGGAAACAGAGTCTGGATCGATTTACTTTAATAGAATTTAAAACCTTCGCGTGCTATTCTCGAATTAAATAGCTTCTGTTTACCACAGTTGGAAATGGGTCGTAGTTTTTCCTTCCACATTTTAAGCAATTTTCCTTTCGATAGTAAACGCTCTTTTCTCTTCTTAATTACATTAAATTCGTTCGATTGCATTTGCTGTTTTCTCTTTGGCTTTTCTTATTTTTTATTGATGACCGGCATTTTTAAATTCTGCAACTGCTGCTGCAAATTGCAATCAATTACAATTGAATTAAATTTTATACAATAACTTGGTATTATTTTCATTATTCTCTCTTGTTTTGAAACATCACAAGAGTAGAAACAGGAAGAAAAATCTAGCATATTGCATATATCAATTTTATGTGTTCAACTGAAAGTCTATTGCAGCAATCTGACGCTAAAAACAGAATAAAATTAGAATATTCAAAAATATTTATCAAAATAACACCAGGTAAACAGAAGTATCCAAGCAAATAAATCACTTCGGTGTCAACATTTTGTGATTTGTTATTGCAGTTTTGGTTAGAAATACAGTTGTCAATAAAGTATTTTACGCCAAAAAAAATATATATATAAATCGCGTGTACCGACAATATTTTTAGCGCCAACAGCGAGTGAAAAAGATTAAAACTATATATTATGTTATCATTTTCGTTTTATTTAAACCATGGGTTGTAATAAAGCAAATCTAATCACGAATATCAATTAAATTGTAACTATTTGATTATAATCATCCAATTAAAATACATGTTGCCAAACGTAAAGAAACGTTGCGATGATAAATATAAATAATAAATTAGTCGGGGAAGTCCGACAGTTTGCATACCCTGTACCCACTTAAATAGAAATATTTTATATATAATTTATTTTTCCATTTACAATTTATTTATTAGCAATAGTAATTTATTAAATATTTAAATTCAATATCCTGTATGTATTATCCCAGTTTTTACATATTTACAATGGGTATAGGGTATAAAAATATTTATATATTTATTAAACCCATTTATGATCTGCATACATACTATATAGAATTCTCAAACCGCATACGTTGGCAGCGCTATCTTCGCCTCTCACTGCAGATAACTGTAACTCCGATCCGTTATCAATTAGAGCTTTGCTTAGAGAGCCGACAAGAGCGCGCAAGTTGGAGAGAGAAAGAGCGCCTGAGCGCTGCCCATGTGTGAATGCTTGTGCAGGAGATGCGAAAAAGAGCAGCGCAGTCAGCAGCGTAGGCAGCAGCGTAGGCAGCAGCGTAGGCAGCAGCGTAGGCAGCAGCGCAGTCTGCAGCGCTCGTATTCGCAGAGCTTGATTGCTCTTCCCTCAGTTCGTATTGTCAGTCTGATGTCTGGTGTGGGGTGATGCAGACCTGTGGTGTACAAGTCCAGTGGGTGCGTGTGCTTACTAATTAGTTCAACTATAACTGTAACAGCTTTAAGTTATCTGCTAGAAAGGCATCCAGCTCTCAGAAAGCCAACAAGATCTCAGTATTCCTACAAACAGGACAGACAGACAGGGCTATATCGTTTCAGCTTGTCGTTCAAGGGGTTGGCAACGCCTTTTTCTACCTGTTGCATACATTTGCACAAAGTTATTAACCCAGTTTTTACCCATTTGTTAATAGTTACTGGATATAGCAATGATATAATTATTCAGATCAAATTTTCTGCGTTACAATAATTGGCATTTCTTGCCTGCAGGCAAATATCTGCTAAGTAAACAAAGTTTGGAATATAGGCAAAATAGGCTTATTTAATTAATTTATATGAAATTGTGCTCTCAACATCCTATCTTGAACATTTGACAATGACATTAGCGTAGAGATTTATTTATTATTAAAAAAGTTAACTGGCTTTCACAAAAGTCTGTTTATAAGTTAGGCTAATAACCCACCAAATTGATGAACAAATGCTGTAGATATTAACGCTATGGAGGTCATAATTCATTGTTTGCGCTTGCCAAATCAAACAACAATAAATGCGCAAACTTTTCTCATCATTTCCACTAATGGATTTAATAAGTTGACAATTAATAATGTATTTTACACTGGCCTTTCTGTTACGAGTGCTTTGAAATCTGTCATTTATGTTGATATTTACCAGAGCATTGTCTGATAAAGATGTGTAAAGTCATGGGATTAATTAATTAGCTAGAAAACAATTTGTTAAATCAAATAACAAACAAACAAGTTACATAAAATATATTATTAGTCCTTGGCCATTCTTCTACATTACAATTGTGTAAACATGTAAAACTGTTGGCTTCACAGCTGATGGATCGTGATTGGGTTTTTATGCTCATGTAAGGACATTTTTTTCAGAAGAGTGTTGCCAAATCGCAATGAAAGCGAAACAAAAAACAAACTAGTCTTTACATAACCACAGAACACACAACAAAAAAAAACTGCTAGCCATGTTGCTGAATCGCTCGATTTAGTATTGCTTTGTGGTTTCGTTGGTTTGGTATAGATAGATCTGTGCGCACGTTTTTGACATGAATAAATTACTAAATATAACTGGCATCTGCACACTTCCATACGTCATACATATCAGATAAGACCAAAGCGCAGTGTCACGATACAAAAAACTCCATGTAAGCCCTCTGCTAAATCCTGAGTCAGCTGTGCGACATACGCGTAAGCATAATCAATAAATAAAACCGGCACGGATTCTGGATTTAGATTTCGACTCCATCCATAGCTTCTTTCTTTACGTTTCTGCATCATTAAGTAGCTGAGCATGTCGGGAATATGCTAATAACTGGATAGCTCCTCTTTACAAAGTACTGCGTTGCGTATACGTTGCGATGTACGGCATTTGAAATTGATTCTCTTTTGTTTTTTGTCGGTCTTTTAATATTCAAGTTGTTCGAAAGATATAAAATCTATGTATCCTGTACTTTATATTTAACAAATATTTATAAGAGGCGGATGAAAGTGTTGACGATCCTTAAAACGCACAGTGAACACTTTGGAAAGTTGCCTTATCCGTCAATTATTTGTATGCAATATGTTGACAAAATTTAAAGGGTAGGTTTAAAGTCACCCTGTTATGCGTTGTCTTACTCGTAAATACTTCTCAAAATCGAAAACAGATTTTGTTTATATTTAGACTGAACGTTCATCCCATATGGCAGCATTTGTCATGCGGATTCCTAGTTATGTTAAAAAGGGTGAATTTTAAATTACAAGGCTCTTTAATAAGTACAGGCCAAACTTATGTGTTTGGAAACTAATTTTCGTAATGATAAGTATATTATTATCATAAATAAATATAATTAAACAATTTCATATTTACCAATGCCAAATATTACTTCAAAAGCAGTGATAACCAAACTCCAATAAAAAATTCTATCTTCTAAAAATCGTATAGTCTGTTAAAATAGTTTACATAATTTGAATTTGAATTTTAAAATTTAAACATTAACAATACTATAACACACTTAACTATTTTTACGAGCCAACGCATTAAAAATGTAAATATTTAACGATGTTTATGAGCCAACACTTTAAAAATATAAAAATATTAATAACTCTTTTATTAGTGCTTATAATACAATCTGTAAATTCTCTACTGCATAGTATAAATATGGTAATAATAAGATAAATCATAAAAACGAAATTCCGTTTAAATAAAATCAAATTTTCTTATGCATCATAAAAACTCAGAATGCTGAAAATTTTGAACACGACTATTTGCGTATATACAATTTGAGCAAACGTGTTGTTCAATGCGCAATAACCATCAAAAGTGTATAAAAAGTGATATTTCGAAGAACAAATATGGAATACAAATCAAGTAGAGACTGTAAATTTTATGACTCTAGCAACTACCAATAAAACAGCAATTTAAAACAGATATTATTTGAGAAGAGCGTATATTTCACAGGAGTTGAACATGTGCAAGTTCTGGCACAGGCTGACATTTATTATATATTGCTTAATCGCTGGGCATGGTCACTTCCTGTTGTGCATATAAATAAGTTGGGCAATATTTCAATAACAATTTCTTTCTTTGCAAATTGCTCGGCACTCATTTTTCATTAGCATGCCAGTTGAGAATTTGACAAAGTTTATCATACTGCATTACTTGCAAATACTTTGAGTGCTTTTGTTAGTGTCACGCAGTTCAATTAACAGAAACTTGTTTTGTATTTGTGGCAACCGTTGCAATGCCCAAACATCTTTATGGCCACAATTGTGAAATTTCTTTAACAATGGTGTATAAGGCCACACTGGGAAGCTGTCAAAAATGTGGCTAACAATGACCAACAACAAAAGGGAAATGGATTTGGAACAGCAAAGAGTTCGAGAGAGGAAACCCTTGTAATTTCTTTCACTTCACTTTTGACAACAATAAGTAAAAGTTCATTTGGTGTTGGCCCTTCTCGAAAAGGTTTTACGTGGCAGAATACGCAAAAGAATTTCACAGTTCTGTACAAGTTAAAAGGTCTGTCAAAATAGTTCAACCCAAAACTTTGAGCCATTCAATATCACACATTCAAAGACGCATTTACGGCATTGAATAAATTAAAATGTTCCCAGCACTTGGCAGCTGTTAACATTGTTCCAAGTTTTCCAAAAACTTTGAGATCAACCTCAAGGTAATCAATTCTTTTTTATAATGCTCGCCATCAATTGACTTTCAACTTTCGACCCCCAAAACAGATTTCAACTTGCCAAACCGGCATGCAAATCATGATTGGATGCACGTGCTGGTCAAACTGACTCAAGCTGGATTTATGCGAAAATTAAATTTCTTTCATAAATTCAGCTTACCAGCTAAGGTAAAAGCGATGCGGGGTTTTCTCAACTGACTTAACCACAAACATCAGAATCAAGCGTGTGTCAACACAAGCATCACATTAACTGAAGAAGAGAGGGTCAAGGGCCTCAGGGATCTAATAAAAGTGGATTAAATGCAAACATGTGTGAGGTTGTTTGGGCCATTAGGGATTCAGGCTCTGAGATTATGAGCCATTTTATCAGTCACCCAACTCCACAGAATGGCAATGTCAAAGTCAAACTTAAAGCCAAATGATTCTACGTTATTGCCAGGCATAAACCCTAGAAGTTAAGGTATACATAGATTTGCATAAGTCAGTAGGGTTTCAACTTAGTTAAAAGTATATTTATGCAAAGTATTGCTGACGGGCTTAAATTAATTGCAGTAAACCTATTTAAATAATATTTGCCTAATTTAAGAATTTAATTCCATATTTTAAAACTCCAGTACAGCATTAGTATATATATTTTTCTTGCAGTGCACAGGACATGTTATCAATTGGAGCTTCGTTAGTCGAATTTTATAGGGTTTTCTCAAGTAATTAATCCCCAACCAAACTCCGTTGTCCGGACAATTAAAAAAAGGGGAATTTTCATTACAGTCCGTGTACGTACAGCCAATAAATTTACATATAAGAGAAGCGCAAAAAAAGAGAACATTTAAAAATTTAATTAATTCAATTGCAGTGCGACGTTGCAATGCAGAATGGGAAACCCGATTACGGAGCACGGTTTGTTTTCGTTCTTATTTATTTCTTTTTGAATGTTGTTACCTCTCTGTTTCCACATGCTATTAAATTCAATTTACCTTAAACAACATTTATTTTTTACGGAATATGTTTTATTAGTTGTGTTAACTGTTTCATTTGAGAAAAATGAATAAAATATTATAAAAATCAGTCAATGATACATTCAATTGGCTATAAAAAGATTTTATTTCCATATTAGAGGGTGCGAGTGCCATTTCTTTACCGATATATACAGATTTTTCTATAAAATTTGCAACTTTTAGTAGCAGATGTGATGGAATTTTCTAGTTGAAAAGCAAAACTTTGCATTACAGCTGTTGACATGTTTGTTATAGTTTATTTCATGTCAAATTTACAGAGTGGATGTCAAATTATGCAAATGCGACTAGCTGCAAATGTTTATTAAATTTCTATAAAAAAAAAAAATGAAAATTGAATTTTAAGCGGCTTTTGAATATTTGTACATATTTGATTTTCTTATGTGAAAACAGCTTAAAATAAATATATAAAAATCTGATTAAATTATTTAATTCATAATGTAAATATTTTTTTGCATACCAGACATTGTAAGTACACATATACATATTACCCATTAATTTGCTGAGAATAAAAACAATAAGGAAACAGCTCTTAGCATACTAATTTCAATGGGAAATTTTAATTGTCTTTTTACACATACTATACTTCGCAAAGCGAGCACGAGACACCTATTAAGGATATAAATTGCTATGTGCAACATAAATGTGCACTTCATTAAGAGTACTGCAAAAACGGGCCAAACTAAAATAGAGCAGGGAGAAAAGCTATACAAATGGGGCCACATTAAATAAATATTAAGACTGACATAAATGTTGGGTTTTCCAATTACTTCCCCATACCAAACTTTTTGTTTTCAAAAGTAAATTTACAATAGTTAAAAGTTGAGCTACTGTCAATGTCATATCAATTTTTTATGTTTCATTTAATTGAACCTTTGTGAACCTTGTGAAATGCATATTATAGCTCTGAAGTGGAATGTTTTCCAATTAAATGCGTCAAGTCCTTGGAAGTCTTTATTACTGTCTAACCCATTTGTCTAAGCTGTCATATTAAACAGGCGACACTTCAGCCAAGTTGTGCTTGTACTGTCATGTTCTATTTGTACAAATGGAAATAAACGTCACAAATTAAATACCTGCCTTGATCTAAAGTCACGTGCCGGTTGTTTACATGCTTTCATTATTTCTCAACAACAAGTCAGTGAATAATTAGCAATGATGTGGAGATGGTAATTGCCTTTTCTCAGACTTTGTTATTCAATTCATTATTAATTAACATTTGTTTAAAAAACCCTGTACACATTTCACTGTTCTAAATTAATCTCGCACATTCGAATTAAATTTCTGTGAATTATGAGCAACACTAAATTTTCAAGTTTATACTCAATGCCATTGCTCAAGTACCACTTGGCGTTTGAATTATACTTGTATGTAGTAAAAATAAATACATAAATATATAATATATGTATATATTTTCTGAAAGCTGAAGGTATTTTTTATTTTTTACAGATTTTATGCAAACTATCATCAGATAAGTAAGGCCATTTGTTAGCCATTTAGCCATTGTTAGCCATTTAGCTTTCACACAAATATACATTAAAAAAACAACAAAAATAAGGATTAACATTAAAGTGCACTTTATTTAAATGTAAGGCACTGGGCATCTCTTCTGCAAAGATTATTTATATTTATATTTTAAATACATTTTATACTTTAAACATTTCTGAAATATTATTTTCCAGTTTATATTTTTACATTTTTAAAATACCTGCTTCCATTTTATCTTTTTTGTCTGTACTGGGATAAACTTTCTGTGAAGTAAAAATCAGAACGCATGTTTGCCGTGGGAGTTGTTATATAATATATATGCACTCGAATATGGGATAATTGATTGTTTTTAACCCGAAGTCAAAGTTTAATAAAGGCAACAAAAAAGTTTTAAAAGTGTTGTATTGGGGGTTTCCTGAAAACTGCATTTTAATTACTAACTATTGGAAAATTTACCATAACTGCAACAAGTGTATGGTTTGTGCTAATAACAAAATTAATAGAATGGGTAAAATATATATTATACACTATAGAAAAAGAGATCTAAGGTAAAAAGTGTATAAAATATATTTTTATACAAGCAGGCTAGTTGTTATTTTGTTAAGAATAATGTCCTTTAATGACGAAACATAAAAATTATCAGTTTTATTTGCAGTAGAGTACCAATAAAATATACTAATTTGACTACATATCCTTTTACTAATTTGCACTTTAAATAATGTAAACAATATTTAGCAGTTTACAACAGTCCAAGAACCTCGGAATAGTTTCGAATTTAAGCTTTTTGGCATTAGTTGTAGCTAAAGGCTGAAACAGAGCCAACTAGTAAAACCACACAACTAGGAAAACACATAAATTCAACCGAAGCAGAAATACAGAAAGGACAAAGTGCAAAAATAATTAATTTGTTACCAACAAATCCCTAGATTTGTGCTAATTTGATTAAACTGATACTGATTGTCTTGGCCAAAGAAACCGCAGCAATTTAAAGGGATTTCTTCGGAAGCTACACTAATAAAGCTAATTAAGACTTTTTCATTTGCTGTGACAATGCATATTCTAGCTCACATTGGATTTCAACAGAGAAGACTTTAATTGGAACTATTTGTTGCTGAACAAAATGATTGAAGATAATCAAAATCGAAACTTGCTGTGCTATAATTAGTTAGTTTCAATTTGAAGTTGATTAGAGATTATACGGAATTCTCATTTTTATGAACATACAAATATTAAATGATTTCATTGGCACACTTTAATACAAATAACAACAGAATGAAGAATTGATTAATTATGTGCAAATTGTGTTGTATGCAGTTGAAATAAAAAACACCATTTTTTATTTAAGCTCATTAAACATGTATGTAACTTCTGTGCGTATTTTTTGCTGTTCAATTTATAAAATGGATTCACTGAAGCCCAAAACAAAATGTTTACTCGCTCTGCCCGTCAAAAATATTGTAAATTAAACGCAATTTGTTTGTTCAATACAATAAATATGTGAACGAATGAAAAGAACCAATGAGCAAGAAACAATTGATGTACAAATATGACGGCAAACATCAGTAAATTAATAGCAGTATTAACTTTAAAATGCATCCAGCTCAGACTGAAATACATAAATTTTATAAGCTTCTTACAATCAGTGGTTGTACCTTGGCATAAGAGATTAAACTTTAACAAACAATCAGCAAGTTTAGTGGCTGTAATTGACTGTATAATACCAACAGGCTTAACACGAAATTTAATCCCAAGCTTTTATTCTCTGTTTTCCCCACAGTTCTTTAGAGAAATATACTTTCTTGTAGGTATTTAGTTGTTTATACATCTCTTTTATTTCCCTTCCGCAGCATTCTTTCGCTAGTTTAAGCGGATTTCTATAAGCTTGCAGCCTGGCATTCTTTGGGATTTTTTATTCCTCTCTTTTTTGCATAACAAGCATAAAAACATGACCCAGGTACTTAAGCACAATAATATGCACAGTCTATCGTTTCAACGCTTTTCTCTTTCTATATTTATTACAACCTTTTTTGTGATATTTCGAGAATTTTTAATAAAGTGTATGGCTCAAATATTTATAATGCGCTGTGTTGTTTATAGGTGTGGTATTAACTCCAAGTGAATCCAAGCACAATTTTGTATTGTAAAATATTTTAATAAAACGAGAAGCAAGTAATCATAACGCAGTAAGAAATGTGGAGTATTTGTGTTTTTATTTAATATGTTGATTATTATATCGTAAATTAATTAAAAATATAAATTTCTGCTCTCTGAAGAAAAATTTTTAATATTTATGCAATGCATGCTTTCAATTATTTTTTGTGATATCAGAAGTAATCAACAATGTTTAATCTCAAGGTTTTGATTTAAATTTGAAATAAAATAAATAAAAGCAATGAGCCCGTTGACATACATTAGTACGTACTGTATGCCATACCACGAGTTGTATGTGAAACAAATAAAATATATATAACTGTCCACTACAACGGAAGCCATAAATCGTAACTTTCAACGCCCCAGAGACAAACAAGGCTACGAGGCAGCCTGTGAGGTCACATTCTGCTGTGGAACACAAGTAAACACAAATGTATATAGCATATTTGTACCTATAGGTATACATATATTGCTGCGCTGCTTGACCGTGCAATTTAGCTCGTAAGTCTCTTGGCTGTCCACACTATGGCAGCTTTTCCATATGCAATTGCATTAGGTCATTTAATTGAATATTTATTAAATTTATGTAGTTGCGAAATAAATTCCAATCTAAAAGCAGCAATTTAGAAGTATTTAAAGTCGAACGGAGAGACAACAATCATTTGTATAGCGTTTGGTTATCGACTTTTAATTACTCACATGCCCGTTAAATTATTAATTATCGAATTTAATTATACGTCATTTGGTTTGCATAATGCGTCATAATTTCTTTAGTCTGCTAGCTGAAAGTAAATTCAAACGCAGCTGTCCAATGAGAAATTCGCTGACCTCAGTTTGCGGTTATACGACAGTCATTGGCTAGCGTGACGTATGAGTATAAATATTTTATTTATTTTTTTTGCCTGGCTGTTTGATTAATTGAATGTATGCACAACGTGTTGTTGTCAAAATTGCCAGTTATGCGAATACTATACAGCAAAGGGTTCCATATAACTTGTATTGATACATCATGCTGAAAGTTCAATATTCTGACTATACCTGACAATTGGCCCACTTTCGAAGTGAAAAGCTTGACAATTAACAATCAACTATTTATTTATTATTAACTATTTAATTATTTTACTTATTAATTTAATGCACTGGTTAGTGGCTAGATACAATGTTACCACCTGAAGCTGGATAATTTAAAATATGACTGTTAATAGTGGGAATGTTATATTCAGAATAAAACATTTGTTAAAGACGACTATTTACTGTTCAGAGAATTCAAACAGTTTATATAGAGCAAAAATTTAAAGACAATGAATTTAAGAATGAGAGGAACGGTATGGAAAACCTTTATCCTTAAACCTTGTTCCGAAAGCTTTAATGCTGCCTAAATTTAATTTCAGATACCAATTTGTGATACTGATATTGAGTTGAGCTGCCGCTGTCAGGGCAAATAAATGTTAAACAGATCAAAAGAGCAGTTGCTTCAATCGCCTCATCCGCCTACACACTGCCTCAGGCGTTGATTGGAAAACTTGAAGCGAATGGTAAGCAAATTTTCAGCCTCTCAAGAAGAAATCTATAGCAAATGCCTGGAGCAAGAATTCACACGTAGGCGGCACAAATTTGATTTTATGCTTATTTACATCTACAGGTGTGCACAGGTGTGGCCAAAGCTTAACATATACACACACACACACACACACACACACACACACACACACACACACACATCAGGTGTATACATGTGAATATGCAGTATGTATTTAAATGCCAATTTATGCGAAAAAAGTTCATTATAACCAACTGTTGCTGATTCAATAACATTGTATGCATATATAATTGCTTTTGCTACTGGCAGCATACATAGGACTTGTTTATTGCTATTAATTTATTTTATAAAGTTTATTAAATCTATAAAATTATAAACAAGCCTTGAGAGTTTTGTGCTTTAAAGCAATAAATACTGTGCTGGTGTGGCAAATAAATGAATAAATTAACAGCATACTAGCCTTAATAGCGGCGGCATGTCGATCAACAGTCGATAAATTTATCGGGTACAGTGCTATTTGAAGATGCTTTTGAAGAAGTATCACCATAATAATCCTCAACTATAACTTTAATTATCATTAAAGAGTATTTATTTCTATACAATTTCTTCGAATACCGCTTTAATTTGCATGCAAATGTTACTTAAATATATAACTACGCTTTTTTAAGCCGTGTGAAATATGAAATTCCTCGAAACAAGTGGAAGGCACGTGCTCAGACAGAAAGTGTGCAAGTTAAATAAATGTCAGGAAATAAATGCCTAAATTAAGTGTCTTGAATTTTATAGGCAAACTACGTGCAAGGAAATGGGAAATAGGCTGTTAAACTATAAGCGAGTAACTGTGCAAATAAATTGTGAAGTTTAATAGAAATTTATTTAAAATCTAATTGCAAGAAATCACACACAATTTTATGGCAGCAGTCGCTTAAGTTTATAAACTTGAGGTAACTGCATTTCAAAATTCTTTAATAAATAGTAGAATAACTCTCAAACCACAAGAACTTCTGCCTGAATTCTATTTATAATCAATTTAATTCCCCACAGCTGCGCTCCAAGCAACATAACCTATTGCCCTTGTGGCCCTCTTCCCAGCTGAAAAGACAACCGGCAAAAGTTCCCCGCCGTCTTTTGCATAATTAAGAGAAACTTGGCCAAACGGCAGCACTTGTTGACGGTCACAATGGGGTGTTTTATGGAGATGAGAAAGATAAAAATTAGATGCGAATATTAACATTTAAATACTTTAATTAAGAGCAAAGAAAAAACTTGCAATTTTAATCTGCACAATGCCAAAAAAAAGAGACGTGTAGAAGAATAGTTAGAATTATATGCAAAGTACAATGGGCAATGGTGCATTTGGCTGCATTTATCTAAATGTCGGTTGTGCCCATAATTGTGTCACAGGCAAAAAGTCATTGACGTTTACTGGGTATTTACTCAAAAGTCGCAATATCCTGCTACTGCATCCTGTTCATTCTGTCGCACAACAATGCGTGCATTGCACACCCCAGAGATGAATTAAAAACTGCAGTCTCGTCGCCTGACAACTTGCAATATAAAAGAAATAAGCAAGCCCAGAACCAGGGCATACAAAGGGGGATTCCAGACGAACTAACAGGCGGGCAGGAGGGCAGGAGGACAGAAGGACAGGCGGGTGGTAAAGCAGAGGGGAAAGGGGAACATTTAACCATTGTTTAAGCGCCACAGGCTAAACAGCAGGAAACATCTCTAAACAGTAAAAATCAACAGAGCCGGCTTCGCAATGACAACAGCATAGAGCCCCGGGCGCTTACAGCAATTCATTTAAGCCTCAACAACTATGGCCAAACAATGGCCGACAGCTGTATATGAAATGTTAACCATTTTACCAAAAACGATTAAAAATCTCGCTATAAAAGCAGTCAGTTCTTAAAGGTATTCAACATATCTACACAAAAGTCAAAATATCGATGCGAAAATTATGCTTTAAAATATTGGTATAGGGATTTTTTTTAAATTTGTAGACTACAAATTTGACTTTTATTCATGGTACATTTCACAATATTAAAATAATTTATTTTTATTTATTATTATTTATTTAAAGTGCGGAAAAAAATACCTTTTATCATTTGAATATTTTGATTAGATAAATGCTCAATGCTTTTACATTATACTTTTGATAACATCGGTTAATACTGAAAGAAAAATGTATAAAAATGAAACTATTGCAAATAATAGCAGGCGATACGTCGAGTGCGATTGTTTTTGGAATAAATTATAACATAAAATACTTAACAATTTTTAATCGAATAAAAATTGTTAACGGGATACATCAGAGTATAACATATTGAAATTACTTGGATTAACATAATCATTGGGAGTTCGCTAAAATCACTGTTGAAATAGTTTATAATTATCTGAAAATCTAACAATTATATCTGCAAATCTTACAATTATAGCGCTAATAAATAACTACAAGTTTTACTCTTTATTCAAATACCATAATTGTTTTACATTTATTTTTTTTTACTTTGAATGCGTATGAATGTTGCAATCGACACTATATAAATGCCCACATAGTTTCAGCTGACTTCATGTTAATCAAATACATTTCCATATTCATTTTCATATTCATTTTGCTGGCCATACTAAATGCCACGGTGCTACTTAATGGGCCAAGGACATTTCCCTCGAGTGTTTAGTGCATTTTATGCACTTGTTTACCCAGTCAACTGTTAGGCATTCACTCTTTGCCCCAGTGTGCCACTTCTTGACGCATTCATTCAAACGCGCTCTATTTGAATTTCACTCGTTGTGCATTCATGCGTTTTATGACCCATTGTCGGTATATAATTTGTATTTTCTAAGGCGAGAGCCTCGACTGCCCATCTGTCTCCTGAACTTTTCTCGACCTTTTGGCCTTGCTTCATAACTAGTTCATAATTTATGTATAGATAAATTAGGTCCGTTGTGATGTGTTGGTCAAAGCAATTGGCCTTTTTAGTGGCTGCATTTAAATAGAGCAAGCTGGGGGAACGCTACGCTCCTCTACTTTTGTCATTTCTTCTGTTTTGTCAATGTCCATTGTCAGTCAACTCAACTCGAGGACCGGCTATAGCTATAATGGCGTTCTATTGTTGTCGTCGCTAAAGCTCAGCTCTGCTGCAACTGACAGACAAACTCCTGGTTGGCACTTTTAAAACAAAATGTCAAAACAATATGACAGCAGAAACTGTTGCTGCTGACATTAATTTTAGCGCCTGAGACAGTGCGAGGAAAATGCAACTCAAACAGTCGGACAATTTGATGCAAATGAGGCAATAATCATTTTAAGGTATTATAATAATATTAAAATGACAACAACATTAAATTTAACTGGCTGTATATTTTACATAAAATGTAATTTACAAAGGTTTATTGAAGTAAATCGGACTTGCAATTTAAATAGCTTCTTCCGTCTATATTTAGCTCTAAGTTAAGAAGATATGATTAGAGTATTTTAGGAATCACAAATACAAATGCTAGGCAATTTATTATTTTCATATAGTATTTTTGGAATAACAACTTAAAGTTTAACTGGAAAAGTATCTTCCATGTAAAATGTAATGTATTAAGTTTCATTAAATAAATCTGTTTTGGAAACTGAAATAAAATGTCACATAAATTTTTAGCTGTGCGTTTCAAAGCAGTATCCTCTTCTTATATGCCAGGTTTAATTTTCTTGCCTCCCCTTCCAACGCCCCTCTCGTCGTTTGTTAGTGCCATTATCAGGTTTTTAGCTGCAAAGGTGTTAAGTTGTGCTCAGCGTGTTGTTGGTGTTGAGTTGCCTGTGTTTGCATAAATCAACGCTTCACAGAAGGAGTCAGCCATACAGAAGCATCATCCTTTGAAATCCACTGCTTTCCTTAAAGCCGCAAAAATCCAGGAAGCTCGTTAAGCGGTTGCCGCTCATTTTCGAGGTGAACCCTTTCTAAGTATGGCGGGAGAGGTGAAGGGAACTGGCAGTACCTGCAGTGTTGAATGTATGCTTATACGCATATTACACTGCTTGGGAATTTACAGCTGGTTTGCTGAATGGTTTAATCCTTTTAGCTCAGTAATTTTGAGTGTCAGTTTTAATGCGGGAACACCTTGTGCTCATTTGTTGAATTACAGCATAATGAGGTTTGCCGTTTCTCATTTTGTAGTATGTACCTCACTTTGTATCAATTTAAAAAATTAATCAAATTATGAATATCTTAACTTATTAGACACAGAAAAATTAAGACACCAGCAGGCATGCCTTTTAGCTGTTTCGTTTGCAAGCAGCAAATAGTTCGCTTTGTATTCCTGTGCACGTTTTCGACATGAATAAATTACGAAATATCACATTCATTCGTCAAGAAAATCAGATAAAAACAAAGCGCAGCGTCATGATACGGAAAAGAATAAATTCAAAGTAAGCCACCCGCTGTACTCCGAGTCGTATGCGCGACATACGCATAATCAATGGATAAAACTGGCAGGGGCTCGGGATTTTTGGCTTCATTCATGGCTTTTTTACATTTCTGCATCATTAAGTAGCACAGCATGTCGAGAATATGCTAATAACTACGTACCTCACACCTACTTAAAGCCCTTGAAAAAACAGACACACACAGCAGGCAATGCCATTGCGTATACGACATGTTGTGCACGTGGGGAATATATTTATGCCAGGATATTGTGTGTGTAAAACAATGGGAAAGCCTTTAATCGCTTTGCTATTTAAGCTGCGTAAAAGCATAGAAGGTATAGAAGATCTACGTATTTTGTTATTTTTGGTTTATTTAGCCTAATCTTACCTACAACTTCTTGGAGCAGTTTCCAGTTTACAATTTTTAATGTATCAATAAATTTGAAAAAAATGTTGATGTGCTGTTCAGTTATTTGCAGAGTTTTATATTCATATAAATATTTATGCAATCTAACATAAAATTATTTATCAGACCATATTACTCATTGTTGTATTAATTGCGAATGAAATGCCAACGCTGAATAATGGTTAACATATTGAAACGACGTAATGGCTTTTGTTGTTATGGCAGCCTTTATTAATATTCGCAATGTTTTTATGACAATCGTAAATAAATGAAAGCGACACGCATAGTAAAGAAACCAACACGCAGTCTGCAAAGCAATTCAATCAAAAATACAAATTGCCTGCACACAGCACTCGATTTCCGCATATAGTCATGACAACAATTGTCCAAATGAAATAATTCAAAATAATATGGTTTACCTGTAATGCAATTGATAACACTGTTGAATTGTGGACACACTGAGAAAATGTATTATGATTTTAAAGTATACATTTTAAGCCAAATAATTAATTGGAAATTACTAACAATTTTTCAGAAATTATAACAACTTTTGGAATGTAGTACTTTTTTGTAAATAGGTTTATTTTTACTATTTTTCTTGAACCTGTTGCAAACAAACATTAAATAGTGCATCTTTGCTTTCGGTTTGCCAACTTTATTGGCCTAAAAGTGACACCCGTATCAGCAAACAATCGGAAACAAAACACAGCGCACGAAATGGAAATGGAAAAAAATTCTTGATTTTGCGGTCAACAAAAAAATCTTCCCTCGCTCTATTTGCATGTCTACATGTGTGTGCGTAGGAGAGAGCATATGTGTGCCTGCGCTTCTGTTTACTTTTGATTTGGCCGCCTTTCTGTGTATTTGCATATTTACAATGCCACCGAAATGTGCAGCTGTCAAGGCGGATTTCGGATTTCTCTGCCAGTCGCACTGCAATTCGATTCGGCTATATGGATGAGCTCAGACGGGATGTTGGAAGAAGGCACAGTGGAAATGGAACTTTTTTGGCCACATTTCACGACCTGTATTAACTGAAGTTTTGGCAATAAGTCAACATTCACAGCAAACATACTGTTGGCATCGGATCCTTGCAAAGCACAAAGCATGTATTGTAGTTAACCCACACAGATGCTCGTACTCGAGATTCATAAACAAATGAGCAAGTGACATTTCAATAAGAGCTGCTTGACAATCTAAAGAGGCATATGAGTCAAGCAGTCAAACAGGATGTGCCTGAGGACCCGGAAACAGACACAGACAGAAGCATGCTTATATACATCTCAAATACAAGCATCTTTTCAGCACAAATGATCATAAATTTATAATGGAATGAACGTCACAAAGGCGCTCCATAGAGCTCAACTTATCAGTACTACACACAGGTAGCTTAAATTGAAATAAAACATTTCATTATATTTTTAAATTATACAACCTTTTATTTGACATATGTTACTTCCAACAGTTATATTGTAGCGATTGTTGATACCCTAGCATTGTCAAAAACTTTTGCCCCAAAATCGGCGTTTATTTTTACCAAATACACCCACGATTTGTATTTTATAGATTATTTAGCCCTACAAATTGTTTATATCGAAGCATATGAATATAAAAAATACACACGCTCGATTTATATTTAAAAATGATTGGATCGTAAAAATAATAAAAAAAGAAAAGATAAATACAAAATGTTAGCAAACAAAAAATGTCATTTTATGCATTTTTTATATATTAAATATTTGAAAATGAGAAGCAAACAAAAATACCAACATTTGAAATCAGAAAAATTCAACAGATTGCCGACATGTGTCCGATTTTTATGTGTTTCTTTTGTACAATTTGTGGTTATTATTTCGAGTTTTTATTATTGTCACAACGGCACACATTTGCTACTGAATATTATAATTGCTGTCTGTGGTTGCACGACATACAAATGTTTTTGATTTAAAGGAAAAATACTTTCGTTTAAGGAAGAAAATATACATATACAAATTTTAAATTAAGTCCAATTATAATATTTCTTTCAACGCATATTCCATTTTAGTTCGAAATAAAAGCTTAATTTAACAATATAGCTTTCTATTGCATTTAAAATAGAAAACAGCCAATTTTATTGTTGGAAAAAATGTATTTTAACTAAATTTATTGGCTTTTCCTTTAAATACTATTGATTCCATAAACACGATAAATGTTTTCTTTGAGTTCAAATCTACTAATAACATTTGGAATAATATACCGAGGTATTCAGTTTTCTTTGTTGAATATTATTTAATTTCGTTGCAGCTCTTTAAAGGCCACTGATTACATTTTCAGATATTTTTCTTTTTTTGCGTGGCCCAGACTTATATTAAAATGCAATTTCCATTTCTGACGTTTAGCAGGTGAGTTCAATTATATTTTGTTCCAGCATCTGGAACCCGTCGTGCACATAAAAGTATGCTACATTTTATGGTGTTGGCAATACGTGTGTGGTGTGCCCAAAATGAATGATGGCTTTGTGGCAAGTCACACAAATAGATTTAATGTGCCACCAAAACGAGCTCTTCCATACCTTAACTCTGTTGTCTTAATGACTTTGAAATTGCTTCTTTACAATGTATGTGGGTCTGTGTGTGTGTCTGTATTTCTATTTGAAGCAAAAAGAATAAGGACGCAGAAGAAATATCCATTCACATCATAGCACGTTTACGTTGCTGCATTTAAGGCGTCACGTGCCGTTCTATTTACGTGATGTCAAAAGCTTTTGTTTACCGCCACTAGTTGATTGCAAACTAATTTTCATTTTTTTTTATTACGAAAAAAGTTTTATTCTTTAATTCTATACAACGCACCAATTTATCAGTCTGATTGTAATAAAATCAAATTTAATTCAGCTAATAAAGCACAAATGAAATGCGTGTATATCGGCCTGACCTAAAAATATATTTCCCTTAAAGCGTTTCTCTTACTTATTGCAGAATAATCATTCTTACAATTTTATTGTCATTACATAACAATGCTTCAACCTATTAAAAGTTCAATAAGATTATTACGGCTGTCTTACTTGAGGTCTAGACACAAATTTATGCGCCAGACGGCTTTAACAACTGGCAGGCATAACCAGAGTACACAATTGCATTAATTCGTTCTAATCTACGTGGAATAGACATGCAAATTTACTTAAAATAAATTCGTAGCAAATTGAACAATAATTTGAGCCGAAATAATGCGCAACAGAAGCCAAAGCGTTATTGAGTTCGAACAAACAAATTCCTAAGGGCCTTCAACAAAATAATAAAATGAATTTCCAAATTGATTGCGCCAATTTGTAAATCAACAAAACGATGCAGACCCAAGGAAAATTAAATATGTATTAAGAAAATCGTTTAAAATCTATTTAAGAATATAAAGACAAAGAATAAAAGCAATTGTGGTAAAAGGAGATTAAATCAGGCTACCATTCTGAGACTGATACTTTAAACCAGAAGATTAGTCTTTTAAGAAAAGCGAACTTAGCGTCGGAACAGACCTAGAGCAGCAAGCGAACCAGATCAACGTGTTAGTATGAAGAGCTACGAGAGAGCGTCAGCAGCAAACAATATCAACGAATGAAATATCTCACGACAGATGATTTTTAACAACGTTTAAATTGTATTAAAGAACACTTTTCTGATATACAAATACTTGTTGTACAACTGAATTAATAATTAATTTCTGTTTAAACTAATTTGGTACACATGTAAATAAAAAAATTTTGTTTAAAATGCATATTTGTAAGTACAATATTGTACTTCTGTTAAAAGCAGACTCTGCCACTTTGTTTTTCTGCACTCTGCGGTATTGTGGCTATAATTCACAAACAATAATAATAACTTTCGAGAAGCAGAAGCGTTTCGTTCTGTGGTTTTTCTTTGACTGCTTTACGTCGTAACTCTTCTGACCAGCTCGATTGAAAATGCAAGAAACAACAACTTTTATGCAAAAACGTTTTGCTTTAATCGAATCCACTGTGTAGCTTGAGCATAGTTTCACAAGAAAAACTACATTTATTTGAAATGGGAATCGATATTTAATTAAAACCAAATTGAGATGCATTCAAATTTTAAATTAATCTAACTGGATTTATATATGGATTGCGGACAGTTATTTGGAAAAAAATAAGTAAGATTCAACTCTTATAGTATTTTTTTTAAACCATTATTAATAGGTGCAGTATATACAAAAATATTGCAAATACCTATTATCTTTAGCTTAAATAATAAATATTTAATATATGATACTCACTGTTAAGATACTCAATATAATATGTTGATTGCAATATTTAGTTAAGGTTGTTTTGAAACAGCTACTCCCAAAGTTTTGAACTTTGAACTTGAAGCAATTTGTTAAATAAATTACAACGTTGAGTCTGGATTGCAACATTGATTGACCTAAAAAATAACATTACACTTGCATTTGATGATTTTTACAGCAAGGTCAGGCCACACAAAAACTGCAAATAAAATTAAATTATTTATTTTTATATTGGGCTCTACGTTTGCAGTGTTTTACCAAAGAAAAAAGTGACCAGAGTACCCTTTAAATATTTTATACCAAGCTGGGCAACAAACATCACAATACCCACATTGGCAGCGTGGGAATACAATCAGCGTAATAACTGAGGGTCAGAGGCCCCTTAGCAATGGAAGTAGATTAAATACAAATACAACTGAGGTTCTCTAGGTCATTTTAAGTGTAAACTTTAATACCAAGGGCTCAACGTCAAACGAACTATTGTAGTTAGCACGCTTGATCCCAGATACTTTGAGCTGCAATACAAAAGGCAATCGACTTGACATCTAAAAGGGCAACAAGTATTTTTACTTGGCAGAGTAAACTTTGTTTAAATGGTAGAAATTCTAGTGCAAAATCTAAACGAAACTGCAAATTGTCATTATTAAAACAAATAAAATCAGTGCAACGAATTGCTTGACTACTGGAGTTTAATGCGTCGCATACGGATAAATGCTTTAAGCCGAAGGTATTGACAATTTTCAAGCTCTCAGTCTCTCCCAATTGCAATGCATCCTAGACAGAGGAAATAAAGCTCAATGGAGTCCAATAATCGTTGAGGTGACAGTATATGGCACAGCTACGATTTTATTTGAGTTTTTGTGGAGTTGCAGTTTCCGATTACTCTCGAGTACTGGAGCTGGTCAACGCTTTAATGGCAGTCGTGGAAACTCATAACTGTCATTGTTATTGCCTCAAACTGGTCATATTGTTTCAATACTCAGGAATCAGTGAGCCACACAATAATACACCGATAGCAATTCAAGCGTTGAGAGCATTTATCAGCCAGCACAAAGGCAGTGCATGAATGTAGACCAACTGATAAAAGTGCTCAGCATGCAAGGCTTAAAAAGTGTATTAAGCAAAATACTGCTCTCTATATCGTTTGAAATTACTTTTCACGTTAATGCATATTGAACACTTCTTAAAGCTCAAAGTCTGCTTTAGCTAATAGTCTGAAAAGCACAAAGAAATCATAGCAAATGTTCTATTAAAAGCCGTTCTAAAAGCTCTTTGAAAATATGAACAATTGCATAAAGGCGTCAGCACAAAGGCGCTGCAAAATTGCTGCTGCTAATATTATTATTGAATGGTAAAAGATTTTTCTTTCTTCCGTTTGTACGTTCTAAGCTTGGGAAATCAATTCGATTTGTGAGTCGATAAAATAACAAAAATCCTCTTCATAGCTGCTTTAAATGAACTCAAAATTGTTAACCATTCAAGCACAGCTGGGATCTTGGCAACTTCTGTTTTGGTTTTATAAAATGAACAAGTTTAAAAGTTTTTCATAAACGAACATTTTCGGGATGCACTTTTGGCGCTTCAATTAATTGAAAACCATAATAGTCAGAGTAAGGTTGCCCAAGTTGCGCGTATAAAAACAATAATAAAACAAAACTTCTCTTTGCAAGCAGAGTTCGAGCTACAAATATTATTTTTAAGGTTTACCTTTATGAAAATTCAATTTATTGATACTCGGGTTGCATTTTACTTGGTTTTTTGTTCACAAATTTAAAACGCTATATTTATATAATTTAAGCTGTGGAAAGTAAACTGCCATGTATTATAATACATTTCTTGTTTCGAATACCTGCTGGTTTTCGTTTTCAAATAGTAGCACATTAAAATGCAGGCTTAAAATGTCAAGCGTCATACGTTCGCTGTTAAAAAGTTAAAGGTAGCAAATGTTATGGCCACATCATAATTAAGCCCTCATAAATGCCACGTTGGCAACATGTGTGGATAATGACTGTCTGCCAGAGGGGATCAACAAGTGCAGCGCATGTATTAATTACAAAATACACATAAAATATGGTTATGAATAAGGCATATTCTTAATTGCAGCTAAAAGTTTTCAGTTTTTAAATTTCTGCAATTTTAACATAATTATGAAGCTCAATGAAACTCTCCATTTACAGAAATGACTTAATACCATAGTTGAAATAATTTTAATGAAGACTTGCCCTACTTGATTACACACCTTCAATCGACATAAATGTCTTTTCATACACACTAATGTGAATAATGATTAGCGTACAGATAATTGCAATGGGTGTATATGAAACCTTATGGCATTAACTGGTCAATAACTTGGCTTAAATGTAGCATGAAATCGATGGCCATCATTGCTGATACCTTACTGATGTGACTGCTAATATGGTACATTATACAGTATCGCTTTTTTAATCTTTTTCTTCATGATTGATGTGCGTTAATATCGCATCTTTTAAACCCTGTGTTTATATTGAACTAAATTAAGAGCATTTAATTAAAAGATTCTGTTAAACCAGTTTCGCTTATTGATTAATGTTGCCATTAAACCTGCATTTAATAACAACATAACTGCTGACAAACCATATATACTACGATACATGCAAACATAATTGTTAATTTATTTTGAATACACAAAGAGTTGAATACGAGTTGTGGTGTTAATGGAAAAATAAGTAATTTATTACTGCGCCAAAAATTGTTTGCATAAATAAAGCGCCAAGTATTGCAGAAATGAAAAGCCATATTATGTTGCATTGACAAATGTATAAATATACGTGAAATTAATTACTGCAATTATTTAAATAATATTTTTAATTTGATTCAACTTTACGGCTTTATGTTTGTAAATAAATAGCAAATCCGATGAAACTAATTACATTTAAATGAAATTATTCTATTATTTCTATTTTGTCAAGCATTGTTTCACAACAAACATTAATTTACATTTAATATTCACAAAACCGTGCAAATGCACTTGCAAGTGTTAATTACCTGATTAAATATTTCCTTTTCTTTGCTTTGAATGCATTTAGGAGCAGATGTGCTGTAAGGCTTTAACTTAACTGGCTTAATTAGCAAATTCTTGAAACTGCAAACTTTGCCAAGTAAACTTTGTAATATTTTAACGCATAACTATGAATGTGTTTCAAAGCCTTTTCCGAAATTCTGTTGAAAAACAAATTTCAACCTGGTCGTAGTGTGGAATAAAATAAACAGTTGTTACTAGATTTATTTGTTACTTTCTAGTAAAGTTTTTATTAACCCCTTATCTCTACGCTACGAATTTAATCAATGACATCTTTGCTGTAACTAAATCTTAAAGTATTTGGGTATAAAATTCAAATAATAATAAAACAAAATAATGTAATAAAATAAAACCGAATGCTTGAATATTTTGTTTTTGTATAAGACTTACACTTTGAAACAAAATATCCTACGGCTGATTATATTATAAACTTTCATTTGCTATTTTAATTGCACTAGCTGCTCGTTTAGCACAAAAAGCTCATTAAGTATGAAGCAAAGAATCTTGAACTTGAGCGAAAACTTTTACACCTTCTTATGTGCATTAGGGAGCAGTGACAACTGAGGGAAGCATTTTCGCATTCCACACGACTTGATCCACAACAGCTGGAAAAGGTTTTTGGCAGTCGCCGAAGATAAAGTTTTGCAAACGCAGCTTAATGTCCCTGGCCGCCCCTCAAACTCAGCCGGCTGATGTCTTTTGTGCGGTAGTTTTTTTGACGACAAATTTACAGTCCAGTTGTAAAATTATGCAAATGGTAGCAGTCAAGGCAGTTGCCTTTGAATTTTTAACAACTATGTAATAAAAGGAAATTCAAGATTCAATTACGGGATGCGCTCGCCCATAAAAGTATGCAACATCGCGGCCAAATTCATCAACAACTTTAGAATTTGAGCAGGTGACAGTCCAGGTACGCACGACTTTACGACTTACTCGGAAGACTTCAGCTGTTTTGCAGTTATGTAAATCGTGGACTCTGCATTTATAATGCTGTCGATTCTCTTTATGTTGGCAATTGGCAAAAATTCAACACTCTGATTGATGCTGCCAATATAATATAATAAAAGAGTTTAATATTTTTGAAATTAATTAAGTTAAATATATACACTTTCATACAATTATTTTACTCAAAAATAAAATTGTTTGAATATTACAATTAAGTTATGTTCTTGAACTTAATTTTAAATTATAATTAATTAATGAAAACTAAAACCTTTTAACCAATTAACAGAGCTCCCTGTTTACGTTAGAAATGCATGAGAAAGACCAGCAAATTAAGCATAAAATCAAGCTGAAACCTGGTTTGTAGATGCCTGCCAAACTTCTCTCTTAGTTTCTTACATTTCCAGCACATGGGGGGTTATCTTGCAAAACTTCTGATATGCACAAGCTGCTGTTGCTGTTGCCTGCAATTTGCGGCACACATTTTGTTTAACTGTCGATGCTCAGCATGGTTTTTTGTTGGAAATTTGCGGGTGTTGCCGGCTTCATTTATTGGAAAGCAGCCCACATCAGCATACAAACTGCAGGCTTGAGCACAATCAGCAAATGTTTCCTTCTAGCCATTAGCATTAATATTTCAATACCTTGGGCACTACGACTTGGACTGGGTCTGTAGCAGGCAGTGGGCGGGAGGGGAGGGCATGCAAGTTTTGAGCTATGCAATGCTGTTGAGTGGCATAACAAGGAAAATTTTGTTCCTGTCAGCTGCTGCCAGATTTACGTGTTGCTGTTGCTGTTATTGTGGGGGCAACAAAAAAAAGGAGATGAAAAAACGTATAGCTGGCAGAACTCGAAACGCTCATTTTTCGCCTGGGTGTGTTTCATAAACAAGTTATTCACACGCTGAAGGGTCGGAGTGGGAAAGTGAGGAGCGTGGAGCGGGGCGTGCTTATAAATTTACATGCAAGAGGCAAAGGCATGGCATGGGCCACGGCTGCTGAGAATTACCGACTAAGGACCCCGAATGCAACTTATTTGTTGCTGTATTTGTAGTTTTTTGCACAAAGTTTTGCTGAATTTATTATGAGCAGTTCTGCTAGTCGTAGTTATTGTAGTTGCCTCCGCATAAATAATTGTTATTAATTTATAAAACTGTTGCCAACACTGGCACCCAAATGATATCGTACTACAAGCATGTGCATGTTTGTCTCTAACCTACAACTGTTGGGTTTTGCTGAACATCCAGCTGAGTTTCAACATGTTTTCACATTTTTTCACATTTCTATACCCTATATCCATAAAATGGCTAAAGGCTGCATTAATAAATCTGCCTGTATAGGACCTAGAGCAAACAAATTTGGAATGCATGTAGATATATTTTACATTTACGCTATAATCAATAAAAATAAATTACAACGCGTTATATTCAACGGAGAAGATTGGTATTCAGAGTCTATACTATCTACCATTATATTAATTTATTCTGAAAAGAATTTAGATATTTGCTAAAAATCACAGAAATTATTTAATAAGCAATATTGCAAGCTTTAAAAAACATTGTTGCTGCATTTCGTATGATAATTAAAACCAGTTTGCAGGGTATTCTAATGTCGGTTGCGTCCGACTGTGGCTTGCTCGAATTTTTATGTACTGCTCAGACTTTGCTTTTCGTATTTCCTGGTCAATCTTATCTTTATTAGCATACAGCAGTTGCCGCTTCCGTTTGTGCACTTTCCACACTTCCTTTTGCCATCAAACTCCAATGGCGCATCATATCCGCTTTTGAGCATAAATGGATTCTCGCGTTTCACAGTTTCGATGGCAGCCACCTGAAGTTAGCTGAAAAGCTGATGAAATTATGCAACTTCACTTGAAAACTCTATAACTCTACGCTGCTTTTTATTATGCCGGAGTCAAGAGCATAATGAATACATCTAGCATAAGCAGCTATATCTAAGCAGCGCGACATTCTGCAGACTTTTGCCATTTTCCATTTCACACTTGACTGCCAAAAGCACTTGAGAGTGTGTGTGTAAGTAATGCAATGGCAACACTAAAGCTACAACACGTACAACAACACCAGCTTTACTGCCACTCTGTATAGAGGCAAAGTTACGACACGCATTAAATACGTGGCAATATCTTCTGCCCTAGGCTGGCAGTGCAAACTCATTAAGCAAACTTGGACTCTATTTGCCAAAAAGTGCAGGCAGTTAAGCAGTATGTTAAGTGCATTTCCAAGTAAACTTGCCAGGGGGATCATTTTTAAACTCCCGCCGGAGTGCTTAAGTGCGGTATTAAAGCACATCAAATGACGTTTCCTTGTTTATCAACTAATTATGCTGTCTGCTGACTATCAAGGGCATAACTACCACAATCTTTAACTTTAATCTCAACTAACAAACAAACACTACATACTATACAAGAATCAGCATTAGCATACAAAGCAGCCTCTTATCGATTATTGTTATCGAAACTCAACGTACGATACCACAACATTCGGAGTGAAATTAGTTAACTAAAATGCAATGCAAAAATAACTAAATAATAATAACTTGATAATAAACCAGTAAGAACGGTGCCGATCAGTCGGGTGGAAGGCAACAGTCGAACGTAACCGACAGTAGGACACCCTCTACTTTCTGTTATTCCAATCTGAGTTCTCTTTGACGATAGCTGATCAAGAGACAGCGACAGCACTGCCTGCAAGCACTATAAATACAGCTGCTGCAGAGCTGCTAATCGCAGTGCAGTGTGTGAAGTCAAGTGGTTAAGTCGTGTGATGGGCGCTTAAGTGGCAGCTGCCAGGCGAGCCGAACTCTCGCTGCCCAACTCTTGCTGGCCCAACTCCCTCTGGGAGAACTCTCCTTGGACGATCCATGATGCAATAATAGAAGGTGGTTCACTCAGCAAATCATAAGCAAATCGTAGTCCCTCTACTGTACGTGCGAGTGAAACACCGTTGAGTAGTGAACAGTGCATGGGGCTTAAAGTTGCTTTAGTTCAATTTGTGCTATATTCATTGCCTTGTTCATATGTTTGTATGTATGTATGTGCAAGTGTGCATACACAAGTAGGCCAAAGTATTTGGACATAAAATTGTCTTTTTTTAGACCCTTTACTTTAAAAAAGTAAAAAGGGTCTATTAGTTTAGTGCAAAGAGGAAATGTGTGTAACACCCAGAAGGAGGCGTGGTAGACCCCACAAAGTATATATATTCTTGATCAGGACGACAAGCCGAGTCGATATAGCCATGTCCGTCTGTCCGTCTGTCCGTCTGTCCGTCTGTCCGTCTGTCTGTCTGTCTGTCTGTCTGTCTGTATGAACACCTAGATCTCAGCAACTGTAAGAGCTGGAGATACCATATTCAAGATTCAGGTTCCCCTATTCAGTAAGCAGCACGAGTTTGTTTTAAATTTTGAATACCTCCCCCCCTTCCCACGCAAACCGCGAAAAGGTGCTGTAGCCACAGTTTCCAAGCTATTGATTTGTAATTTGGTATTAAACTAGTTTATGACATTCTCTATCGACGCTGTGAATTTTGTTTCGATCGGATAAGAAACAGCGAACATATGCCACAGACAATTTACCGCACTAGGCAGAGGGGGGGGTGGTGTGCCATGCATATGCGCGTAGTTTCGTGCGTGTGCCGCTGATTGTGTTTGTGAGTACATATAGACAAAGTAAAGGGTCTCCTACTGTCGGTTACGTCCGACTGTAGCCTCCGTCCCACTGATCTGCCCCGTCCATATATTTAAATATCGTTTATTTCTGATTTTAAGTAAAAATGTTAGGTTTTTTAATTTTAATGGTTAGATACATTGTATTTGTACATAAAAATACCAATTTGGATATTTTAGAACTTTGTTTTTTTTTATTTTTTTTAGTTTAATTATACTTGAAATTATCGCTTTCAAGGGTAGCATAAGTATTTGGGCTAAAACATTTACTTAACATTTTATGTCCAAATACTTTGGCCTACTTGTGTATGTGTGTGTAGTATGTGCTTGCGACAACAACTGCAAAAAAATACTATTCTGTTTAATTACAAAATCTTTATAATAGTATCTAAAGACAAGCATATGCTTCGAAAGAAGACTCAACACAAAGTAAAGGGGTCACCTTCAAGATGTGCTATAAGCAGCTGAGCCAAAACTTACTTAACTCAATTTGGCAACTAAGCCAAAGTACAAAATAACAAGAACAAGAACAAGAACACGAACAACTTGTGCAGCGGAAATATGATATATGTTGTCATACATGGCGTATGAGCGAAATGAGTTTGCAGCTTACTTGTTTAATTCCACAGTAAAGTTCCGGGGCGAATGCCAAGCCGCAGCTTCCCCTTTATCAGCCCCATCCCCAAGCCAGAGTCTATCAATACCACATGGACCGCAGGCATCTTTCGACGCGTTGCTCTTAGTGTCAATCACAGTGGATTAAGCAATTGAATTGGAATTAGACACAGTGTTCGTACATCAGTCGAAATTCGCTCGAGTCTATATGTAAATCCGCCATCCAAGTGCCAGCAGCTTAGTCAACTGACATGTGAAGTTAAGGCAGATTAACTACGCGCACCTTTAACAAATTGGATCACTTTAATGTTGATACAAGCTAAAACATAGCAGGCAGCAGAAAATCCTTTCTTCCCCAAAACCACGCACTTTTCAATATGAAGTATTAATTTTACAAGAAATTTAGCTACCATCTTCTGGCATATTTCTTGGCAACTGTATTCATATTTCATAAACAAGACTAACTACTTAGCGAAGAGACAGCAGACAATGCACAGCTGAGTAAACAGCGATATCAGTTACATCAGACCCTAGGGCCATATCTGGAGTGGGATAAGTACTATGTGGTTTCCCTTGACATGTGGGCCTATACCGCGACAGCTCATTAGCTCGGAATAAAGGATAAGTTATTAATACAACGCACGTGAAATTAACAAGTTCCCATTCTAGCTACATTTCTCAGATTTCAGGTTTCCACCAGATCTGTCTGTATTTGAAAAGCATTTGCTAGAGAATTTGTGAAGCTACATGAAGCAGGAATTTCGGCTTTTTTACAAGATATTTCAGCTTAGTTTCAGCTCTTTACCAGCTTTTTATTGCAAATTTTCAACACTGGATTCCAACGCAGCTTGTCGAACATCGTCAACAACATGTTGAATCGAACATGTTCTGCCTGATATTTCCCAGTATGTTCACATACAACTTGCTTCCATACATAAAGTGCTGCAACCGAGGCTTCAGGTTTAGTTCATAGTCGATGCTCGGAGTGTGCGTTTCGCTGCGTAGTTAACGCGGAGAAAAAATGTGATTTAAGGTGAAATAATTTAAAGATGAGATACTGTAGGCGACTGTGTGAAATCTGCTCAACGAATCAAGGATTGGAGCAACCATCTACTATAATTAAATCAAAATATTAAATAAATCAATGCAAAACAAATGAAGAGAATTCAAATATTTCTATAATTTTGTATAAAGTGTGTGCAATATAAATAATTAAATTAATTAAGCAAGTGTATCAAATGATTATGTCACGCTCTCAATAAATTATGAATTAACAAAACAAGTGAGAAATACGAATTGCTAGCACAGCGTTTGAGAGTCTATTAGAATATCAATAAAAATGTAATATTAAACGGATTACAATATTCCCTGAAATGTATAAAATATAAAAACAAATAAACATACATTTCTGTAAGTATATTTCGTACTATAAATGTGTAATTTTGTGCATTAACGCTTGACTGAAATTATCCGTATTTCCTAAATATACAGAGCTTCATAATTTTTGCGGCTGAGAGTAAAGTGTTGTGATTTTGTGCGGATGTGGAAAATGGAATAGACAAAATGATTGTCATATTGTTGGCTGAAAGAGTTCATTTAAGCATAAATTTAAATATTTATGTTTGGGTAAATTATATACATACGAATTGTGGGATTCGAAAACCCCTAAATAATTAAACGGAATATTACCGATTGGTTTTTGCCAATTTGTAGCAAAATATAGCATACATTTAGGGGCTGGTCACAATCGATTTATGCTTTCACTTGAATTAAATACCGAGCTCGGACTTCAATTGCTGCAGATTTGCAAAGTCTTTTCATGCCACAATTTGTGATACACCCTCTGTTTTAATTGCCTTTTTCATTTTCTTTGCTCGGCCTTTCAATGAAATTTGACAGCCGGATCCAAGAAATGGGTCAGAAGCAAAGTGTGAAAATGTAGTTAAAAAATAGAATTTTTAGAGAGCGCTTCATGAAAAGCTTATAAATGCCATGGAGTTGACAAAGTCCAAGTCCAAGTGAATGGAACTTGCAAAACTTTTATTAGCTCCCATTGCTCGGCCCCTAAGTCAGAAAACAAAAGCGTCGAGGGTTCTAATTAAATTGAATGCAAAGTTTGATTGTGTGGAAATGCTTGTTTATTTATTTTTCACACCCAATCATCTGAGGTCTTTGTTTAATGTTTACAAATTCAATTGAATTTTATCTGAAATACATCTACTAAAGCGTAGTCTAAAGTTGAATGGCTAGCATTTTCCTACACAATTTAAAAATATATTTCACTTTTATTGCTTTACTCACACCACAAAATTGTCTTTTGTTCTGTGATAAAAACTCTAAAATGTTTCAATTTTTGGTTGTTATTGTCATTTGTCTCGGTTGATTGTTGTTGTTTGTTGAAGCTGCTGTTGCGCTTGTTGACATCGTCAGTTAAAGTTAACTTCTATCTATTTTATGCTAATAGATTTGTAGATTTCGCAACATCTGTTCGTGTCTCAGGCAACCACAAAGCCATCATGTTAAGTGATAACTAAAGTTGGAAAATCTACACAAATTATTTTGTAAAACTTAAAACAAAAACGGATATTTAAACTAGCGAAAAAACCAATTTCACTACTGTTTCTATCTAAAGGAACCTATCAAATACTTTAATAAATCACAATACATTACATATTTGTATGTTTTCACAATAATCAAAATCTCTTCAACTAACATTATGATTATGGCAATTGCAGTTCTCGTGGGACAATGGCATGAGCATAAAAACACAATAAATTGGCAGAAAGTTTCTTTCCATTCACTTACGGGTACTCAATAATCTAATACCCCGAACTCATGAGAATGACTCAATATTCAATGGCTGAATTCATCAAATATTCATATAGCCATGACAAAGTAATTTGCAACAAATATGCTTAAGACAAGCACTCAAGTGGCAATGTCACGCCCCCAGCTGTCAGCCCCATTACGACTTGGGCAGGACACAAAAGCTACGATTTCCATACACACATACCATACTATATTGATTGATTTTTCCGCGCTCTTGAGCATACAAAATATGTAGACAATGTCGCAGGCGTTGATAATGCCACTCAAATGGCATAAGATGTGTTCAAAAATTCTTGAAACTCCCGTCCCAAACGGCCAATGGAAAAATTGTTGTAGAAAAGGTTTGAGTTGGGCTTTCCAACCCGTAATGCTGGGCAGCAACTGCGTCTTGTCAATATTAAAATTGAAAATATTTTATGTGACAACCAAGACAATGCAGATTTCTCCCCCATCCAGCTATTTTCTACTCAAAGTCCGCATGTTGTTGTTTCACTCCTTGGGCAGACACTATCGGAATTTTAATAAGTTTTTGCCATAAGATTTATTTGTTTTCCATACGTTAGCTACGCAAAGGGTTTTTCCTACCAAACAGTCCAAGCTGTAGCTAAAGGCCACATTTATATGATGAGTTATGTTTAGTTTCATTCTGAGTGAAGGAAGCCTAAAAACGGAATAACCATAACCAATATAGATAGCTTAACCCAACAGATAAATTAAAAAAGATAAATTATAAGAGAATTAATTTTTAAATGTAATCTATATATGTAATATTAAAACCAGTCGATAGAGAAAGTGAATCCAATGCAATTTTTTTTATTAATTTTTAATTTAATAAAATGATACGTTTGGCTTCAACTAAAATTACAATCTTAATAAAATTTTAAATATTAAGTGTAAAGTTCCAAAAACAACGTAAGAAATAAACAAAAGTGACATCGTTTGGAATGCACTCTCCACTACTTACTTCTAACAAAATAGTTCCGCTTTTTTAACAGTTTCAACAGTACAAAATCAATAAACAATAGCCTGTCAATCAATACGGGCTTATTGGCAACTGATACTGAAAAAAACATTCTTGAGTATGGGAAATGAAATTGCTTGTTTGCATAAGCTGCTAGATAGCAGCATCGTATGCCACGTAGTATAAAAAGAAACCACATTACCATACATGCTTCAATAAATAAACACAAACTGCCCGTAGGCTGTATGCCCGGGGCATATGTAGTATATTTTTAAGAGTATATTCATGTCTGAGCATATTTAATTTCGAATGTGAACAGTTGACAGGGAAATTGTCTCTTAGGAAAACGGCATTAATATAAAATTTATTGTTTATTTAATATTTATAAAAATTTGTTGCTGCAAAAATAACTTTAGTATCAGCCCAAAGACTTTTTCCCATTATGGGAACCATTCAAGTGGAAGCTACGCCCTTATTGATGGCACGCCTACCAAAGTCTGCAGCCTGATGATTGATAAGTGGTCCCAAAAGGATAATAATCCGTTGCTAACCTCACTCAATCTCTGCTCATTGATTTATGCGTGTGTGTGTATCAGTCGGAGTTGCCTTATGTGTGGAGGAGTATGAATAATGGCTACGATTGACCGCAACGTTGACTTGTTAACGGACCAAAGAGTCGTAGAAATCTTCAGTTTTTTCAGTCTTTCAATTTCTTTTTGTTTTTGTAGGAAAGAGAACTACGCCAGGGTAAACCAAAATCTGCAATAAGCCCAGTTGGAAGCTCAACTGACGTTTGATTGCACAGAAAGTTGGCGGATTTTGCTACGTGCTCGGGACGAGTGCATTGGCCAGCAAAGCCATTTAGCTTCTAATCCCGGCACCTGCAGCAGGGCGTGGCACGCACACAGCTGCCACCGATTCGCATCCAAAGCAAACAGCAACTAACACACACACAAGACACACACATGACAGTGGCACGAGCTAGTTGCATAACGTGACACATGGCGATGTACTTTTATGCCAGTAAGATATCAGCCATCGTCTGTGCCACACGCTGCAAGCGAACCGTGCTGCAAAAGTCGCGTGGTCAACGGGATCGTGATAAAGACAAATGCCGGCACCACCATCGCCATCGCCATCGCAGCAGAAGACGCACCAGATGCCCCGGCAGTTCAGACAGCGAATCGAGCACGGACGACGATACAGCGGATGCAGCACCTAAGCCGGATGTGGGCATTTTCTTGCTCAATGGCGGCAGCAATACGGAAACGGCCCAGCTCACCGGATTAGAACTGGGTAACAAGCAGATGCAGTTGCGACGTCGTCACAGCGCAGAACAGTTGAGTGCACACGATTTGGAATTCGAATTTCAGCACTTAAAGGTAACCAGTACACTCGAATTCATCTAAACACAATATCTTCAACTAAATTTCTTATTTTGACTGGATTTTATTAGATTTGGACAATCAATAGATATTAATACATTTTCACAATCTGTATTGAAATAACCTTATATTTACACTGTTTTTTTATACCTCTAATCTAATATCTTGTATATTAACTAAATAAACTAATATCAAATTACATTTCTCACTTTAACTAAATTTTTTTATTTTGGTAATCTCTAGTATTATATTACACACCATTTAAAACCAAATTATTCATCATCTTTAATTCAAATTCTCATTATGACTATAATTTTCTAGATTTAAATAATCTTTTATTTATTTATTTATTTAATGTCAATTTATGTCAGTCGACACAGAAAATTAAAAATAAATAAAGAATAACAATAATAATAATAATAATTAAAGAGTTAAAGAATTACAACAAATTTAATTGAATTATAAGTAATATTTTGTAAGCAAAATATCTGTAAATTGATTTCTATTGATTTTTTAAATTGATTTTATTTTTAATTTCATATCAATGCAATCATATATAATTTAATTATTATAGTTAATTTTATGCTTAAATTGTTTTTGTATTTATATATGCTCCCTCGACTGGTTTTAGCGGACATTCAATTTATAATTCAATATTAAATTCAAATTGCAGCTCGTTTCGACTGGCGATGATCCTGTGCAGTATGATGTGCCGAAAAACTCGCACAAACGCAGCCAATGTGATATTAATTTTGAGGTAATTTTACTGCTGCACATAATTCCAATTAGTCTGGATTATTATTACCAGTTTGCAGTTCTTTCTAATAACTTTGTAAATGAATTGGCAATTTGTGTTTGCAGAGCTCTGTTTTGGGTTCCGGTGGCATTATGTACACAAACGGTCGTATAATTTCCGGCCCACTGGACTCATTCTATGAAGTACTCAATCCTAGAAATGTTATAGATTTAGATAAGGTAGCACAACCGCATTTAGTTTTAATCAATTCAACTGCCACTAAGCTGCGTATTTGATTTGTGCTGCAGGAATTTCTGTTCTCGTTTTTACTATCATCACGTTTATTTCTGCGGCCACACGAACTGCTGGGCAAGCTATTAAAGTCCGTATCGGAGAGCGATTGCCTGGAAACATTGGTTGCCCTGTTGTCGGAGTGGACACAGAAATTTCCATACGATTATCGGGACGAGCGCATGATGAATCACGTTAAACATATCGTTGCCAGGTGAGTGAATTATTAGCTCCGCCGAACTGCAGCTCAATCAAATTAATTGGCAATGTTGCCGATGATAGATGTTCCAATACACATTTGGAAGCCGTTGTCTCCCAAGTACTAAGTGCCTTACTTCAACGTTTGACTGATTTAGAGAGACATGAGTCCGATCTGCGTGCCTGCCAGAGCAGCAATGAAAAGGTAAACCCATTGTTAGTTATTAGCTATTTCAACTACAATCCTCTCCGCTCCTCAGATTGTTGTGCCCCTCGATTGTCCAACAGCCACACAATACGCACAAATCCTATGCAGACTGGAAAAGAAGTTGGCCAAGCATATTGGACCGGAGGAATTTCTGCAATGCAGCAGCATGGTGCTGTTGGATAAGCAGGTACTGTACTCTACCGACACTAAATGCTGAGAATGACATGTAATTAAATCCGATATGACAAGAAAGTTCATTAATAATGCCACCTTGGCACAGCAGAGCACATACAATAAATAACAAATTTTGCCCCTTTTCTTGTTTGCTCTGCGATTAATGCCAACAGAAGAAATGGGACCAACCTGCCACATCGGGTGGCCCGCCGGGAGCCCAGGACCCCAAGAAGACCTGCAATCTGGAAACGTATCTGGATTGGTCGGCACGTCTGCGCCTCTTTGTTTGCAATGAGATACTACAGGTGAGCTGATGGCCAAGTTAACTGAATTTGCCTGCCTGAAATTGTAAAGTTACGTGAGAGACTCCAGCTCAGTTAAAACAGGCAGAGTTGTTTTTCAATTTATGACGCTGTTATTGACAGTTTCTTAGCTTGGGAGGAATGTTCAGCCAAGTCACAATATCATAATGTTATGGTGAAGGGTTGAAATGTTTTTGAAATTTAATGCTGATATCAAATTTATGTTATTTAATATTACAAGAGAAAGTATACTGAGAAAGTATATTGCCGCCACTTGAAAATCGTTATCGATGTTTGATAATGCTGTAGCGTCAGTTCTGGGAATTCGAACTAGAAATGTATAACGCGTCAATGAGTAATCACAACAAACTATAAAGACTAAAGCCTTTTTTTCCCAAGTATAGTATTTATTAAGGTATATTTATTAGGCCTCATGCCAACAAAGCTAATCTGTATTCAATCTTTAACTTGCAGTGCGGGGGAATTGAAGATCGCAGCCGAACCGTGGAGCTGTGGAGCGGAGTGGCCCAGTACTGCCTGCTGGTGGGCAACTACAACAGTGCCACGGCGATATTGGAGTCTCTGGAGTCACCTGCGATAGCCAGGCTTAAAATCACGGTGAGTCGCCTGCTGCTGGATTTATAATTTAATATTTACTTAGCGCTTCTTTTCACTGTGTTTATTTGGGTTGTCATAATCACCCTTGCTGACCGCAAGCCACCAGCAGAAATATAAAAAAAACACACAAAAAAGGGAAAACTGAAAAGAAAATGGGACCACGCCCAAGTAACCACAGTGGCATCAGCCCACGCTGCGTTGGCACAATTTTTCCATCAAATTTATACTATTTCCCCCCAGTTTTCTTTATTTACTTGGCACGTCGCCCGCAAAATGCTTCAATAGCGCAGTCTGTGAGCGCTGCATTCAGCAAGAAATTAAACTAGTTTTGATAACTGGTTTCGTAATTAGCTAATGGATTCATTTTCTGTTACTTGCTGCAATTTTCAGCAATTTTCTCGCCTTAATTTGAGGTACTTTAACTGGCCTCCCTTCGTATTTCCATATTCCATTCATTATGGACTGCCACAGGTTATGAATTCCTTTCATTTTTGGTTATTTATATCTTTTTACTTTTGCTGCAACTCGTTTATTGCACAATACACAAAGGGCGAACAAAAAATTCTTTTGCTCGAAAAATGGCAACGGAATTGCATAAATTTACGCAGAAATGCAAAGTTTTTGAATCAACAGGGCGTGGTTTTTTTTTGCAGGGTATTGTTTGGCATTCTTTTTTATTTTTCTGCAGTTTTTGTTGCATTTAATGGCTACTGAAATGTTTATGTCTAGATATTGTATCTGCAAATGACGGCCGCATAAATTAGCCTTAATTATTTTCGATATTTATGAGCAGCATTAAATTCGGCATGATTATTTCCATTATGGCTGAATTTGAATGTTAAGCATCGACTCGATTTAAGAATACTCAAATTAAAATCTTATCTATGGCAAAAGCCAAATGTCACACCATAAAATTCGATGCAAAGCTTCAAATTACAGACAATACTCGTAAAATGCGCACACAAAACAAAACCATAAACTTTTACAGCGCTTCCGAAACAAAAAGCAAACAAAACGAATTAGACATATTTTCCATTTAGATGGCGGAGCGTGAAGAAGATGGCGACAGACTATATCCATATCTATATATTTTCATTTGATTACAGTGGAGCAAATTGCAAGTTACATGCCAACAATTGGACTGCATGCAACGGCATGCCGAGGGACACGGGCATTTATGGCAGAAACAGGCAATTGTGCTAAATGAGCAGCAGCCGAGCCTCAAGACTGATAAGCTAGCCCAGGCAGCCATTTTGATAACGGAAACTTCATCATTATCAACATCAGCTGCAGCAACAGTTGAAGTATCAGCAGCAGCAGCAGCAACGCCCTCATCTACGTCACAGCAAGAACACTTGAATGAGAAGCCCTCGAGCAGCTTTAGCTGCCCAGTTGCCATGGCTGCCGTCACTTCCGGCCTGAATGCATTGCCAACTTCATTGCAAGAGCCACCTCAAGCCATGCCCCTGGCTGGCAGCAGCAATGTGGCAACAATCGAGTCAACACCAGCACCAACACCAGCAGCAGCAGCTACAACAACAGCTCGCATTTGTGGCAAGCCCAATGATTGGGTTGTTATTCCGGTGTTTGCGGATATTGTTAAATTGGCACTGGCCGAACGAGAAAACTGTTTACACCGGTGAGTTTGTTTATGCATTTATTGATTGAACTCAGGAGCAGACATCGTTTTCTGGGATCGTATTTTCTCAAAGACATCTCAGACCTCTCTAGCATAACGCCCAGACAACTTGCTAAATTTATCCAAGCCACTGGATGGTTTCGCTAGTCTTCTCCCAAGTAGGAAGGATCATGCCCACGGTATCACAACGGGCCTCATGTGGCCTACAGGTCGGGGTGGAACTGTAGTTTTCCACCAGCCGTTCTAACCTAACCTAATCCTATTGACTGAACTCCAAAGCGAAACTATGGGTCTTTCTGTTAGATAATATCAGCATCCGTGGATGCTAGTTTAACAATGGTAATCTGATCCTATTGCTCCAGAAACTTTTCGTCGCTACTCCGACATAAAAAAAAAAACTCTACACAAATTTCAATACATTTCGAACTTAGCGCTTTAAAATAATTCAGACTTCTTTCTGGCCAAACTGTGGCTGCTTTACTCTTGCTGGTTCAACTCTCGCTGGCTGAACTCTCACAGGCGGAACTCTCGTTGGCCGAACTCTCGCTAGCCCAACTTTCGCTGGCCGAACTCTCGCTTGCTAAACTCTCACTGCCTTACTCTTGCTGGTCGAACTCTCGCTGGCTGAACTCTCGTTAGCCCATTTCTCGTTGGCCCAAATCTTGATGGCCGAACTATCGCTTGCTGGCCGAACACTCGCTAACCCAACTCTCGCTGGCTGAACTGCCGCTTGCCCAATTCTCGCTAGCCCAATTCTTGCTTGTCAAACTATCGCCGACCCAACTATCGTTGGGCGAACACTTGCTAGTTAGCTATGACATATATGTAAGTGGAAATTCATTGGCTCTTTTCCTGCCAATATTTGCCATTTATTTGGCTCTTAAAGCTCACTTCAATTCATCATCGGACGGAGTGGTAGCATGGCAATAATCATTTAAAAACATAGCTGAAATTCTCAGCACTCAAGGGGGATTTCGTTTTCGATATCGAATCAAATCAAATGATGCGTGTGCACAAATCGCCTTTTCAGTACGCTAATTAAAGTCCCAATTGATGGGCGGCCATTGCAGCTGCTGATTTTAATTGCACTGTGAACTTTGCATAAAATTCAGACTTGGGAATACGATTCAATATACATTTTTTTGCTATTTTTGCTGCTCTTGTGCCACATTTTCGCTTATCTCTCTCGCTCTGCTTTGTTTTCTATTTGCAGCTTGCCCAGTGGCCACATCAATATAATTGCCTTCGATCGCATGGCGGCGATTGTTGGGGCCTTCACCAAGCACATGCAGGCCATGAAGCCGTCGCAGGCAACATTTATGGGCGAGTACGAGCACTTTTGCACCCATATGCAGCAAACAACAAAACTTGGCGAGGCGGGTAAGTCAAACTTTGAACTGGGGTTACAGATACTTTATAGCTTCATAGTGCACACACATACACACACACACATACACATATTTGTGCACATTTTATTCTTTGCGCTCTCCACGTACTTTATCGCATTTCTCACATTTTTTATTCGCCAGCTCAGTTGGCATTTTAGTAGTAAGTATTTGTTTGTTCGGAGGAAAGTTTAAGTGCAACGCGGCCAACTTCCACCGACTTCAAGTGGCCCGGAAAAGTGCCCCTATGTGTATTAGTGTGCACGCGTGTGTGTGGTTGTGTGGGTGTGTGGCAACTTTACTATTAAATGCGTTAAATGAAAAATTAAATGCACTGCAGCTGGGCAATAGCATAAACCCGAAAGTGGGGCAATTAAATAGAAAAAAACTAGTGAGGATAGAACCGATAAGAACCGGTTATAGAATACCCTGTACCATTTAATTTAAATATAATTTAAAAATATTTATAAAATCTACACAACAGCAATGCTTGTTCTTACTTTTAAATGAGACAATGTTTGCAATGTTATATTTTTAAATTTTTTCTATGTTAATTAACCAATGTCAATGCGATTTTCAGAATAAATAAATAAAGTAGTAGAGAGTAATCGAATATTTACAAATATTATAGTGGAAAAGCCGTGTTAATTGATTAGGGCGTAATAAGGGTGTGGCATTCAATATTTGTTCAACAATATATTATACAAATATTATTTAATATCTCCTACGAATCCAATTAGCTTTAACTTGCATTTACACTAACTTTTTAACATTCTATTTTACCCATTAATTAAAAAACCTTTCTTGCTGATTTGTATATGGTTAAATTGTAAAATATTTGTTCCACCATTAGAAAATGCATAATGGGAAACAATAATTTTTAATGTCCGCTAATTAATTTGACTTAATAACCATAATAAAATACTGCATATTGTTTATGCTTTATGGCCACAAAAAGGGTCAAAAATACACAGATAACTGAGACAAATTGTGTGGCTTTTGGAGATTTTATATTGTTTTCTCGCATAACTCATTTACGCCTTGTTAAAGTCTAGCTCGAATTTGCATCAAAAATAACAGATGTAGCATATTTATTTTGAAGTAAAGTTAAGAATTAAGAATGAGAATCCACCGATAGTGAATATTGATAGCGATGTAGAGCGACTAAATATAAAGTGGCTCTCTGTAGACCTCTATCTCTATTTTTTTCTTAAATAACACATGGAGTTGACATTAGCATCTAATTTAAAATACATTTCAATCTAAGCTAACTTTGGGCTTTGCATAAGTTTGGCAACTGCCAAGAACTATCGTATGCCCAAGCCACAGTTTAGCAAATAGTTGCAAGCTGAAGAAAGCACAACCAAGACACAGACCACAATGCGAGGCACATAAATAAAACAATTTCAACGGAACAACGGCTTCAACAACAACAACAACTACAGCGCCTACAACTTACCAACACTACTTGCAATAAGTTACACCACATGTAGTGTTTCTGGAGCACACAAAAAGTTTTGAAATCCTTCTTGGAGCTGTCAGCACGACCTGTATGTTGAGATATTTTTCACAAAATGTGCAAACACACACACGCACACACTCACACAGACAGAGCGGAGGAGTGCAGTGACGACATCAAAAGTGCAGGTGTGTAGGTGTGTGAGAGTGAAAACATTGCCAGACTGCTGAAATGAAAGGTCCACATAGACCGAACTCATTAAAAACCCAGGAAGCGTGGGATACTTTGATAAATTTTTTGCCACAGGCGACAAACAACAAAGTCGTAAAAAAAAGTTGTCTTTGGCGCTGGCAAACGCATCTTGACAGCGACCAAGAAGAAAAGAATGAGAAATTATGGGCTAGGTCGGGACATTTCTTTTTTTTATTTTCATTTTTATTTTGTTCTCTTTTGGGTTTGTTTGAGAAACTTCAAAAAGCAAAAGGCTCAGCGCTCAGCTGCATCTGAGTTCTGACATGTCGCCCGAAAAAAGTTCATTGAAACGCATGATGTGCAGCTTAATGCAGGGTAAATGCAATTTATGAACTTATAGCGAAAGCTTTTCGGGATTTTTCCCACTTCGCTAGTTATTTGAAAGGTGTAAAAAGGTGCGAACTTTTCGTTATAAGTTGTGCATTGAATAAATGAACAACAGCTGCTTATGATATGTCTGTTCGACAGCTACAGCACAAGATAAGCATAAATAATGCTCACGAGCTGATATTCAAACCGCAATATTTACAGTTGTTGCCAGAACTTATCTGCAGTGGATACAGGGTGCGTCATCTCTTATGTCGTTATGCAAACACTGAGTAACTTTATAAATATGAAAGTAATTTTTATAACTGGCTTACAGATGCAAGCGAAATTCAAATACTAATTTTTGAAAGTCAGTTATTTATTATTTTGTTTGATTAATGTTTACATACAGTCATAATAGATGGCGCACCCGGTATATTCGACGATTTGTTAACAAGAAAAGGCTTTGCGTTTGCATAAAACCGCATTTTTCTGCAGCAAACCACATTTTTTGCGGATGAGAAGTTCTAAATCAGTTTTGCTTCTTACCGCAAAAACTAGAAACTGTCCTTTAACTTAGAAGTTTAGCTTAACTTGGGCAGAACGTGGGTTGGGATGCAGGCGAAGTCGACGAAAAGTTTCTTTGCCAAGTTTAATGCAGCTTTTGCCACTGCTGTGTTGGCTCTCGATGCTGCCCTCTATAAATAAATATTTTGCCCATCAAGTTATTTTCGCTGTTATCTAAGTAATTTGCACAGCTCTAGAATTTCTGAAATGCACTTTGGCCTGAAGGATTTTGCCTTGGCATATTGACAACCAAAAAGTGGCTGAAAGGATACAAAAGTTGTAGCTTTTTTACTGTCGAGCGGATTTTGAGTAATATGCATGTCCTTCATGCTTTGCATGACAAATTTTTAATGCGAAGATTAGAAATGAATTTCTGAAAGAGATTACTGAATCGAGTCCTTGGAGATTGCTTTAAAAGGCATTATAAATTGCATATTGCGTAGCTGCTGTTCTTTAAATTTATTTAAATATAAATGTTAGAATTTTATTATGTTTTCAATTCATTACATTAGCATTTATTTGCGATACATATTCTGAAGTCCAAACATCTGAATGTTCTTAATAAACTCTCTTGTATTGTATTTTATTATATGAGAAAAAATAAATGCACTTTTGATATATGTAAGTCAATACATCAAAATGTAACAAAAAACAAAACCATAATACTTTGTTGTCTACGCTTTTTGGCACTTAACTTTTCTATATTTTTGCCTGGTAAATACTAGGAATATTTAAGAAATTCTATTTCAAATTGCTTTTACATTTTTAAGTAAATGCATTCAAATTATAGCCTACATCAACTGCAATGTCTATGGTAACCTTGATCAATAGGAAAAATAACCAAATTTCATCGACATGCTATCATCAAAGATGGAATCTGTTAGCAATCAAGTCATGTGGTTGGGGACAGGGAGGGGATAGGGGTGACTGTGGTCCCAGGCCCCTCTCCGCCCTGCTCGTGTTTTATTCGAGCAGCTGTTGACCATATACAAAAGAAGCTTGTTAGGCTGAACATTGTAAATATTCGTAAAGTTGAAGAGCACAAACCCTGCATGGGATAAAATATGTATACAAAATGTACAGCAGCAACAACAATAATTTCAACATCACAAAATTTCATCTCGTCTCGGAACGAGCAACCATATTTACCCACATGACTCCATTAAAACTGAAGTAGCAAAAACTAGACATGCTAGCCATAACCAACTGCTTTAATCCCTTCGCAAACAATGAAACCCTTCTTTTTTCCCCAATTTCAAGGGGTTCTAATACGTGCGTGTGTTTGTATCGTAAGCCTGTAATTTTTTTGCTGAAGCACGGAAGAATGCCGGCTTAAATCCCATAAACTCAGAGGGACTCTGCGGGGTCGCTCTACCTCCATCTCTCTCAGTCTCTGTTTATCTCTCTTTCTCGTGCAAGTCAAGTCCACATCTGTTGACCAACACTGGCCAAAGAGCAAGAGCTTTGCACCACTGTAGAATTTTAATCGTGGTCTCGTGGTGTGAAGTGGACATGGCTGCCACATTTGCCCACATATTTCCTCAGCACAAACACGCTCTTTTTTTTGCTTCTTTTTTTTGGCTAGTCGCCAGTTTGTTGTAACTTTATTAAACCATGTTTTTTCCTGTTTGTCTATTATAATGTTACATTCCTGTAGCCACTTAGAGCACTATTCTCACTCCTCTCTAAGCGCCACTTGACCACAAGTCTGACAAGGGTGCAGAGCGTCCACAATGAGCTTGGGTTCACACAGAGCTTGTTAGGCGATTATCTAAGCTGCGACATTACAACAAAATGCTGTAAAAACGCGATTAAGATTTCTTATGCACACTAGATCAACATGATTTGTTTGACTTGAGCAGTGCATCTAACTATTGCCATCGGATCAAGCTTATCGTTGGCCGTAAATTTAAATTAAATTAAAACTTAATTTATTGTTTAAGGTACATCGTTATTAATTAAATATATATAAATAAATAAACCAAACCCATTTCACTAATTTCTTGCAGACCTTATGATGGCTTCCTTTGCCTGCGAGGAGCCCAACAATGCGGAAAAGCTTATGTATGACTTGAATTAAATGGCACAGCGACTGAGAAACTATAACCATACCATATAGCACGGAGGCCATGGAGGCGTACTTCATAGGGCACAGCTGCAGCTGCTGCTGATTGCTTCTGCTACAAGGAAACTCACCCAGCGCTAGCGATCCTTATTGATCAGGCGTCTCAAGTCGACTCACTTCCTCCCCGTGGGGGCCTCCGGTAACGTTGAACGAGCCAACGACTCTACGACGGCCAAAGTGAGCGGCGTTTGAACCACCCACAATGATGTTGTCGGTGTCCTGGGATAACAACTAGTTGAAAACGCATTTAACACATGTGAACAATTAAAACAACCTAATGAGTAAAGTTTACTTAAGTTATTCAAAAGATTTTTATTGATTACTTTGTTTTTTTAGCAGAAGTAAAAAACTAATTTTGATTACAAGATTAAATTTTGATTAGGTCCAAGAAATTCCAATAGGAAATGCGATTAACAACTGCAGACACTGAGAACTAAGCACGATAAGCTTTAAAGGACTACTGAGGTTTGCGAACTGACTTAACATAATTGGATCAGTTAGATCTCTTATAAACCTAATTTAATAAGAATCGCCACAAATAAAGCAAGATAAACCGTTATAGCAGCTGCTTACAACAGATATCCCCAAATGGTTAAAGCTGCTCGACATGCAGAATATCTGCTTGATAGAATTTATTTAAAACGTGTTCATTTTCAAAGTCTTACATGTTGAACAAGCAGTCTTATCCACAAACACTTACATGACAAGTTTAAATAATAATAACTTGCATTTCCGCAAAGAACACAATCCATTTGCATGAAAAGTTCTGAATAGAGCCTGCTGCTTGGCAGCAAATTTACTTAAGCGCGCGAACTTATAGCCAAAACTGAGAGCCAAAGGCATAAAGTAACAGATGCGTCTGGTGTCAAAGATGGCAAAGGAACAGAAGCACAAAAGTCAGCTATACGAGATGCATACGAACATCTTCATACATAATATGAGTGTGTGTGCAAGTAATGTCTTTTGCAAATGCCAAGAATTATGCCACACTAGGCAGATATTTATGCAGTCTAATGCATTGCGTGTAAAGGGATTTCAACTGCCAGAATATGCATGAATGCTGTGCACACTACTCATCGAAATTGTAAGTATATTTTATGTAAGTGTGAAGTTAAAGTATTTAATTTACAGGCATAATTGAACAGAAAATGCTTAAAGCTTAACAAATTGCCTTAGATATATTTTGTCCGCCTCTACAATCCGCAAACAGTATTCGTGTTTCATTTATTTTGAGCTAGGGCAGAACTTGCATTCCATTGCCGAATTTATGTGCAACACACATGTTATATTACACATACGACATGTTGGACTCGTGCACAGCCAAAGACAAATCGATGGCTGCCACAGAAACATACACATATACATATGCATGCTACATGGCCCCTTGGCATAATTTATTGATCACTTCGTGAAGCCGAATGTGGAGTTAAAAAAGAAGCAAAGAATGCACTTAACATGATTGAACATGAGGCGAAAAGAATTGTACAGCATGGCCAACATGCCGTATGATTAACAAAAGGTTTTCATTGTGTTTGACTCGCAAGTTGAATATGTTTTTTAACGAATATAGCGAATAATATAATATTGGTATTGTTGAATACTTTATAATTTAATTTAAAGACCAAATCATTTTTCTTTACTTTTCGTTTTTATAATAATTTAAATATAGATTCATTTGTAATTGCTGTCTAATTAAACCTCTGGAATTTAATGCACCTCATGCTAATTATAAATAATAATAATAATAATAATAAAACTATTGCGTACAAAAAAGTCTTTTGAACAAATAAATGCTGCTTTTTTGCAACTTACTGCACTATTATGGCTTCAATGGGACTTTAATAGACATCAACTTTTTTATACTAATACAGAACGGGAAGGTCATAAAAATGTTTATGCCTCTTTTATGAACACACAAGCTGTGGCAAAATACAACAGTTATGGAAGAGTTGCTTGGCCATTGTTCGGTTTCATTGTGTGATATTTGGCTTTATTTTTGCCCTAGTTGCAGCTCTAACAAAATTTATGTTAATGGCGCAAAAAACATAAATGTCTGTATGTCAAATTATCAAAATGCATTCTCGTAAACTTCAAGCAAAGATGCAACCGATGTAAGCTTGTTCCACGTTAAGTATTAAATACAGCTCTTTTGTTTTGAGTGTTTCCCTTTTCTTTTGTAACAATAATTTAAAAATGGAAGTTGCAGCTGTCCACGCCATAATTTCCTCTCTCCTTCCAGAGGTTTATCAGTAATCCCCCATCAATCAACTCACTCAGTCCGTACTCAGAACAGGGAGCTACTTTATAAAACTTTTCTAATTAGCATTTACAGACTGGGAACGGAAAATTCATCAATAATATGGCCAAAAGCTTTTGTGTTGTCTAAATCTCCTTTTGCAACGAAAAATGAAATAAAAAAATATAAAATATATGCATATAGCAAGCGATTGTAATCCTTAAATCCCCCCATGCGGTCTGAGTGTGCGTTTGAGCCCGACAAACACTCGAACCAGACACACTCTTGGCAGTTTGTCAGACGTGTGCTGGATTTAATTAAAATTTATTTTTTAATTCCCGATTACGAACAGCGACGGCAAGTTGAATGCGCTGGCAACTGTGGCTTAGTAATCCAAGTAGATCAAATTAAATTAAATTCCTTTTCGTACAATTATTTGCTGCAAGTCTTCATTTGTAATATTTTCAGTGCTATGAGAAAAGTCGTATACCATTTGCCATTAATATGTAACAGTTGCAGCCGCAATACCAATGAAGCTCATCAATAGCAATCGAGCGATTAAGCACAAAGAACAAAGAAAAAGCTCAGATACAAAGAGGAAAGAAAACATTAGAAAAACAATTAAACTAATTGACAGCAATTTGGACGCAACAAAGTGGGTAAAACGCGACGCGCAACTTTTCCAAGAGAAAATTGGCACTGGCGAAAGTTTTGCCCCCAAAGACAGACCGCTGAAAATGAAACTTGGAAAACAGGGAATGCAATTGTCGATCCACTCACAAAAAAGCCACAATGCTAACAGCTAATATGTAGTCTGTTAATTTCTGAAAGAAAGTTAAGAGAGCCAACTACGGACTTTTAAATTGTGCATTTCTTCCTTAGGAAAAATAGAAATTATAGCAGAAATTAATTATTGGTTTGCGTGATTCTATATAGTTCTGATTTTTAATTATATTAACAGAATAGAAAAAATTATTTATATATTAAATGATCAGATATTTAACAATAGACTACAATTCGATAAGCACGCATCTAAAGCCTGGCTCTTGCCGACTCTATAAAAGTATCTGCCCATTTGTATAGTTCAATCCGCAGAGTATTTGAGGGTTAATCATTCGCAGCTAGCTTGAAACTCATCTAGGTTCACGACAAAATCACATTTAGCCCCTGCAGACAACTTTTATTGGCCTTTTATACTCTTGAACCAGACAAACAGACACCAGAGGGAACACCTTAATTTGCGAGTGCAAATGGAAAATAGATTTGTGCGGAACTGTTGCTGTTGTTTGGATTTAAGTGCCGAAAGCCTAAGCCTAATCAAATTGTGCAGGGGCTGCCTGAATGAGCTTATCGAATAATATGAATTCAATTTAAGAAAATTGAATTTAGCAATCGAATCGTTGGTATTAAATTTGTTACAATTTGGATTGTCAATGAACAAAAGAAATAACCAAATTTAATAATAAATATCATTTCTACAAATAAATTATAAATAGGAATTGGCCTTGGCCTACAGCCATTATTTCCGCTGTCAGACCGAAGTTTACCTTGACATTCGGTTAAAGTTGTCTGATAAAACGCATGAATGCATCGCGAGTGAAACTCAAACACTACGTCGACTACAAAGTGCTCCAATGAATGCATCGAGAGGTGTACAAAGTGAATAGGTAAATGAGTGAGCACAGTTGACTCGCTGAACAAGGAGCTGTATTCAGCAGAAGAGGTCTAAAGATGTCCTTGGCCTATTGAATGCGCATTCCGAACGCTTTACTTGCCAATTCGTGTTAAACGCTGTTAAACACAATCGGCATTGATTGAATTCATTGATCAATCGTTGCCTTTTGAGTTGACTTTAAGTGTTTTTAATGACAATTAGGCAGCAGAGTGTAATTTGCGTTAATTAGTCTCTTGAAAGCGGGCCAAAAGCGCGAATACTTGATATAGCCACATCACGTATACGCACAGTTAGCCCACTCGGCCCTTGCATATGGTAATTCAGCAAGCTTGTTCTGCCTTTTTGCTGAAACTAACCACTAAAAGTTCGACATTGCAATTAATACCATGACTTTTTGATGTCATGTTAGCTTAGGATTATATTAAAATTTTATCCGGCTTGTCCATGGCATAAGCTGCACCCAGACACACATTCATTAGCATGCAGATTTTAGCCATGGAGAGTATCCATTCTGGCCCCGCTTATAAGTTATTTACAATTGGGGGCACATTGCAAAACTTTGTCCCTTCCAAGCGTTAGCAGATCGTTGTTTGGTTCCATGTTGCCCAGCATATGCAATAAAAACTATTCATTGTTATCGTTCCCAGCACATGCTGTACGCTCAAGTGCAGGGAATATACAATAAACAAAGTGCAGTTTGTTTCGCAGATTGCTTAAATACTTGCTGAAACTTTGGCTTATTTTCTTTGGCAAAGTTGTGCGCAGTTTTCAGTTGCATTTTCAGATAGCTTAATTTGTTGTATGCCCTGCCAATAACTGGGAAACATATTGAAGATAGCGATGCACTATTTTCGTTTTTTGTCCAGGCTTTGACTTTTTAGGGTCCTGTACTTTCAAAAAGTAAAATGGTATCTGGGTTCTCCCATGTTGCAAGCATATCAAGTTTGTTTAAGATGTATATAGCTTATAGTAATTAAATACAAATCGCATAAAAAACAGTGAAGATATGCAACAGCTAAATTGCTCGACTATGTGTGTTTTATAGAAACGCAAAGTACAGGGTCTATTACGGTCGGTTACATCCAACTGTAGCCTTCCGTCCGACTGATCAGCTTCGTATTTACTCGTTTCTATAATAGTTAGTTAGTTAGTTATAAGACTATATACACTTTTATTTAATTCATATAAACCCAACCTATTTATACACTGCATAATTATGTATTTATTTTAATCGCAGTTTATTGCAAAAAATCATTTTGCAATCTTAAGTGCAAGTATTTCGCTTAGTCATTGAGCTCTCAATATAAGAGAATTTATACACGGGCAGCCTGATTATTCATCAGTTATGTGATTATAAAATTATAATTTTATTTATTAGTGTTTGCATTTAGTATTCGCTCAATCGTCAATCGAGCAGGGCGGGAGCTCTACGTACCGATGACTTCGTATAGCTTGCTTTGTGCGCTTCTTTGTATAGTTTTCGGGTCCGAGGCTGGAGCGCAGTATTGTCCATTATTGGAGCAGGAACTCCCTTATGAGATACATAAGCCAGATGGCAGCATCGAGCGCACAAGGATGTTAAACACATTTCCAGCAACGAAGATCAACCGATATGCCATGACGCAGGAGCTGTGTGTGGATGAGGATGATTTGCCAGTGATGCTAAAATGTCTGGAGAATAATACGTGGGCGGAAGTGGATAGTATTGTCTGTCAGCGGCATGAGGATGCCGGCAACTTGAGTGAATCGCTTAATACCTTGCGAAATAAGCAGGGAATCAGCATGCGCAGCTCTTTCTCAAATGAATCGATAACTGTTGTGAAAAACCTAAGCGACATTGTTGCTCAGAAAGAACAAAATCTGCGTCCAGTCGATGTGATGAATGTGCAACAAATTATTCAGACAGTCCTCAATGAGCAGAATAATAATTTGGCTGTGAGCGCTGAGATGATTGGACTCTACAGCCAGCTGATGAGCACCAATAAGAAAGTGCTGCGCCTCTCAGCTCGTCTCAATGTGACCAACGAATTACTGCGCTGCTTTGAGGACTATATGGACCAGTTGGAAGGCCAGTTAGCCTCATCTACCAACTGCGAGCAGAACTATGCCTTGCCCACTAGGCATCTGGTGGACGTTAAAATCGATAGGGGCATACAGCTGCTCTTTGGCAGCAATCTGAGTGTGTTGTACCTCTCTCCAGAGTGCAATAACTTCACTGGCATCGCCATCTACGATCAACCAGGTGCCCGGAGAAGCCACTGTGATCAGCATAGCTTCTGGTATCGCCTTCTCCAGCCCAACGAGAGCCTAGCTGAGCTCAAGGCAGAGCCTGGACTGCAGCTGGCCACCTATCTAACGGATCCCCTGTGGACAGCTCTGCAGTCGCAGGGAGCGAATTATCTGGTGTTCAAGATATACAGCAGCAATGCTTTCTTTATCGATGCAGCGCAGAGTGGAGAGTCAAATGCTCAGGGTTATGTGCTCTCCATTAACATTCCGCAGTTATCAGATACGGGTAAGCTGAAATCTTTCATTATGAATCATCACGATCGCTTATAGAAAGCTTTATTTCATGCTGCAAATAAAATTAAATATATGCTTGCATAAGCTTCTCTCTAGTTTAATCAACTTATTGCCGCAATAAATAAAAGCTAAAATCATTTTGTGGTCAGCTGTTTTTAAGCTTCTTATTCATATACAATTTTATTCATTATTTTATGCTTATGAAAAATATATGAGAATTTAATATTGTAAACCAAATATTAGGTTGTTTGGTAATGACATACCGGTTTTTACATTCAAATTTCGCGCTTCGCTTGTGAAGTCAAATATAATCGTATCTGGCAATGCTGTATATCGTTTGAAAGGTATTGGCAACACCCTTAAAATGACATATAGTTTGTTTACATGAGCTTCCACGTTAAAAAATTACAATTGATAGAAATGGAGTTCACAAACGCAGAAATTCGGGCAATTTTGAAATTTTATTTCGCACAAGAAAAAACTGCTGCGGAATCTCGCAGACAGATTATTGCTGTCTTAGAAGATAACAAACTTTCGATTCAACCTGCCGAAGAGTGGTTTAGGCGATTCCGAAGTGGCAATTTTGATACCGAAACACCCAAGCCTTCCGAACGACCAGTGACCGTTGATACGGATAAAATCATGGAAATAGTGGATCGAGATCGTCATGTGACTATTAGAACCATCGCAGAGGAGCTGCAACTAAAAAAAATAAAAAAAAACTAAAAATCGTCAAAAATCAATAAAGAAACCGGTATGTCATTACCAAACAACCTAATATCTTAAATTTTATTAGTCATTGCTATCAACTTTAAATATTGATATGACATTTAGTCTTCAACTGACTACAACAGGAATAAAACATATTTTAATGATGGCCAATGCAATTATCAATTATATTTTAATTAAAGCTGACAATATTCGAATATTTCTTAAAGGAAAATTATAGCTATATTTCCCTTTATGGCTATCGTTTTCAGAATTCTATTTATGGCTAACCAAATTTTTAATATTGTATATTGCTCGTAATTTTATTATTTATTTTAAAGTAATTTTATTTTATTTGTAGCTGTTTTGTACATATATTATATTATATTGCACAATCAACCTTTTCAAGCAACATTGCATAAACTATATATCATAGTAATAGCCCCAAAAATAGCTATAGAATAGCTTACTGCCAGCTCTATCTTCTCTTCTATCGATAGACTTGCTCGATAACAGCTTCTTGGCGGATAAACTGCTGAACAGTGCAAAACATTGTAATATAGATATTCTCTCTCATCTCTTCCATTTATCTAGTTCTCAGCAATCTTCCCCATAAGCTGCCCTTTCTGCTACGAAACGAGCAGTTCAACAGAAGATACAGAGGCCATAAAGAAGCGGAGGATTACTGCGCCTACTGGAACTACGACACGTGGGAGCGAGCAGGTGTTACCACGGCCAAAAGCAACAGTGCGGGCCAAGATGCCGTCGTGGTCTGCCACACCTCTCACCTGACGCAGTTTGCCTTTCTGGTGGGTGGCAGTTGCAAGCAGCAGAATTGTGTAGACTTGGGGGAGATGCAGCAGAGGGAATCTGTGCTGGATGTGATCACGGCCGTGGGTTGTGGTCTATCGCTCTTTGGCTTATTGGGGATCTGGCTAACGGCCTTGCTCTCGGAGAAATGGCGCAGCCGACCATCAACCAAAGTTCTGCTAAACTTCAGTGTGGGCATGGGAATACTTTTCGCCCAAATGCTGCTGCTGTACATCAATGAATGGGTTTGGAATATCTCATTTCAAAGAGGGAGTACGCCATGCATTGCAGTCGGAGTTGTTTTACAATACTCCGTATTGCTGTTGTTCTCCTGGATGCTGATCTTCGGATATCGGCAGTATCAGCATCATGTGAAAGTCTGGGTGCTCAGTTCGCAAAATGTCTGCGGAATAGCGGCCATTGCCTGGACATTACCCTTGATGCCTACGCTGCTCTTGCTCGTTATCGGTCGCGCTTCGTACACTCCATTGGGTTTGAATCAGCAGGAAGGAGCCTTGTGTTATCCATCGGGTTGGGGCTTGGCTCTTGGTGTCATGATGCCCATTGGCTTGGTTTTAGCTTTGAATCTACTGGCGTTTGTGTGCATATTCTATAACGTCTTTCGAATACAGAACAGAAACTGGCAGTTAGTGTGGCTGCAGTTGCGCTTGTTTGTGCTGCTCTTCTTCCTGCTCGGACTCACCTGGATCTTTGGCATTGGCGCCTATTTCAATCTGGGTTTTACTGTGAATGTTCTCTTCTGTGCCCTGGGCTCCAGTCAGGGATTCGTGCTCTTCGCCTACTTGATTCTGTTTAATAATATGGCCAAGCGCGTATGGCTCAGAGCCTTGTTGGGAAAGCAACTGCGAAACAATAGTTTTGAACTTATGTGATATTGATGAAATCAGGAAGTTATGGATCCACGGCATTTCTAATATAAGTAATCAGAAACAGCAACCAATTAAAATATGTACATAAAACTGGCTGAAGAAATTTAATATATCTATTAAAAATGACAATCAATATTTTAATATTTTATTATGTCCTATGTTTTTAAAATTATATTTTAAATATAAAGTACAGCGCATTCATTAGTAGGAAGCATCCCACTAATGCAGATCGAAGCAGTCCGTAATACAATCCATATTACAGAAGTTTGAGATCAACGTCACGATTTCCGTAGAGCTGAAACTGGCTATATTTATATTTTTATTTATTTTTAATTTATTGCGGTAAAAAATACTTGAAATGATTTATTCATTGATTTATCGATTAATGATTAACCATTATTCGAACAATAAAAGTATAAGAATTGAGGCATTGTATTATTTTTAAAATAATTTCTTTGATTTTTAGACCCTTTACTTTAAAAAAGTAAAAAGGGTCCATTAATTTAGTGCAAAGAGCAAATGTGTGTAACACCCAGAAGGAGACGTGCCACGCACCATAAAGTATATATATTCTTGATCAGGACGACAAGCCGAGTCGATATAGTCATGTCCGTCCGTCCGTCTGTCCGTCTGTATGAACACCTAGATCTCAGCAACTATAAGAGCTAGAGACACCATATTCAGGATCTAGGTTCTCCTATTCAGTAAGCAGATCAAGTTTATTTTGGATTTTGGATACCTCCCCCCTTCCCCCGCAAACCGCAAAAAGCTACTACAGCCACAGCTTTAAAGTTATTGACTTGTAATTTGGTACGTAACTAGCTTATGACAATTTCTTTTGAACTTGTTTCGTTCCGATCGGATAAGAAACAGGGAAATAATGGAACGGACAATTTGGCGCACTAGGCAGAGGGGGGGTGTAGTGCCTTGCATACGCGGGTAGCTTAGTGTACGTGCCTCTAGTTGTGTTTGTATGTACATATAGTAGTAGAAGTAAAGTAAAGGGTCTCCTACGGTCGGTTACGTCCGACTGTAGCCTCCGTCCCACTGATCTGCCCCGTCCCTATATTTTGCTATATTAATGTTCGTAAACTTAGGGCAATGTGTGGTTTGACCAGCGAATACAACTTAAACGTATTCAAGCGAACGCAACAAGCGACAGCGCCATCTACCGTAATATTACAAAAATAGAATCAATCAAGAGAGCAAGCATAAAAGGGTAATGAAAGGAATTAAGCTGTTCTAGTGATATAAATTGTTTATCTTGAGTAGCAAATTGTAAAACATATAATATGAGTTAACTTGTTTGAATAGCAGTTTAAATAAATAACGCTTTTAGGTATTCATCCAATTTAGAGATTTGAACAAATCCAATTTGTAGCGCACCAAAAGACGCAACTAGCGCCATCTAACGCCCTCGAATATCAGTACAGGTGCATGTCTTGACTTACTTTGCAAAGTTTCAGTTGAAGCATAACAAAGGGAACTTTATTGAAACAATTTTTTTACAGCTATCTGGCAACATTGAGCGTTTTTATTTGTATTTTTTAACGGTGGAGGGCGTAGCTACATGAAATGGGTAAAAATGGTCTTGGTGGCATTATTGGGATCGGGTTCTGCTCGCCGCCAGATGCTTTCGCTAGTCCAGTGTTGCTAACCATTGCGGAAACCGGAAACTGCGTACGTGGTTGTTGCCGGTCCGGATGGTGCGTTGTTAATTCGCGTTCATCGCAGCAAGAATTGCCACTACTATAATTATAAATATCACAATGAGGAATATTGCTGGAAAAACATAAAATTTAAGTGGAAATATATTAGTAAGTTATAGAGTCGATGCTAAGGAATAAGCGTGGGAAACTGCTAGGCTTAAAATTGTACGGCTTAAAGGTTTTAGCGATTTCTGGGCGAATGGAGCGCGGCATTCTAAATAATAAATAAAAACAAAAACTTGATCTGCATATCCGATCGCGGATTTTGTACAAAATGAACCACCAGACGCATCGATTGAATTTCCGTTTAATTAAACAACTCCTGTCTTTTACAGGTTTTACTCACCCACTGTAGGGTCGGATGACTTTGACGAATGCGTATAATAGCTGTCATCAACCGGAATGGCTGTTTTACGGGACATATATTCGACGCCAGCAGGCAACGGAACTAACTCGATATTAGAAGATCTGGCAGCAGGGCGGGATATCCAGATATTCTGGTTTCCTGATTTCCTGCTGTTGACTGCCGCGACTCGAGACGGCGCGAGGCTGTGTGTGGGAAGCGGCGACGCAGCGGCCGCGCCCGGGATTCGGCCGGGATCCCGATTTGCTCGAGGATGATGAGGAGCTACTCTTGCTTCCCGAGCCAATGGGCACGGCCGGAGCCACCTCAGTGGCCAGCAGGAGCAGCAATATGCCCACTGTGAAGGTCACTCTGTGACTCAACATTCCGAGAGTGCGTGACATGCTGCAATGGAGTATCACTCGATGATTCACAATGCTTTACAAAATTACAATTATAATTATGATAAATATTTTTTAAATTTAAGCTTTATGTGCCTAATTTTTGTGTGCTTATTTATTTATTTTTTTATTTTATAAAGAAATTACAATCTTCTATTCTGTTTGCTTGCGTTGCCTGCTCGACTTGGACTAAACTGCTCTTGGCTGTTGCTGATATTTAAATAACGAACTTCAGCTTATCAGTAATTCTGGATTCTTGAGCGTAAATATATCTGGATAAATGTGTACATACATATATATTTATATGTACATATATGGTATATTTAGAATCTTCGATAAGAACTCTAGGGGCTCAGCTGCTCACGTCAAATGCTGTTTCCCAAAACTATATGAATAATGGTTTTATTTTTATTGCTGTTTCGTAGATATCTACGTTCAATTTTTGAATTTACTTTAAAAGTAAACAGCTTATTCAATAAAAATGTTTATTTGTTACGGGAAATTTTAAATGTATTTAAAAAATATATTAATCAAAAAACCGTAAAGGACCGACAGGTCAGGTGGTAAATGTACGCACAGAGCTATGCGCGTATGTACATTAAATGGTGTATCTAGCTTTAATGGTTTCTGATATATATATTCTGTGGGGTCTGTCATTCCACCTTTTGGGTGTTACAAACATATCGAAGAAGAGTTTCGAGATAAACGCGTTTAAAGTTTTCAAGCGCCGTGTATCTTCATTCAAGGTGGATCGACATATTCTCTTCTCCCGCTGTGTGTATTGAAGATAGGATAATGAAATTTTGACACAAGATAGATTAATATTCAACGAACATTACTGCATCATTAACTCAAAAATCGCATTTTTTGAGTTATGACACTCTTGCCCCACTTAATAGACCCTTTTAAACTTTTTCAAATTCCAGAACTATGCCCACATAGCGCAACTAGCGCCATCTGCTGCCATAGCGTTTCACTTTAGGTGCATGTCTTGACTAACTTGGCAAAGTTTCAGTTTAAACATAACAGGTGGTGCTTTATTAAAATTACTTTCCGTAGGCTATCTGGCAACATCGAGAGCTTTTAATTCTAGCTCAATCCGCTAGAGAGCGTCATTTCCTGCACTAGAATGTTACATTCAAATAAGTATTAGAATATATAATTTATGCAACTAACAGAACTACGAGTGTATATGTATATATATAGGCAAAAATTCGAATTGTTCACAAAATATATGTATGTATTACAGAGAATCGTGTGAGATGTCGACTGTGGTCTGAATGGATTTCTCGCTTATTTGGTTGAAAGAGAAGAGACCTTTCTCCTCGGTCGCTAGTGCAGACAGTAGGCCACCAGCAGGGTCAACAGCGCCGACAACGAACTCAACTGGAACAGGGACTTCCCCCCATTGTGCGCATCGTGCAATCCCGACTCGGCCGAGAGACGCGCCAAGGTCTGTCCGGGCATGCGCATGACATCCGGCTGACCTCCGGGCTTCAGTGGCGCCAGGGGCACCGATCCCTCGGGCACCGACAGCGGCGTGGGCTGAATGGGCGCCAGCGGGGGCGAGTCGGAAGAGGGGCTTAGGGTGGGGGCTGCGGATGAGGCAGGAGCAGCTGCCGCTGTTGCTGTGCCGTTGACAGCAGTTGGAGCCGGCTCTGGAGGCGGCGCTGGATAGCAGGCGATCTTCTCCACCTCGATGGTCTTGGTGGCGTCCTTGGGGTCGGGCTCTGGCACACGCACAGGCACGCAGATGATGCCGCCAGGCGCAGCGGGGGCATTGGCATCGGGCGTGGCAGCGGCAGCGGCGGCAGCAGGGGCAGCGGCAGGGGCAACACTTGCTCCTGGCTGGGCATTGACAGCGGTGGCAGCAACGGCGTTCGCTGGAACCTCCGCTGCCGGAGCAGCTGCTGGAGCGATGGGCGCGAGGGGCGTAAGAGGAGCGAGGGGCGTGCCAGATCCAGCCACTGGTGCAGCTGCTGCAGGTGCAGCTGGTGGCAAAGCGGGGTAGATTGGTGGCGCTGCTTGCGCTTGGCCAGTGTTGATAACCGTTGTGCCGGAACCTGCGTCCGTGGTGGTTACCGATCCGGGTGGTCCGTTGTTGATGATGATAATCTTGTCGTCCCCTCCGTTGGAGCCTCCGCCGCCTCCACCGTAGCCACCGCCGCCGCCGCCGCCATAATTATTGTTGTAGCCGGATCCGTGGTCAATAACGCGCGTTTGAGTTGGCGTCAGCACGTGACCCAAGATAGCACCTCCCAAAGCGCCAGCAATGAGACCAGTTCCTGTAACAGCATCAAATTGAATGGAGTTAAAATTCGGTCTTGTAATCGATCAGTCGGAGGCACCTGACTAGAAAGCTAAGTATATTATGCATACTAGGGGTACAATAGATCATTTAGGTCCCAGTTGTTGAATTATTTCCTCAATAATTTCTGTGTTTATCAACCGATTGCTATGACATTTTCAGCATGGTTTAATATAATGCTAAATAAATGATTAGTTTTAGATTGGCGTCATATTCTAATTTCATGTAAGAGGGAATTGCATGCAGCTAAGATTGATAATTTGTTTCTTCAATAGCTTCCGTATTTATTAACCCTTTTTCGTTGAGCTTTTCAGCATAGTTTAATATAATATCAACGAATATTCATGTCAAAGGAAAAACTTGTAGGTTTAAAATTGTACGGTTTAAAGTTTAAAGCGAATTCTGGAAAAATGGGATGCGGTATTCCAAATTTGAAAAAAACTTGATGTGCCTATGATACTTAACTAGCTACGTTTCAAATTTGCTGCCTCTAACTCTTCTAGTTGCTGAGATCCAATATTTTATGCTGACCAACAAACAGACATATCTAACGATTTTCAGTTCTTTTATAACTTTAACTCACCCAATCCAGGTCCGGAGGACTTTGGCGCCTGCGGATAATAGGTGGCGCCAGCCGGAATGGCAGCTCCAGCTGGCAGGTAGGTGGCGCCTGCGGGCACTGCATGCACCGGCTGCTGGGGATAATAAGTAGCGCCATGGGGCACTCCACCCGATGGGTAGTAGGTGGCGCCAGCTGGCACTTGTCCAGGTGCATGATAGGTGGCGCCAGCTGACGGATATCCACCAGACGGATGATATGTAGCGCCAGCGGGCACAGAGTTGTGATACGTTGCTCCAGCGGGCAAGTGTCCAGCACTATGATACGTAGCTCCAGCAGGGATTTGACCCGCCGGATGGTAGGTGGCGCCAGCAGGCAACTGACCTGCCGGATGATAGGTGGCGCCAGCGGGCAACTGGCCTGGATTGTGGTAAGTAGCGCCTGGATAACTGGATTGCACGCCTCGCGAGTTGGTGGCCGTAATGGGCGTATGGTAACCGCCGCCCCCTCCAGTTGCATTCATGCGGGGTCTGTAGTTGGTGGCGGGGGTGTAGTGGGGATAGGAAGATCCCGCCACAGGGCGGGAATTACTGTTGACTGCCGATTGACTCGAGGCTGGCGCTGAGGCTGTGTAGTGTGGATTGTAAGCTGGCGGCTTTTCGTGAATATTGGTATGAGCACCGCCCACGGGATTCGTGGCTGAATAAGCTGGCGGAGGACCCTGTGGCTTCGGTGGATTCCAGCCGATGGGCGCAGGTGTCGCCGGCCTCACGGCACTGTGACTGGGCTGAGAGTAACTGGGCTGAGAGTGACTCGGCTGAGAGTGACTCGGCTGAGAGTAACTGGGCCGAATGTTGCTTGGCTGCGAATGGCTGCCGCCTCCATAGCTTAGCCTCGTGTTATCAGCGTGTCCATAGCTGTGAGAATGGGAGGAGGAGGAGGACGACGGGCGTCGCGATGAGGAGCGACTCCTGCTGCCCGAGCTGCTTATGCGCCCGGCCTGAGCTTTCTCAGTGGCCAGCAGCAGCAGCAATATGCCCACTGCGAAGGCCACTCTGGGACTCAATCCCCCGGGAGTGCGTGACAACATGCTGCAATGGAGAAACAATCGATTAGTCATAATGCTTTAAACAAATTACAATTATTCACAGTCATGATCATAAGATTTATTTGATTCGTAACATATATTCCTAATACATTTTCGGGTTTCTTTTGAGACATTTTCGATTGTCACAACTTGAGTTCAGTTACGACTGTGAATATCGAGAATCAAGTAGTTAATCCTTGCTATTCCGTTTGGATTTATTTTTATTATCACTTACATTACTTTAATATAAAGTTATTCTTTTCAGTTTCGTTCTATTTTATTTTTATTTTATCAAGAAATAAATATTATAATTATATAATAACAAATTGTTCTTTTTTGTTGCGATGGATTTAATTTTAATTATCGCTTTAGTTTTATTTAATTGATTATTTATATATATTAAGAAACTGTTTAAATCTATTCTGTTTGTTTGCTTTGCCTGCTAGACTTAGACTAAGCTGCTTTTGGCTGTCGCTGGTATTTAAATAGCCAACTTCTGCTTATCAGAAATTCTGGACTCTAGAGCGTAAATGGAAAATACATATATATGTATACTTATACTACTATATAGCATCGATAAGAAGTCTAGAGAGAATACACAATAATCTATTCAGCTACTAACGTTGAAGGCTTCTTCCCAAATAATATGAATAATTGTTTTATGAAATTCCGTACATTTTTTTTTTTTTTTTGGTATTTGTATTTTTAAATATTATAAAAATTAATAAATATCAACATTTTTAAAATGATAATAATAAACTCAGATAAATATGTGTGCATAAGTAAAATTAAATAAATGTAGAAATATATAAATATATAACTACTAGTTGTTAGAATAAAATAAATATTGTATATAAAAATTGTATACAAATTATTCCAGGCAAGTTTTAAAAGTTTAATAAATAAATAAAACATAACCCTGATGGTCTGTAAGCCTACCTAAATTATTCTTGTTTTAAATAAATAAATGAAATGAATTGTTTACTAGGTTAAGATATACCTAAAAAAGTTTAATTTATATAAAATGTTGCGATACATAAAATAAATTTGTATATATTTTCATTTGAGATGAAAGATTCAAGTGTAGACTGGGTAAATATTCTGAATTATTTGAACTATATAGTTGGTTGATTTTTGTGCTATATCGCCGCCAAGTGTGAAATCCCCCCAGTGTCATTATTCATTTGCTGCTGGGCGCTTTAATTTGTTGTTTGCATAAACAATTGATTCAATTTGCGATAATAATACTGGGCACACTGGTTAAGCCGAAAGGCTAGAAAGTTTTCAGCAATTTCCCAGAGGAATATGGGCAAAAGTGCTGCACTGATCATAAAAATGGCATACTATATTTAATTATTGTTTAATAGCTGACGGGCGGCTGCTTATTTTAGACACTTGGCTCTGCGTCATTGTCTTGGCTCTGAGCCGTGCCCTTGCAGTGACGCAATGTCACGCCCCCTGGGTGCCCCAATCGGGTCTCTCCGTCTCAGTCCCTGCCCCAAGTTGGGGCGCGTTAGCCGTGATGATAATTAACTTGACGATTTGCTCGGCTTGTCGCGTGGCTACACTCCATTGGGTTTTTGCGTGCGAGGACTTTGAGTAAGTAAGTAGTCTGAGCCGAGAGCCAAAGTCGTTCATTGAAATTAATATTGTAAGAATGCTCGTTTTTAATAGACCCACACGCCCAGGCATTCTCAGACGTTGGGAAAATAATTCCGGAGGTCAAATTTCAGCGACAAGGTAAGCGGAAACCCACTTGAGAGAAATATTTGGGGTTCACCTTATATAGACCTTCTGTAATTGCATCTTCTGAACATGAGCATAGACAAATCTCTTGAGACTTCAGCATTTTAAATGAATCTTATACATATTTAAGACAGATTTTTAATGTGCCTACAATCATTTAAATAAAACAAATATGGCACTGAATAAATGAGCTATTTTTTTAGCATTGTGTTCTTTATGTTTATTTTTGTGTCATATCATATTTAATTCATGGATAACTTGGCAGTTAAATTTTTGTTTATTTGTTTTTGATGCTGTACACAAATTTATTTATTTTCTTAGCTCAGCTGTATTAATTTGCAAAATACAAATTTAAAACTCTTAGACACAAGCTGTACTTAATTTCTTATAAATATATAAATGATAGCGTCACAAGTAATAATTATTTGGTTTGCTCTGCGTATGATCCAAATAAAATACGTCATGATAATGATTAATATGCTGATTAAATGGTGAGTAAACATGACACATGGACAAGCTCAATATCAATTAGATTATTCAAAATTGCCTGAGAATTTATAAGTAAGTTTTTTAGCTGTAAACATTTGTATATTAGCAATGTTGGGGATAATTACATTTGTTTTGAAGATATCGATTGGGGAAATTTAAATGAAAACTTCCTGTAAAATATGGTTTTGTTTTCTTTATAAATAGAACAAGAGTAAAACAGCCTAAACCTGGAATCGAGAAGCTTGTGGAATACCCCTAATGAAAGGGAACTTTCCAGAATCGCATCGTGTCAGCACAAAAGAGAACTGTGAATACCATTACTATCTAATTACATGCATTTTCGGAATCAGCTTGCAATGTTGTATATAACAAATTCAAATACAATATGCAGCCAGGTGTAGTGTTCATTAAATCACAAAACTAATGCATTTGCGTGCTGCCAATGAACAAAAAAACAAGTTTCGCATTATGAGTCACAATGTGTAGTAAATACTACTGAAAGTACATGACGTGAGCAACAGCATCGGCTTTAAAACAAGTCGCTTTTTTATTATCTACCGTTACAGTCGCTTGTTGTTTTTTATGTTTCTGCGAAATCTGTATTTACTTGAGAGACAGACGGTGTTTATTAAATAATTGCGTATTTTTTCAATGAAATAAGTATATATTGAACATGCTTATCGCTGGGTTCAATATGTCAGGCTTGGCATATATTATTCTAAATCTACTCAGCATTGTTTTAATTAAATGCTCTCTTGGCAGCATTGGATTTTTCTCTTTTTAATGTCATTACAGAAAGTGTTTTTTGACTTTTCTGTGGGTCTCCGCGTTAAGCAGATTAACACGCAACGCTGGATTTCCCCTTCCAGGTAGCTCAGTGTTACACAAAACAACAAATGCCGCAAAATCAGCGACATGAAAAAGAAATGAATATTACGTAGGTTGGGTAGGGGTTTTTTTTGTTTTTTTGTAGGCTAACTGTAGGCGAAACAAAATATTTTAACGAGATGCAAACGATTTCCAAATCAATCCCAAAGTCCCCTTGCGAATTCAGCTAACCTGTTGAAATACCCTCGATATCTCCCAAATGCATTAGGCATATATGCCTTTTGTAGCTGTTCTTTTAATGCCCATACACACAGCTCCACAGTTTTATGCTGCCCTAAATTCTCCCCAAACATTTGGCATTGATGACAAGCACAGTGTAGGGGAACAAATATGTAAATAGATTTAGAGTGCCTAAATTTAAACGAACCTGTTTGACTGCATAAAAACAAAACAATTTGAATGCGGGATAAGATATTTCGAGCTGAAAGCAAACAAATGGAAGTATGACATAAATTTGAAATATTATTCCAGATGTTGATGTCTCAATAAATGTTGCACCGAAATGTTTTCGCCTAAGTGTATGAAATCTATATATAATTTGTTAGGGAACATCTACAATACTAAAGAATTTATTTCTCACTCAAATTGCGCATGCCAATTCCAACCAATTATGTCTGTATTTAAATGAAATTATCAATACGTTGGGTTTGTTGCAGACTGTACAGAAGTACAATAAGTACAAACACACTCAAAGGTGACTAATTAGAACATATTAACGGCTCGACTGTATAACGAGCCAATTGCAAGGCATTCAATTAATTAAATACCCGAAATTATTTCGAAGCATTTAAAACAATTAAAGCCCGAAATTGAATACTTCAAAAGTTTATACTCAAGGGCTGGTATGCACTGTATATTATTTTTATTTATTTATTATTTGTTTCCACATACTTTTTTATTTGAAGTCAATACTATATACCTATCTCAATAATATTAAAGAATTTTTTAAAATATTTAAATTGATTTATATATGCGGCTGTTTTTTATTGGTCATCTGCTCCGCAGCAAAACGATCTATAATATAATTATATTTATAAATTTTTTTCTGGATGCAGGCAAATACGATTTTAGTATATTTGTTCAAAGAAAAATGTTTGTTTGACCTTGACGTTCGATTTGTTCCGTTGAAAACAAAGAACTTGCCGCATTCCACTTCTCTAGACATGCAGTATTCGTTCAATTACAGTTTATGGACAACACAAGATCAATTACGAAGAGAACAGGAAAAACCACAAGCTTAAACTAACAGATATTTACAAACTCTTGTATATACTCTATAGTATTATTACCAATACTATTATTATTATTATTATTATTATATGCAGTTGTATTTACTTGAATTTGTTGTTTAGTTTTTGTTTGTGGTTCGATTGCCGCGTGCGAGTTTAGTTCCGTTCAAAGTATCTCAAACAACTGAAAACGCTTCAAATTTTTTCCATTTACTCTGTGTTTTTGTTGTTGAGAGGCACTACCAGCCAAAGTATACACTGAAAAAAATTAAAAAGAAAATTATTTATTAACTTTTAACATATGTAAATTAGGCTAGACGTGCCTAACATATTTCATATAAACTAACTATTTGCAAGTTAATTTTTGTTAGTTAAGTTGAATAAAGAAAAAAAATATTATTAAAACCTAAACATGTATTTAGCAATATTAAGTTGTTAATATTAATATTAATATATTTTAAACATTTATTTGAATAATTTTAGGCAGTTTTTTTTGAATAGTGTTAAATAAATAATTTGATTTTTTTGTGTATTCAATATTTTCTATGAGCAAAAATATATATCGTTTGTAACTGAACAGTGAATATTCATTCATGTAGGGAACAATATTATTTTAACAATATTTAGATACATATTAAGCTTTATTTTAAATATTTTATTATTATTATTATTATATTAAATATTTAAGTTGATTATTTTTATTTCTTTTCAAAGTAGTTTTTACAGATTGTTTTGTTATGGCAAAGTTTTTTGTTGGTATTAACAAATTAACAATTTTTGTTTTCAGTGTAGCGAACTGTTACGGCAACCGCAACTTGTTGGCGTGCTATTGTTGTTGTTGTTCCGTTCCAGTTGTCATCTCAAACTGGCACCTACGAAGCACGCTCTCTTGTGCTCTCTCACTGTTGCTCTCTAGGTGCCTCGCTCTCTCTCTCTCTCTCTCTCTCTCTCTCTCTCTGAAACGCATAAGCAAGCATGCATGTGTGCGTGTCTGTGTGCATTTTATGTCTCATGAGAGTTGCTTTATATAATTTTAGTTTTATTGCCTGGCTTGGTTCCCTCTTGCAAGCGTGGGCGGAGGGAGGGGCGAAGGTGTTTGTGTTGTGTTTACGGCTTTGGCTTCTGTCGTGATATCATTGATAGCAATCACGTACTTTAGTTGGAAACACAAGTGGCGTTTGTTTGCCAAAATATGCGTGTTTGTTTATGTATTTGTATGTAAACATTCTTGTTTATTTACATATTATTTGCTTTGCATTTCATAATCAGCGTTGCCAGACAGCCAGATTTTAATAACAAAATATCTTGAAACAAACATAAATACAAAGTTAATATGCAAAAAATAAATGAATAAATTATTAAGTAATGAACAAAAATAAATACGTATTTTAAAAAAGTTTTATGATTAGTTTAGGGAGATTTCTGTAACAAGTTGAATTGGCAACGCTGTGCATAATCTTTGTTGTACTTTTAACGAGTAATAAAGATAAGCAGATTGCGGTGTGGCATCTTATGATAATTTATGCATACGCATACCCTGTAAATGCAGCTCCATAGTCAAGCTTTTTGTTGGCAGTGCCCAGCGTTGCCAATTATAATATAATAAATAAAGACAACAAATATATAAGTTATAAATTAAATTTATATTATTTTTTAACATTTTATTTTATTTTAATATTTTTTTGTGTAATTTATTTTTGTGTATTTTTCTTCTATTTTTAGATTGAAGTCGAAGCTACTTTGTGTAAATTTTATATGGCAAATCTAGTCTTTTCTGGCAACCCTGGCTCTGCCCCTCGTTATAGCCGAATTAATGAGCGTAAATAAGAGCTGTCGACATACAAACATACATCTATACATTCATTCGTACATATGTATGTATGTGCATACATTCTGCGTGTGCTTGGGATCATCGCGCTAAGGCGCACAGAACGCTTAAAGCATCGAAGCTTTTGATGAACGCTTTACATACATACGTACATACATACATACATACATACATTCGTACATTCGTACATACGTATGTATGTGTGTGTGCATGAATGCGTGAACTTGTGGCCGTCGTCAACGTCAACGTCAAACGCTGGCGTCGACGTCAGCTGCGTCGCCTTTGGTGTTGACGAGGTGTTTGCTTTGTGCTCGTTTCTCTTTGTTGTTGTTGTTATTGTTGTTGCCCAAAGCCTACCTTTTGTTGTTGCTCTTGTTCATCGGTTTTTTATTGTTGTTGTTATTGTTTTCGTTCTTGTTGTTGCTGTCGTAGTCCAGCAAGCTTTGAGGCGACATTTCGACACGTGTTGGGAGAGAAACGAGCGCTTTAAAGAGAGAGCTTTAAAGAATACTTTCCGTATTATGAAGGAAGCTTTTTGCGAGGTTCAAATAGTGTGCTTTTTGAGCGCATACAACTGTATATATTTGGTAAATAATCGTGATGATGATAGATCAGAGCAGGATACACGGAACTCAAAACAAAACAAACTCGTGAATTAAAAATAGACACAAGTTTATGCGATGCAGATGAATACGAATAAAGAGTTGCCATATGGCTAATTAAAGCTTTTTCCTTAAATATAAATAAATAAAATGATATAAAAATATAATAATAAAAGAAAATAATGCAAATAAAATAAATAAAATGAATATAATAAATAAAGTCAATGTAATCATTAAATAAACTAAATTAATTAATAAAATAAAATGCCTATAAGTAAAATCAGCGTAAACATATTTATAAAACAAAATAAAAATATATAAAAATAAAATAAAATGCAATAAAAAATTTTATAAAATAGATCGAATGAAAGTTCATGCGTGATGCAGTTTTGGCGTTGCCACTTTGTTGCCATAGAGTTAAGTTCGCAGTCAACCTCATCGCGTCAATTGCAGCTGAATTCATTATCAACATTCTTGTGTTGCCGAATTCATGAATTGCTGCTTGTGTACACATTTTCGCAAGCAATTCATCAATTAAGTTAAACTACGCAGAAAAATATATGCAGTCAAAAACATTTTTTAATGTAAATGTGGTGTTTGCTTTTTATTGGACAGCGATAATTACACACATAATTTATAAGAATATTTTAATTGGTTGAAGCAGTCGAGACTGCAACAATATAAATATTAATTTTTATGGTATTCTTAAAATATATATATAAAATATATTAATCAATAGCAGAGGTTTTTAGACAAGTCAGGTCAGATCCATTCCAATCTATGCTTTTTTCTTTGGAACCTTGATTGTATACTCGTATCCCGGGGGAGGCGGAGGCAGTGGTGGTACACGGTATGATAGGTACCTGTTCCCTCCGCGTCGTCTGCCATATTTGATACTACGTCCGCCAGAGAGACTACCGATAGAAAGGCCACCAATGTGTCCATGGCCACGTCCGCGTCCGCCTTGAGCCGCGTCTGGCAACGCCAGGCAGATGGCGATGATCAGCAAGCAGAGAAGGGTGTTCGAGAATTTCATATTTTTGCGACTGCATCCGGCAATAAGCACGGCTAAACTGGGCAGTAATTCAGGCAGAGCCGATCTCTGTATCCCCAGAGTGATGATTAATGCGTGGGGTAGATGCGTTACATTCGGAATTGTAGGGCATATAATTTGGAAAAATTATAAATATATCAATTTTATAAAGTTATATAATATTACTTTTTATTTCGTTGATTTTATACCCATAATAAATTGGTAGAATATATTTTAAATTTTAATATTTAAAATTGTTGATTTTTCCTATATAAATTATATTTATTTTTATTTATTTGTTTCATTCATTGAAATGTTGCATCTTACTGAATTTATCATAATTAGAACTTAATAACATTTATTTTTATTAAAAATATTTTTTTTTTTAGTGTAGGGAACTGTCACCGCACCGCAATTTGTTTTTGTGCGGTTGTTTTACGCCAGATGACATCTCAAACTGGCACCTACGACGCACAGAGAGTGCTGCCCTGTCTTTTTCTCTCTCTTTCTTTCTCTGTGTATTTTTATCTCTCTTATCTCTTTATCTGAAACACATAAACAAGTATGTATGTATGGGTCACACCATAATTATAATCTGCAAAGTAAAATTAAAGATATTCACCCACGAAAATTGAAGTGACAAAAAGTATGAATAGTATGTTAAATTTTAATAAGATTTATTTATATTCATAACAACTGAACACACAATACTCCTTCATGAACAGCTCAATATTAATAGTATATAATCAATTTAATTTCTTGTAAATATCACGTCATGTTTTGATGTTTGATAAATCTCAAATTAGGCCATGTAAAGGAAACCATTCGTCATCGCCATCAGCGTCAAATCAGCGTCAAGTATACGCCACGTGTGATGCGAATTTAGATAATAATGCTGAATAAAGATTCGTCACTTAACTGTTTTATAGGATATTTTTATTTTTAAATTATATGCTTATGGAAAATTTCCATGGGAACCTAATTTTTTTTTTATTTATTTAAACTAACCGACTTAGACCAGTCGGCAAAGAAAATTTAAATTATGAATGACAGTTAAGAGTAAAATTAAATTTAGTAACAAGAGCATGTTGCGAGGGGCAAATAATCATCTTAGAAAAGTGTAGAAAAATAAATACTTTTTCAAAATATTAAGGAATTTTTAAATATTTATCTGATATTTTGGAAATACCACTTTAATTGTACACATCCGACTTGCACCTATTTTTGTGAAGGAAAATAATCCTGGAATCTTTAAATAAAGACGGGAAATCTGAAGGGTTTACTGAAAAGTTTAAGAAGTGGTTGATATATTAAGAGTATTAAGAGTACTATATCAATACTCTTTCTGTGGGTGGATATATTATCAGGACCAGGGAAATAAGCCGACTCCAAGGAATTCATAAATGAAAAAAGGGAGAACAGAATAGACAAGTTGAATACGATGCATAACCTATTAGATGATCAGATTGATGAATTTCAATAAAATAGATAAACCATGTTTTATTTATAAATAATAAAATAATAATTTTTATTTCAATAAAAACGCATATAGAAACAACTATTTTTTTTCCATAATAATAACTTAATACAAACTCGATTATTTATAACAAATTTAATTTAATTCAATAAAAACACATAAAACCTTTTTTTTGCATAATATTAACTTAGCATAAACTCGATCATTTATAACTGATCTTGCGCAGTATCCGCCTCTCGGGCTGTTGAGGTGGTGACCTCTGAGGACTCCTCCATAGCAGACGAACCACCAATATCGCCTGCAACAATCGGTGGCTCTGTGCTGGTGGTGCTGATGCCCTCCTGGTTGGGGGCACACTCTGGATTATTCTGGCACTCGATGGCAGCTTGGGTTTGCTCTGCATTTGGTGCCGGAAAGCAAACGACGCGCTCTACTTCACGTACAAGCTCAGCATTCTCTGGATCCGTTTCGTTTAGCATGATGGGGAAGCAGATTATACCACCAACAGGTGGCGCTGTTGTGGCCTCAACCTCCTCACTGGAACTGTCAACAGTGTCAAACAGATCTGTTGGTTGTAACAGGGTAGTATCGAGGTTCTGCAATTTCTTAAGAAATTTATCTAAATTTCTCTGATACACCGGTGGCTCTGTCGCTGCCTCTGTCTCTGTTTCAGTCTCAGACAGGGATTCTGTTTGAGTCTCGGTTTCAGTTGCTGCTGCGACTTCCTGTCCAGCCTGTCCATTATTGATAATTAAAATGTCGCGATTATTATCCGAGGAGGTATAACCGTTGCCCGCTTGATTTTGACGATAGACATTGGATACGTGATGATGGCGATGGCCAGAGAGCATGCTGCTCAATAGATGGCCCGTAAGCATGCCGTTAACAAATCCATTCGTACCTAATGTTAAAATTTAGAAAGTTATTTAATCCATAAAAACCTGGGATCCACGCCTCACCTGATCCCATGAACCCCATTGGAGGCTGTGCATAGTAAACTGCTCCAGCAGGCAGGGTATGCTGATTGGCGTAGTAGGTGCCCTGGGAAGGTGCCATGCCCCCGTATCCATAGGCGTAGCCAGGAGGCAGCTGTTGTCGGGGGTAGCTGGCCATCTGGGGCTTTGGCATGTTCAGGGGCTTGGCAGGCGGTGGAGGCGGCGGCAGTTTTGGTACAGTCAGCGCTGTGTGCATGGGGGAGCCATTGATTACGCGCCGCCCGGTGCCAGATGATGATGATTTGCTGCCATATTTGCTACGCAAACCGCCAAAGAGACCACCGAAAGAGCCACCGCCTCGTCCACGTCCGCCACGAGCCACGCTGGGCACCGCCAGGCAGGCGGCGATGATCAGCAGACTGAGCAGGGAATGCGAGAATTTCATATTTCTGCGACTGCGTCCGGCAATAAGCACGTCTAAACTGGGCAGTAGTCGGGCATAGATCGGCGCCTATATCCCAGAGCGGCGATAAATGCGTGGGGTGGATGCGTTACGCTCGGGCTTGTAGGGCATATACATTATGAAAGGTAAATGAATAGTAAAACTTTTATTTATTCCACAAATTGTATATTCAAAAAAAACCTTATTTATTTATTTTTGTTTATGTTTTATTTCAACACGAAAATTAAATAATATTTTTTATTTGATTTACTTTAAATAAATTTATTTTGCTGTTCTATATTTTATTTCTTTTCTATAATTTTAAAATTGTGTAAATATAAAATAATTATGTTATGCAATTTGTGTCACTTTTACACTCTGTTTCATTTTTATTATTAATGAATTTTTATTTTGGCAATTGGTTTATTTATACAAAATATTAAAAAGCTTCAAAATTTTAAAAATATATTAAATAATAGGTTGAATATAATATACAAATTTGTAACCAAAAATATCTATAAAAATGTTATATATTTTTCAATAAATTCAATCAAGCGTTAAACTTCAAAAAAGTTTACAATGTACTTGCTTCAAAAATATCATTTCCATTCGCAATTTATTTTCTATGACCGAGCATGCATTTCATATTTAAATATTTAACACACATTTCAAATATTGTTCAGCCCAATCGACTTTATATTCAATTGAGGGCTTGCCAACCCTTTTTGCATTGATAAATTGAATAAAATATTTATTTTCGCAAATGACAAATGGCAAAATAAAATGGTAGCGCATTTATTGGAACGCTTCAGCCATGCGAAATGTCAAATAATTTTACTTTACTTATCATACAATTTGGTATTTGACAGTGACTGAAATGCATACACATACGTAAATATTCAAATGTATAAATATACATACATGTGTGTGTTAGCATGTGGATATGTATGTCATGATATCAGTGAAAATTGAATGAGTGTCGTCGTGTAATAATTCAATTGCCTCTAATTGAGTCGCACTCAAATTCTCGGATTTTCTCCATATCTTCAGCCAAGCCAGCATAAACAACAACAATAACTACATCAATAGCAACAGCAAATAACAGTAAATTCTGTACTGAGAGAAACATCAAGAGGTTTTTAAATCGAATCAAGAATTTGCGGTGTCTAAAGTTTAATAAGACAGAAAATTATTGATTCAAGATTGAAGTTCTTTATATAGGCGTTCTTCATGAGCTTTTGAAATTAAATTAATCTACTATTCTTACTTGGTTGAATAATTGTTTCCATTTTATTTTAGCACATTGCCGATTTTTGCCTTAATTAATCTGAATTTATTCACAATTCTATTTCGATTAATCCTTGAATTATACAACAAAACAAGATTTATTTAGGAGCAATTTCTGAATTAACGAATCGTTCTTTATTTTTCTGAGTGTATGTTTATATCTTTAGCCAAACATTCAGCAGCAATTTGCCAAATGTGTCGCATCAAATTTCATTTATCCAGCACGAGTATATAAAAAAACCTACAATATTTACAGCTTTGCCTTAAAGTCCATGCGCGTTTATATATATGTATCTCTGAAATGTATCTAATGCGCACTTGTGCATCGTCACGTTCGTACGCGATCGTCCTAAAGATACTCTGACCCATTTGTCAGCGCCTCCCAGAGTACAATTACGATCACAAAGTATCTGAAGACCGTGAATTTAAAATGTTTGCATAGAGTGCATTGAGAGAAATGCCAAATGCATTTTCATTGACGCCTTGAGTTCTTTAGCCTGAGGTCATTGCAAATCAACTAAGGTCTTAGAAAGACTTGGTTTAGCTCCAAGTTTTCTATGTACTATATATTTTGTATTGTAACTGAAGGATTCATTCAACTGTGAATATATCAACAGCTAACAGTAAAGCATTATTTTCTATAAGCACCATTTAGTAGATAAACAAAACAATCAACGCATACACTGCACATTTTTGTTTGTGCTTTGTTAGTTTTAGCATTTTATTAAGTCATAACATCTTAAAATTTTTATATTAACTTCACCGCTTTCTATGCCAATTATATTGGCAAAAGTTCGAGTTTTAAATCTTCTTTGGAGTTGTTCTACCGGCAAAGAACAGTAAATGTTGGTAATTTTTTTAGTGAAACTCTTACACAGTTTTTATAAGTCATCAAAACTTAAACATCAAGAATTTTCAGCAAACCGTTTATTAAACTTGGTCAAAGTTAAAAGTTAAAAAAACCACAGAAATTTCAGTACTCTGCTACTGCATGACATTTTTTAAAGTCTAACCAATTCTGAAATACGTCAATCGAAACTATTAAATATATAACATAAATAAATCATTTAACGGATATTCTTGACTGTTTAATAAACTATCTCTGAGGCATGTAAATATTTATGTATATTGCAAAATAATAATATGAAACTATATTAAAATGAAATTAATTGTCATCTTTGCTTGATTTGTATGCCCTGCATTTATTAATAGTTTTGGGGTATGCTATTTTTGTAGTTAATAGTCAAAAGGAGGCTCGTCGGCCCATAAGAAATATTTACTTGATTAGCAATCATCAAGCCAATTTAGTCAAGTCTGCCTTCAGAAGTTTAGGCGAATTTTTCCATAACGCAGATCTAAGTCAATTATTCCCCAAGTAGTTGTAGGTTATGCTACCGTCGAGAGCTCTCGACTGAGCTGCGCTTCTTTAGACTATTTTTCATGCTTATCTATACGTTTCACTTGAACTTATAAAGACATCAGCATAAATATTTTGTCGTACTCATTATGCGTACACTTAATTCCCATAAATTTACAGCGCTTTATTGATTGCTGGCCAAGTGCCATCATTAAAATCGAAACCGCCATCCCCACTCCAATGCCTACCCCTACAGAAACTTACGTTCATTTGGAACGTTTAGGCCATTTTGAAAGTCATTTATAATGAAATGTAGATGTTGAACCTGCACCCAAATAAGTCGTACGTCATCTATAAAAGCAGAAATTAGTTGTGCCGGAGACAAAGAGACTGGCACTGTTCTAAGGGGAAAGGGGGAAGGGGGTATTGAGGGGCAGGCAAACCCCGTGAGGCAGTGAGAAAACTTGTAAAATATTTACGAGCTCAAGTGACCAGAGCCAGGGCAAAAACAATGGCCAAGAGCGAAAAGCATAAAAAGTAACTACTTTGTGGCTTACGTGTGATGTGCTCAGCTCTCCAACTGTCTCTCTCTCTCTCTCTCTCTCTATGTCTACGTGTGTGTGTGTGCGACAAGCTCAAGAGCTGAGCATACTTTTAGGCGCTCGGAGAAAAGTCTGTCTACGTGTGTTTATTTGAGGTTGTCTGAGCATGCCATGTGTGTGTGTGCCTGTGTGCGTGTGTGTCTGTGTCTGTGTTGTGATTGTGTAATAAAAAATATCCAGCTGACATTTTGTGTCAAGCACCTTTTTCATTTTGGCACTCAGCAAGGCATAGTCCAACTGGGAAACCGTACAGCATTCCGGTCCGGTTCACTCTCTTTCTATGCTGCTGCTGATGCTTCTGCTGCTGCTGCTGCTGCCTGAGTGATGACAAATTACATTTGTCAGATTTATGACCAATTATGAGCGTGTTATATATCACAGCAGCAGCGGCATCAGTGCCACCTTAATGGCAAGCGCCATGAATAAGTCGCCATCGTTTGTTTGTGGGCGCTTGGCTGCGGGCCATACCCCATGAAAACTTCTCCAAATTCGTCTGTGGCTGTATCACACATGAGACATACATTTATACATACATACGTATGTAAGTACAGCAATTGGTAATGCTTAGCGCCTTTTGCCTATATCACATTTCGTCTAGGCTCTCCCATTTCGGATTTTTCTTTTGAATTGGGCTTTTCTCGCATCGCATCGCAACGCAACGCAACGCATCGCATCTCATTGTACTTGGCAGTCGTACGTGGCGTATGAGAAATGCTTTCTTTCTCAGCCTGAGAAATGGCCGGACATATCGCGTGTATTTATGTCGTACTTTCGACTTGTATTATTTATGCCGTTAATGCGTTGAAAATAGCTGAAATTGCCTTTATTACATGCGCAGTTAAACTTCAATTACGTCTTCAATAAATATACCAATGTCGTAAAGCATACAACGAGAGTGGCTCTAAATCTAATTCTAAAACATAATAATGGTTTATTCCAAATTAGAAGACTTTTTTAACTTAAATGTAATTTTAGAAATAATTAAATGTCTTTTAATTAGATTTTTTATTTGCATAAATTTGTTCTATTAGCATTTTTGTTATTTTATTATTAAAAATTAAATCTTAATTAAATAATTATTTCTAAGCTTAACTCTAACTTTCAAACTCTAAGTACAACCCTCGCTTGGTATTATAATTTACGCTTTTTTAGTGACAAACAAAAACAAATGCTGGGAGCCACGGAATATGCAGAAAAGCAGCATAAAATACGGAACAAAAAACCTGCGAATTTAAATCAAAAAGTATAAATTATCGGGAGGTTTATGTGTTTGTTTTGCCTTCGCATTGTGGGTGTGGCAGCAGCTGCGGCGCATAAACATTAATAAAAGCAACAGCCAGCCCAGTATTTTATGCTTCATTTTACAATTCAATCAGTTTCAATTTCCACCTGTCGAATACATTTCCGTTTTACAGTTTATTTTAGCGCGAACTGCCTGGTACTGCCACTGCTCGTAATTTTTTAATTTTGACTTGAATTTCAAAATTCAATTAGCTTGAAGGCGTAGCACAAAAGAATGGCATTAGGAAGATGTACACAGACCGCGATCTGAGCCCATGGAGCCAGCATCCAACCATCTACCCATCCACCCATCTGCATGGCTGTCATTGTTGGTTTCAGTTTTTAGATTTATGTTTTTTGATTTTAATGAAAAGCCACATTTTGTGTAGATGTTTTCACGCCAGCACCCACAGACACTGCCAGTCTGGCAATAAGACAAAAAGTGAAGGAGAGCGGAATTGAGAGGGTGTAGGGGGAGGGAGAGGTAAACAAACTGGCAACGAGAGCACAAATCATGCAAATTGTGCGCCTGAATTTATTTCACTTTGGCAATTAAAATTCCATAATTCAAACCACAGCGTACATGGAATTAGTTTATGGCATCCATGCCAAAAAAGAGTATGCTACTCCAAACTTATCCAGATGAAAAAGTTGTATTTTATGCCATTAAATAGCACTGGATATATGCAATTAAAGCGAATGAAGGAGGGAAAACCTTTTAATTATGCCAAACTTATTGATCTGAATGGATATTTAAATTTCAAAATATATTTAAAAAATATATTTGAACAGTCCAAAAGTATGCTATAGAAACGATGTATGCTTAAACGAAGGTTGCGTCTGTTAATGAAAATATTTAATTATCAGTTTAGTGTCTGGTCTGGTACGATGCAGACGGAAGGTTCGAAAGTCTATTGGGTGCGTGTGCTGCAGATCAACTATAACTGTAATAACAATGAGTTGATTAAAGTTTATTCAATTGCCTGTGATATGAGTAAGCTTAAAATATTGTGCAACATCGTTGATTTAAGCCGATTGTTTCTTTAAAAAATAGAGTGCATAGTTCAGTGAACTGCATTGCTGCTGCACTCGAAATACAATTGACTTGCCGCCAATTAGGTGAGAAATTGAAAACTCATGCAGCTGATGGGTTTTTTTTGTGCACTCCATGGCGCTCTCTTTCGCTCTCTGGTTGCCTTGTGACGCCTGTGGCCTGTACACATGTCCATCAATTTTTCACACGCAACGGCAGCAACTGTTGCTGCTGGCAACAGCAACAACAACAGCAATGAAAACGCATAAGCGGCTCTTCAGGCAGCTAGCAAACGGTAGATAAACAGACAAGGACATGGCCACAGGCCGGGGGGCAAAAACTCTCTATAGTAGAACAGACTATGCCCCAACGAGCTGCTGCTGTTGCTGCTGATGTTGCTGCTGCTGTTGCTGCAATTGCCTGCTGTTGTTGCTGTTGGTAACGGCTGTAGTTTTTCATGCATTTGACAGAAAATATTGGCAGTGCAAGTTGCTGCTGATGTTCGTCCACTGGCATCGACAGAGGCATTGGCTTAACTGATAAATAAGCACGGCACACCGCAGTGTCTCCGGTATGGCCTCGGTCTCCGGCTACGTGCACTGCAACTTGACCCCAGGTCACATGCAACAAGATGGGGCAACATGTGCCTGTCGCTCGGCAAGGGCATTGTACGCTGTACGCTCTCGCAAATGAAATTTTTCTTCAATTAGTTTATTTTCACGCCAATGATTCTGATTTCAGGCCAAGCACCGACTACACTGCAATAAAAACAAAGAGAAGTTCAATGAGCAGGAACATTTTTCTCCCTAAAATGGGGAGCTATTGGAGCTAGATCTGCCATTTTTGGCATGTGGGGTAGATAACTCTCGCTCGGATAGATAACTCTCGCTGGTCCAACTCTCTTGTATGTACATCGCATAGTATATAATATTCTCCATCCATGCTGCGAATTACATTGAATTCGGATAAAAAACAGCAAAGATATGTAACAGGCAATTTGCTCGACTGGTACACAAAGCACATGGTCTCTCTTGTTGATTACGTCCGACTGGGGTCTTGCGTCCAACTAATCGTATCCGTCTTTATAGGGTGTATATTATATATTCTCATATCAAAGTCCGTTTTCTATGTTTAGATTTAGTACGAAAATTTTCTTTTTCATCAAATTTTATAAGTTTCAATTTCTTGTTAATTCGTTGTATTAATTCATTCGAATTCATTTACGTTTCTATGCCAACTTGTGCTTAAATTTTATTTATTTATTTTGCAAAACGACTCGTTATTTATTTTTTAGAGTGTAGCAAAGAGTTCAGTGTTGTTGTCGTTGTTGCTGCTCCCTCGCCGGCTTGTTAACGAGTGTGTGGCAATTAAGGCAACGCGTAATTGTTGCCAGTTGCAGATGATATCGATGCCGCACTCCATACAAAAACAAAAAAAGCAGCAGCAACAACTACATCGCGCATACGCATCATGGCACTCGTTGTTTGATTGAGAGCTGGCGGAAAAATGGAAGGAGAGTGGGAGAGGGGTGCGTAGGGAGTGTAGGCATTTCATTGAACATTTTGTTATGGAGCGCCATTTTTTGATTGGCTTTTTACATGGAAACGGCCATAAAAAATGATTGAAGTGTGCGTCAATTTCTAGACAAGCTCGCACTCTTTGCTCATTATGCGCACAAAAAAAAGAAAGAATAAAAAAAATCAGGTACAAGGCAGCAGGTAGCAGCCGTAGCGCAATTGTGTCATTAGCTTTAGTTGAGACACATTGCGTATACGCCACGTAAGTCGGCTTGAAATGAATTGGATTTGTCATCGCGCAAACGGCAACTACAACACACACACACACACACACACACACCAACTCATACATATGCACAAACAAGAGCGAAATTCTAGAAATAAGCATGCAATACACGTGCTTTGGCAATTTGTCACATGAGCCTCTAAAATATGCCCCTGGGTGTTTGGCCAACAAAAAAAGCCCCCAAAAGTGAAAAAGCATTAGCTGCACACATCAGCGACCACAGTGTGCAGTCTGGCAACAAATTTCGCAATGAAAACGTTTTTATATACAGGAAGAAATTTGCAAAATATTACTCAATAAAAAATTTTTTCATTTAGTATATAATATGTTGAAAAACAAATATAATCAGTAGAGCATTCTTTATATTGGATTTAAACAGAATAATTAATAATAGTTGTGATAATTGCTCTGTTCCCAAGATGTTACTCGTTATTTCAGCTGTTTTTAAAGTGAATTGAATAATTGGTTAAAATAAATTAAGCTAATAAAAAACAATAGAATATTTTAAATACAAATTTTATTTATTAATAAACCCAATAAATTAAATATTATTAATAGTTATATGTTATTCAAATATCTTTGAGTTAAAGAAATTCTCAATAAGCTGGCAATCAAATCTCCCAAAAATCTCTGCAAACATAAACATTTATTTGCGGTTTGAAGAGTTTGCCATGTTAACAATTTCCAGAACGTGTGCTATGGCTGTAATACATATTCATATGGCAAGGCGGCTTAGCAAGAAGAAAAATATGAAGTCTAGCGCAGATTAGATGATTTTTCAGGATAAGCGCGGCAAGTTGTGAGGCACTTTGCTTGAGCTACACACACGTACACACACACACACACACACACACACACACACACACACACAGAGACTCACACACAAACTTAAATAACAGCACGTATTTGTATATATGCATGTGTATTTGCGTCTTTGCCATGCAAATGAAGCCATCAATAAAAATTTTAAATTTAATTTAGAGGGTCGCCAAGCAAGCCTTGAATTCCTCTGTGCTTTTGCACTTTGTTCGGTTGCATTTGTTGCCGTTTGCCGTTTGCCGGGAAATTTTGTATTTGTTTTCCATTTCAACAGCTGTTTTTTGTTTTGCCACTCGCTCTACCCTCTCCGCCCTCCTCTTGTCAACAACTCTCTGTTTGAGCCATAATTTAATAACACATGCGTTTTTGGCGTTAAACTTTGCCCTCGCGTCCTGTTCGCATTTTAAGTTATGTAGATTATAATTAGAAAAGTTCTTTTTTCGGCGAGGTGAGCTGGGGGAGGAGCAACAACAACATAACAAAACTTTGTTTACCGCTGCCAAGTCATAAAATTATAGGTAAACGTTTACGTGCATCGGCAGACGATAACACCAAAGTTGAATGAGGGGAATACCCCAACTGGGGCTGAATTTCTAGCGCATTTGCATAGCTCAGCAATTAATTACGAAGAAACTTAAAAGGTTTTGGCATTGTGGGGCTTTCTGGCTTCACAACAAAACGAAATTCGCAATAAGCAGTAAGAAGTAAGAAATAAGAATTATATAAATGGCGCAATATGAAACTAATCACTTTTAATTGCTGCACAAAGCAAATTATGGAAATGAAAAACCTTTTTTTTTGGTTTGCTCCAAGGGGGATATTCATTTTATTTTTTTTGGGTTTTTGGTTTCCAACAGTTTTGAAGTTATGTCTGCTATTAAAATATTATATTGTGCTGTTAAGGAAATACTTAAAACTTTTGCCAGGAGAAAAAAACATATTAAGTTTGAAAATCTGGAAATAATTTTAATCAAGTTACTGAGTTGTCAATTTTAGTAAATGCGTTTCTGCTATTAAATAAATTATTTTGCTATTTTTGCCATATTAAAATAACTATTTGTAACCAAATACAATTGAAAGCCTGATATAATTAAATTTGCTACCCAATTAACAAATTTATAATTTACTGGAACACACAATAGGAGAATATAAAACCTGTTTAATGTTAAGCATAAAATATCAATTATGTTTTAATATATCTATTATACAGTTTTGCAATTTTAACTAATTGATCGATATATTTATTATAATATTTGTAGAATTAACAATACATACATTAAATTTTATATTTATCGTATTGATTTTATATTTAAAAAATTCAAAACGAATCTGAAATTTTAATTATTCAAATAGTATTAATATGTTTTTATTTTGTTAATGCATATATTTGACATCTATTATATGGCATCATTCTCTGAACTAAAGCAAAGTTAAAAAAAATAGAGCATAAGACCCTTCGCTATCTATTGAAAGTAGAATTGTTTGCTCATTTTAATTAAGTTCACTTCAATTAAGCATGTTTAAGCATTTAGTGAACATGCTAATTTGCGTACATAAGTTAATTGCGATGCAAACATATAAATCAGCTGAAACATGTAAAAACATGCGATTTTTTCCCTTGAAATTAATTGAACTACAGCAATCTTAAGCACTGCTTGATAAATCGATATATAAAGTGCCTCACATGCCAATCGTTGATTGCTTTTTTAAACATTTTTTTTTGCAATTTTCACACGCTGCGAGAAAGCCACAAAACATGCCAAAATGAAACAGACGCAAAAACACATTACGTATACGCAGCGTGCACATATCTGACGCTTCGTTGTTTGTTGATATTGTTGTTGTATCTGCCGCTGATGTTTTTGTTGTAGTTGTTTGCTGATTTAAAGTGTTTTTGTTTTTTTTTTTTTTGGTTTTTTTGTTGAATTTGTTACACCTTGCGATTTTGTGTTTTATGACTCACGTAGCTCGACATTTGTGTGTGTTTGTGCGTTGTGTCTGTTGTTAATTATGCTTTTAAGCAAATTAGCAGCTGCATTGATATATGTAAATAATGTTGAATCGATTCGCCGGCAGGCAGCCAATAAATATTTGGACAAAACAAAAAAAAAAGGATACGCAGATATAAATAAATAATAAGGGGAACTGAGGTGATAACATGTGTGCAAATATTTATGTGCTGTTTTTATATTTTCACAGCTTGTCGCATCATAAATAAACCCAACGCTTAAAGCACAAATCCGTATTGCTGTCTTGCTTTAATTCGAATTTCGTAATAAGGAAAATGCAATTGTTTTTGGTGCCAATTTGATAATTACAAAGGGAATCCTATTAGCGCTGCTTATTTATGCTAATTTCATTATTCCGTTTCAATTTTTCAGACATGAGTGTCTGTTATCGCCGCTCCGCTGCGCAGCTGCGCACCAGCTGCTGTTAATTCAATTTGGCCTAGACAAAGACACACATACATGCACATATAATTTATATAAATTTTTAGCATTTAAATTAAGCAATTCGTACATTATAATCAGAGGCAGGCGCACCTGTGTCAAGTCACCTGCCCCTCAGCAGCTGTCGCTGTTGCTACATGGCAGCCATGTCGCTTTCAATTATGCCACATGCGTGCGGCATCTTCATCTTCATTTTCATCTTCATCTTCATCTTCAGCTACATCTCGACACACAGCCAGGCCAAGATTGCCATCTGCATGGAAGGGACAGCAAAAGCCTTGTACCCGTTGCCCTGCCTCATGTTGCGTTCACATTACGTTTGGCTTTTGATTTTTTACCTTTATCACTTTATGACAAAATGTTGTGACATGCATAAAGAACAGTCTGTAATTGGCAATGCTTATTAATTATTAATTAGATCTCTTTGATATGCTGCTCTCTCTTCCTCTTTCTCTGTCTCTCTCTCAAGCCGTCAAGTGTTTCGCAGCCTTTCATTAGCATTGCCCATGTAGAGTGAGGTCTAATTAAAAATTTAGTTATCAGCTCACACGTAGCAGGCTTTCAAGAGTCATACCTGAACGGTACATTTTAAAGTCTTAAGTCCCAGGTAATATTGAGAGCTCACGTAGTAGTGGTAGTATTAGCTGGATGGCACAAATTGTATCGTAAAATTAATTAAATCCACTGATAGAATGCTTTTGTCTATGGCCATTAGAAATTTTATTACCAACGGCTATAAAGTTGAGTTTTGTTTTATGTGCTCGTCGGCAAAGATCAACAATTTGGCTTCATTGTTTCAATTTATTATTAACTTTTACACCAAGGCCGGAATCGGAACTTTATTTACCAATAAATGTGTTAGCATCCTTCTGTGTTCTCTAGCATTTTTATGACATTTTAAGCCAATATCCGTTAACGCCCCAACTGCTGCCATTTTCAACAGTTTGTCCGAAGCCGAAGGTCATTAAAATGTCTACTCTTCCGGCTTGTGCCTAGAATCTTCCTTCCTCTTGTTTATATTTATTATTTTCATTTGAATCGATTTGCTGGGCTTAGGCAAATTTTTAGAAGCTCTGCTAATTGGCATCTGCAGCAACTACTGATGGCAACAAAGTCAAAAATGGGTGGCAGCTGTTGTCAGATTTTATTTTCTCTCAGTTCCCAGTTCTCGGAGTTGACATTTTGCGAGTTGCGCAAAAAGCATGCTTCAGTAGGTTTAGTTTTATTAGCTAAACAGCATTTTGTTGTTTGCTGCCATAGCAAATACTTGACATTTTATTACGAAAAGGGGCACACATTCGTAGCTCCTCACATGCATCTTACGATTTTGTCATCCCAGCCCGGGGCGCTGAAATAAAAATGAGCTAGCTGAACTGTGATGTGGCAACCCCAAGCACAAATACTTTACCTAACGTAACTTAACGGAACAGAACTGAACTGAGCAGAACATAACAGAGCAGAGCTGAGCGGAGTGTGGAACGAGGGGAAAACATTGCGAAAAAATAACTAGCATAATAACGCAAATATTTTACGATACACACAGAACAAACGACAAGCCAAAAACTTAACTAGCCGCGGGCCAAGCACAAAAAACAACGTAAATAAAATTTCATTTCATTTTTATGCTGTATATTGTGCGATATGTATACAAAGCAGTTCCAGCTATGAATTTCACTTTGAAATCTCTTTGAATTGGTCGTGGGGAAGGCAAAATACTCTCACTTTTACATTGTTTTAAAGTTTGAAATATTTTTATTTTAGGAGCGCAATTTGGGGTTTATTTTATTTGTATCGTTGGAAGGTTAAACATCGGATAAATATATTTATTATTATTTATTTGATTTAAAAAAAACTACCATAATAATATATAATTATATTACATTAAAGTGAGCTTGATTCTAGATTTTTTAATGCTGTTTTAAGTCACCAAAAGTCATTAGATCACACTAGGAACTTTTGATAAGGAATAATTTTATTATATTTTGAGAAATTGTCAAAAAGACTTCAAGATTTATCAAATACTTCAGTTTATATTAAAAAAAAGAGTAAAAAGTTTATACATCTTCAATTTCTCAGACATAAAAGAGAAACTGTAACCGAGAACTGACCGGAATAGTATATGTTGTTAGGTAGCATACGCATTGCTTGCATTGAGGTTAATTTTTGGGGGTTCTTTTGCTGAAACTTTTTATATTTTGTGCTGGAATTGGTCGACTGATTGTGTATGCCAAAGGCGGAGACGCAATCAGCTGCATGTCCGGGGGCCAATGCCGCTTCATTTAAAAAGCAAATAAAATTAAAATACGCGCATATATTTTTTCTGCAGATCAAACAGTCGAATTATGGGCAAATACATTCATACATATACATATATACATATACATTTATACATAAATATAAAGCAACCGTGCAGCAGCTGAGACGCCAATCGCATTGAATTGAACCCACAGTCGACAACGATGCACTTGGGTTTGGGTATATTGGTAAATTAAAAGCAAATAGTTGGCAAACGAAAAAAAAAACAAAAATCAATTAAAATCAAATAAAGCTTTGTGCAAATATGCAGCTGATTTAAAATTATTTTTAAGCTCATGCCCGTCTCCAGTTCCCTCATTAAAGCGTGCCAATGTGCTTATTGAAAGGCCAACCATTACAACTTGAGCTCAGACTGCCACTCGAACTCTCGACAGTAACAGCGTCAACATGACAGTTTTTCAATGGAACAGACGGACAGACAGACAGACAGACACTCAACTGGCCAGCCGCATCCTCATTCGCCTCCGCATCCGCATCCGCATTCACATCCGCAACTGCAGGCCATTGTCAGCGCCTTAATCATCATCACGGACATCAGTCAAGTGGCACTGCAGCCGCCATGCAATTTCTGATCCGAGTGCCGTGAATGGCCAGAGCCCAAAATGCGAAATGCGTACAATTAATAAAAAATGTGGAATTAATTTCCATGTCTCGGGCTTGGCAATGTCAACAGAAATCGATAGCATCGCTTTCATCGGGGCAAATTATGCGGCTTCGATGTTCTCGATTTCATTATTAAATTGATAATTATGAAGCTATTTGAGTGCTCTGTGTCGGCAAAGAGCTATTCAACTTGAACTGAAGTTCATAAATTTTTATTTGTGACCCCTTGAGTTGCGTAAAGTTTTCATAAAAACGTATAATGAGCGATGAAATCAAATATTGTGACCATTCAATATACATTTAATGAAGGAAATTAAGTGGGAAAACAAGCAAGTTATCTGGAAAGCAAATAATAAAATCACGATAATATGAATTGGAAAAATACAAACACCGTCACAATATTAAACAGCTTATAAAATAATCTTTTTCATACAAATTGTTATCGTCAGAAGAACGATGATCGGCTTACAACTTATCGGTCTACCGCCACCTATTGCAGAGTTGGTTTCAGAATGTATTGAAGTTTGTAACTAAGATCGTTTAAAATTATTGTAAGTTATAGTTTAAGTATTTATTTACTTGCAACAATTGTAATTACGATTTTTACTCAACGAATCAAACTTCTTTCATAGAGCTTGATTGAGCTTGTTTATTTTAAATTATTAATTCTATTTAAAGTCGACTTAAATCAACAAGAATGATTTTTATTCAATCCTCAATTGATTTTCAAGTTTCACAATGTGGAAAACATTTAAATTTATGGCTTAAACAAACTCTTCTTTCTTTACTTTCTGCAGCTGAACATTTCGTTTTATTTAAATCCATTTCAAACACTTTCTTGCGCGTATCATCTGCTTTAGTAAGTAGCAAAAAACCATTGTTTATCTTGGTTAAAAAAAAAAATAACAAAAACCACCACAAAACCGCCCGCAATTTTTATCTCTGATTTGTCGTTATGCATTGTCTTGCCTTTGCGCATTGTTCTAGAAAAAGTGGAAACTTTTTGGCCGCAGCGAACTAAAAATTAAAATTAAAAATTATTACATGCAATTCAAATAAACATTTTTGCGTGTAATGCTTATTTTGTGTGTTTCTTCTTGTTGGTTTTGTTTTCGTTTTATTTAATTTTTTTGGTGCTTTTCTCTGGCCCTCTCGACAAGGTAGAGCATGGTCCACTGTCGTTAAACAAAAGGGCAAAGGCGACCCTTGAGCAAATAGTACTTAAACCCTCATTAAAGTAACTGAGAAAAAACAAAAGGACGGGAGGCCAAGAGAGCGAAAGGGGAGCGGGGCAGGCAAGTGTCACCCTTGCTCAGTTAATATAAACAAAGTATAACAAATACAAAACACAAAGTCAAGCAAATTTGGCCAATTTGTTTCCGCTCGCGTTGGCTTTTTAGTGGCTTCTCCCCCCCTTTGGCCCAACAACTTCAGGCTTGTAATTAAGTTTTGTTTGAAATTTTTCTTATGCTTTTGCACCGGCACCGGACAGTACTTGGCGGGTTTGCACATTTCCAGTATTTGCCGTTTGCCATTTGCCGGAATCTTCTTGTAAATTATTTGCACTAAAAAAGGGACCTTAATAGTGCTGCTTCCATCTACGCACTTAATGAGCTCAACTCTTTAACGCATTAGCCGCACTTCGTACATGAAAAGCGGGCCATAAGGCGCCGCAAAGCCAGCCAATAATATCACACAAAAAAGGAGCGTGAAAATGCCACATAAGAGGCCAAGCGACCAACTGAATGGATCTGTGTCCACGATGCTGCAGAGTTGCGTCGAATCGTTCGCAATCGAATCATTTGAACCACATGAACTGAACTGACGAGGGAACTAACTACGTGAATCAATAACTCTCTGAATCTCGAATACTAACTCCTTAATTCTTGAACCATTTTATTACCTTCAATTAGAAATTAAATGGAAAAGATATTTATTGCTAAAATATAATTACATTTACGGCAGATTTTTAAACAATTTTTTTGGTTAGTCAACATTAAATATATAAATAAATAAATTATGAGATGCCAACATAAAGGCTTTAACTGATTGTATTTAACAGTTTCTGATGTGAGCTCATTTTGTGTCATTTTGGATGACGCTCATTTGGCATTTGCAATGGATTTTAATAATAGTGCACATTTATGCTTGTGAACATTGAACGATTTATTAAACGACTCTGAGATCGATTCGCTCATCAGAGATTTTGTTCAACAAACGACTCGCTAAAAGACTCTCCAAACGATTCGTTCATTGAACGACTCACTTAACTTCTCTCCCACGATTCGTTCACAACAAAATTGAGCGATTGAACTAGATGCTGGAACTGAGCTACAAAGAGCAACTCTACTGAGCTGAACCATTTTCATTCGATGCCATAAATAATTCGCATATTTCGCTGGGCTCTATCTGTGCATACATGGATGTGTAATTTAAATAAATAAATTTCAGCTTTTGCTTGCAAACTTTACTGTAACTGTTTCTTAAATACGTGCATATTTGTATGTGTATATGGAGATATGTGTTTGTGTGTGTGCACACTTTTGTCATCATGTATTTAATTACTCAGACAGTATTCATTCGGCCCGTTCGCACACAAACAAGCGAAATATCTTGCAATTATATTTGCATATGAGCTCAAAGTGTTTGCCGATGGAAAAACGCGGGCAAGACAAACTTACACACAGCAACACTGAAAGCACAGCAGTGCTGAGATACCCTGTAAAATGCTTTAGTTTCATATACAAATGGGATATAGCAGCTGCATGCAGGACGTATCATTTTGGGAGTAATTGTTGACAACTAAATGTTTCTTATTGGAATCCAAGAGGAATGTAAATTTTGCTTGAAAATATGTTGAGATATTTTTATATTTTATGGTTGTAATGTGGAGAGAACTCATCCGTTAGTGAAACTATATTTAAATTTGTTTTATAGATTTCTGAGCTGAAAGATGAGTCTGATTGCTTAAGGATATTTTGTCGGGCCAATAAAATAATTATAAACCAATTTAAAATATTTTTCTAATTATTTTATTAGTATATACTATATATTTTTTTGCTTATTTACATTAACTTATTAATGTTTTTATTATAATTATTTTTGTTGTTACCAATAATTATTATATTTTCTACAATTATTTTGGTAATTATTTATCTCTTTAATAAATTTTTATGTTATTTTCTAAATCCTACAAATACATTCCATTTGATACCAACTGTTTGCCAAACTATCCCACATCCACCGACTTATATTCCAGGGTATAGGGAATTGACCGGATGGAGTGCCTGGAATGCATTGAAGCGAATGGCCACGCACTGCACCTGCCGCTATAAATTCGAGCTGAAAATGCATTTTTCATGCGTTAATTTTTCATTTTTAATTATTCGATTATAAAGACCTTACATAATTGAAAGCCTGCCTGCCAGCCGGCACGTGCTGTAGGCCAGAAATAAAAGAAAAACCTATAAAAAAGGCGCAAGAAAAAAGAAAAAAGCCACAAGTCGCTTTAAAAAGTATTAACAATCAAGTGCTATTGTTCTGCCATTGAGTTAAAGTTAAATGTCGCTACAGATGTATTTATTAATATTTTATTAATTAACCTGGATTATGTTAAATGTCAATTGCAGTTAAGCTCACTGACATGCCTGAAATATATTGCAAATGCAACTGCAGCAGAAATTAGTCTGTGCTACCTTTGCAACCAACTGAAAGGGAAATATTTACACTCGTGCAGAGCATTTTATTTGGCAGCAGCAGCTAAAAACTGGCCATAATAAAAACTATTTGCAGAGTAAATAAGTTTGTTGGAAAAATCGCCCGGCAACTATTTGTTAACGTCTATAAACTAAGCTAAACTTCATATTTAGCTAAAGTACGAGCGAAAGCAAAGCAGAATGCTGGCTAAAATGTAGTTGTAAACATTACTTTTCTAAAAATGTTGCTAAAAATGCAACACAAGGCAAACATTTACGCCACATATTTCTACTACCCCTCTCTCTCTCTGTATCCTTCTACTTGTGTGTGCTCGCCTTGAATGTGTCCCGTTTTCCACTTTCCACCATGCCAAAATAGACGTCAGGGGAAATCTTGCGTCAATAACTTGCAACTGCTTATGAGACGAGCTTCAGCCGCATCGAGCTGATCCAGCGCTACGACAACAACAGCAATTGAAGTGTGAACGAGGCGGGCGGAATGCGAGAGTGCACGCTCTCCATCCCTCTCTTTCTCTCCCTTACTCACTCTCTTTCACACACTCCCCGAGCAGTGCTGCCAGAAATAGCTGGATTTTCTTCAAATCAGCATTAAAATTACAATATAAAATATATATTAATTAATATATATATAAATGAATAACATAAGTTCAATCAACATACGTACAATTAAAACAATAATAATGGATATATAAATAAAATAAATGATATTACAAATATTATTATTGTGAATGCCACAGAAATCTTTAGACAAATTGCAGAAACGATATTTTTTGCTCTTGAAATTATTGTTATGGGCAAATACAGATCCAATTATAAGACAAATGTCGATCAAATCAGATAATTTTTCCTTTTTTTTTTTTTTAATTTATTAGTTATTATTCCATGTAAGCGACAGCTTAAATTTATTTAAATCTTTATTATTTGGTTATAGCACATTTCCCTGCGTTTCACAATTTTTCTAGCAAATGCTCTTTCAAAGCAATTCCAGATTTGACGGGTAAAAAGCGCCTTTGCCAACACTGCGTTGCACAAAAAATGCCGACAAGCTGAACAAACTTGTGGGTTGGCGGTTGAGCGCTGTCCTGGGCGTTGTTCCGCTGCTGCAAAAATGTGCAAGTTTTTATGCGCATTTTTATGCTATACTGCGCTACGTTGCACTCATAAGGCATTCGGCTCAGCCCAACAGACCAGCCCAGCTTAGCTCAGAGCAGAGCAGAGCAGAGCAGAGCAGACACAGCAGCTAGAACTGGCTGCCAATTGCCAAACATACACATGGAATCTGTCATGTGTGTGTGCACACACACATAGGCTCCGTTTGACCTTTGCACGGCGTCGTTTCAAATGCACAAGTTAACGCTTAAAATGATATACTCTAAAAAAAATAATGTAGATAAAACAAACTGCAGATCGAGTCAGCAAAACACTTCAAAGTCAAAGCAACCTAGTTGACTAGGATTGTATCGGCGATCGCTGCAGCATTTATCGGTCTACCGCCACCAAGCTCAGAAGGACTGCAAGACAGTTTTATCGAAGTCTTTTCGGTACAAAATTTAATTTTAATTGGAAATGCGGTCTTAGAATTAACAAATCTTAGTTCATTTTTTTATTTAGTTTAATTTGAGATTAATGTTGTATATTTAATTATACAAGTTATTATACATTAATTCGTGATTTATAATAATATTAAATTCTATATTTTAATTCTATAGATTAATGTTGTATATTTAATTATATCAGGTATTATAAATTAATCCCCGATTTATAATATTATTAAATTCTATATTTATCTAGGTTTCGAATTCATTCTGCCAGCGAAAACACCTCACATATGTTTTCATATTTAAGAGTATAGAAAAATGCTCTTGCATACTTTTAAGATTTGTTTTTATTTTTTTCCGTGCTGCCATTTCTACATTTTCACTTATTTTTTGTTGTTTCTGGTGCCGAGCCGAAACTTGCAGCGTCTTGCCATAATTGCCTTGAGCTGGGCGTTCTTGCCAGGCTTTCCCCAGGGCTTAAAGTGAATGCAGCTTACCCACAACGCTTTTCCACTGCCTAGAAAATATGAAAATATGTATAGCAGGCTTTAAGTTTATACGAAATATGAGCATAAAGTGCAAGTTATATGCGGGAGGAATAAAATGCTAAACTCAAGTATTTCATTAGCATTTTTATTTCATTTTATTTTATTTCGTTTCATTTGGCTTGGCTTTCATTGATGTAGACTAAATGCGCTTTGATTGATTGTTTTGTATACTTAATTTAATGAATTATTTAAGCAAAGTTAAGCAAACTTTTGTTTTGTTCTGCCTGACTTCTATATATATATATACATATATATTTTTTTCGTCTGTTTTGGCACATTTTTTAAGTATGTTTGTGCACTTATTGTCGAAACTTTTTTGCGTTTTAACTGCGGCAAGCAGCATAAAAAATAAACCATTAATAAAATGTTTCATTCATTTATTTTGTGCTGCTCTCAGTCTGCCAGTCTCTCGAGTCGCCTTCTCTGTTATTTTCCTCTCAAGTTGCGTGTCTCTGTTTTTCTGCTTGATTAACATAATCCACCATTTATTACAAGTTTTACGCCGCTTACCATTTTCTCTGAAGCATTTCCTTCCGTCTCCAAGACGAGAGAGACTGTATGCGTGTGTGCGTGTGTATCTGAGGCTCTGTGATTTAATTATGTAATAGTTTGATTGAAGTGGACTTAATGCGGACTAGGGCCTAAGCCTAAGCTGCGTGTCCGTGTCTGTGTGCGTATGCCTGTGTGTGTGGCATTTTAATTGATTTGTTTTGCACAGCATGCCTTGTTGGCCTTGGCTCGAATCCTGCAAGTTCAACAACAGCCAACAGTTTGTTGGCTGCTTTGCTCTGCTCTGCTCTGCTCTGCTCTGGGTGCTGTGAATGCTGCAGACAGCTTAAGTGAGTGATTCGGCCACAGACGAATGCCAAAATGAATGCCCACCTAATACTGCTATGCCATGTTGCTTATACTCAAAGACGATTAGACACATGTGTGTGTCACACAACAGCAATTCAAATCTATTTAATTATTCTGTTTGTGTTCGTTCATTGAAATATTGGAAATTATTTATTGATTTGCATAAATAATTTGTATTTTACACAGCAATTAACTTAAAATGTGTTCATATTAAATAACGAAGATATTTATCTTTCATTTTGATTTGTTAAATTAAGGCGAAATAACCCAACAAAATTGATAATTCACGAAATAATAAAAAGTTTATTTAAGATTTCTTTAGTGTCAAATGTTTAATATACAAACTGATGTGCAAACTAGAATAATATTAGATTTGAAATATGTTTAAACTCATATCTGCGTATAAATTAGCTAACAAATATTGGTAATATTTTCTTATTATCAGGTTTCATGCTAGTTAAAAATAAATCAATCTCAAACGTGTTTTCATTTATATTTGACCCGTATTTATTTATTTTTGCTTTGGCTTCGTCTTTAAAACAAACTCACAATTTAATACGGGTACTCTATTGATTTGTTGAAACGAATTTGGCTTTTTTTTATACACTTAGTTTATAAACTGTTGCAAAAGTTTTTAATGACCTGTATTTAATTGAAGTTATAGCATTATATTAATTTAAAATATGTTTTCAAGTTTTCCAACGGCATTTTGTAAGCAGTTCGCACAAATAATAAACAATTGTTTTTTTTTTTTTTTTGTAAGAATTTCTATTTCAATATTACACTTGACAGTTGCCAAGATTGTTTCGCTGCCCCAGAAAAAACAAAAGTGAAAAGTATAAATGAAAGTCACAAAGAGTTTGCCAAGTCCGAGTGCTGTCTTCCCCCACAACGCAACCAATGTCCAGTTTCTAAATACTTTGCAGAAGTTGCTTTCAACAGGCAACAAAAGGAAAACACAAAAGCTGGCAAAAAGAAATCAACACAAACAAACAATAAATAAAATAAATATGTAAAGCATTCAGCAGAAATTAGCATATTCTGCCTGGCCAAAGAGGCTCTAGAGCGTCCAAGTAAGAACTTTGTGGGTCTTTAAGGTGCGCTCAAAAGTTGCTCTGTTTTGATTTAATGCAATTTATATTTTCCATATATTTCCAGATAGCCATCTCTACCTGCAGCGAACAAAGTTTAAAACTTACGCATAAGTCAAACACGTGCCAACGCCATACAGACAGAAGACAGCACAAGTTGTTGGAAATCTTTTTTTTTTTCTTCTTTTTTTGGCAGACAGCACACCTGCAGCTGCTGCTTAACTGGCCACGTTCAATTCGGATTCAACGTCCAGTGGGTGTAACAATTCACTTCCGATACACACACACACACACACATATACATATATAGACCCGATTCACACCCACAAACACACAGGCCACAACTACAACTGGAAATGAATGGCTAATCTTTAGAATAAATGAAATGAATTTTTCTTTTGCTCTTTGCGATTGGCACATCTACTCTTTCTTCTCTCTCTCTCTCTCTCTTTCTCATTTTCTTTCACGCTCTCTCTGTCTCTCTCTGTTTCTTTCCTGCTCTTACTACCAAACCACTGTGCGTGCAGTAAATCGCATTAATTTGGTATGCTGACCACAAAACTGGGATTTATTAAATAGTCAACTGAAACTCGCTTCAACAAAAGGCAGCCAAGGGCGCAGGGGAGCTGGGGAGCAGGGGGCAGCGTGCGTGACACACACACAAATGCGCACACACACACAGGCACTTACACACACAACCAATTTCTAGAGAAACTATGCGACTTTCGACACTCCTGACCCCTGCCAATGCCCCAGCATCAGCTTCTAGCAGTTTCTTATGCTCCTACTGCTGCTGCTTGGCTGTCTACTATTTGCAAGCACTGTGGTTCCGCACAGTTGTCTTTTCCGCCTGTTCCATTACATATCGCAACGCGATATTGCGAATTAAACAGTGTTTTATAAAAGCGCGTTAACAGCATGCACATTGCGCATACGCAGCGTTGTACACAGTGCTTTTGGTTGTATGCAGTGCAGTTTAAGTAGAAAATGTAAATACGAAATTAAAAATAAAATAATTTTCGGTTTTTTTTAACGTTTTAATGCAGCTCTTAATATCTATTAATTTCACATAAAAATCATTAGCTTAGAACCACTGTAGTTTCAGTCTAGCCTGATTATATGTGAAGAAATAAATATTACTCATACGTAGCGCTGTATTCAATTATTTAAGTTTGCAGAATTTGCCTGAACATTAATTTGAATTTTACGCCCAAACTATGAATCTAGACCCACTGTAGTTTCATTGATAATGTCAGAGGCTGTCTGCACTTGCCTTTCATTATGCAGGCTGAGGCAAAGGCAAAGGCAAAGGGCTTACACATCCGCTGCTGCAAGGCACTGAGTCAAAAATCTCTCAGCTGGAATGCAAATGCCGCCGCCCGGCAAGTCAATAAATAAATTCAAACAATTTGACAACTTGCTCAATGGTGTCCCCAAATTGTATTGGAGCATGAAAGGTCGGTGGGAGCGAGGGGTGGAGGGGAGGAGCATTGGCAGTTGGCATTACGGAGTTCTTTTGATTGTCAAGCTGGTGTTCGGTGTTCGGTGTCATTCTGGTGCGTGGCCAGCAATTGCGTTTGAGCGAATTTAAATTAAAGTGTCATTGAAATTGGCATCCCCTCAAACGAAAATAAAATTTATAGTTTCGGCATTGAGGCAGCAATCGTTGCTGTTTATTTCGGCATCTTATTGCCACTTTTGGGGATCTCGTATCTGGAATCTCTCCATGTTCATGTCCCTGACCAGGTCCAGCATCAGCATCAGCATCAGCTTCAGGTCCACGTCCATGTCCATGTCCTTTTCATTTTCATTTTGTTCACTTTGGTTTTCGTATTTCAATTTCTATAAGTGTTGAGTGTTGGGCATGCTGACACACACACACACACACACACACGTCCAGTTTAGATTTATCACTTTTGATTTCGGGCAACTTGCCCCAAACGCAACTTCCATTGATTTAATACATTTATTTGCTACCAGCCTTGCTTCCGGCTTTTTGTGGAATCGATGTGTCTGTTTGAATTTGGTTTGTGCTTGAAAAAAATAAGTTTTAATTTAATTTTCGTTCCCTGCCGTTTTATCACATTAAAAACTTGCCAGTGGATACATATTGAGCCATTGACGTGTCCTTTTGCTTGCATGATTGATGCAAATTGGCAAGTTTTTTGCTGATTTAATATAGAACTCACAGCAGAATTTATGAGAATATTTGCTATAATTCTCTATAAATAATATTTACAACAGTATTTTATTTTTGATACATTTGTTAAACTAGTTGAGCACTTATTTACAAGTTTCTTGCAGGGAAAAACTTTTATTAAATGCGAGAAAGATGGCAAAATTATTGCTTGAAGATTCGCAACTTCTCAACGACAGTTTAAATGTAAGTTAAGTGCAGTGAGAAATTGGAAATGTGATAAGCATTTCGAGCTTGGACTTTATGTGTGCCATCAAACAAATCACTGGCACTAAAAGCTAGAAGCTACTGAAGCGTTGTCTCATTACGACTCATGGCTGTCGCTGAACTCGCTCAGAAGCCATTTTTGGTCAGCTGCAAATGCCATTCACCTCAAGTACTATGTGCTCCCTCTCTGCTGCCTCTCCGTCTCCCTCTCTCCATGTGCACTTAATTCCATAAACATTGCAGTGGCAAAACTACTCGGAAAAGTCAACAGTTTGGAAAAATGAACGCAAAGACAATGCACACACAGTTCAAGCATGGAAGATATGCTCAAAATACCTGGAAATACACACAGTTTCTTTTTGTAGTATTTACGGCTAATCCAGAATGATGTGTCTGCATTTTGGCAATGGCTTTTCATCTGGATTTGCAATGTAAGTCTTACGTTTCACTTTTAAATTGCCAACCATTTTCACACTATTTTGCAAACTTGTTCCTTAAATCAAGTTCCGAAAAAATCGTAGAGTAGGCTAAATTAAAAAGCAAAAGGAAGAGCAAACACATTTTGAACACCGGAAGTCGTATTTTTCATTTATGAGTTACAATAGCGGAAATGAAAATATAAAACCATAGAAGTTGCATCAACAAAAAGCCGCCTTAGTGCCTACATACAATACATATATATATCCGTACATACATATATATATATCTGTTGTCCGCAGTGGAAACTGGAACCTTACCGAGCAGCTCGCTTCCTTGTATGGTGGTCCCTACTGCCCGGTGCCTGTATTTGTGTGGCACTCGAAAGCCAAAGTGAGTCCAGCCACAACGTATAGTTAAATGGGCTGCCAATAGCACGACCAGTCGGATGCACTTGACGAGAAAATCGCTTGAAAAGTTACCCATAAGCTGTAGAGAAGATAGAGATGTCGAAATAAAATACTTCACTTTACTGAACAAGGAATTTATACCTTACGAGTGCATAAAGTTAATTATAGGTTTATAAACTTATTTTATATGCGACAATGGATGCCAAATGAATTGAACTTACATGGTAAATTAGGAGGATCTCCGATTATCTGGTGGCATGCTATTTTCATATTAAAACATTATTTAATACAATGACATAAAATCAAATGCTTGAAAGGTGTCAATTCCAGATTGTTCAATATATTAATTAAACGTATTTATTATTATTATTATTACCAAAATAATTAAGAGCTCACCATTTTATTGTCTATGAATGGCTTATACTCGATTTACGGAGAGTAGTTAAATACCAATTGAAGAAAATTAATTAGAATACCGAATTGAATGTATGTATTTCTAATATCAGCTTACCTTGGTTGCCTAACAAAAGATATGTCATATTCTTGGGGTTTATGGGATACGGAGGCGTATGGACAGATTTACATAAGGAATATTGAATTCATTTACACAACACCATAATACCCTATTTTGCTATATACCATTTGGGGTATAAGGGACAAGGCTTAACGCTCACATACAAACACGTATGAGGAGCCGTATTTTTTGCGCTTTATTTTCCTTTTTTATTCACATTTTTGCCTGTCTATAGTTTGCTTGAATGGCTTTCAATAAGTTGTTGTTGCACTTGCCATTTTTGTTGTTGGTTTACGTTCTGCCATCAGCAAAAACTGCAATTTTCTTATAAAATTATAATGTCCAGTAAAGATTTCTTGTCCATTCTCTTCTTTTGAGTGCAACCAGAGCTGTTGTTATTATTATTATTGCTTGTTGCTTTTGTGCCATTGTCATCAGCTGGACGTAAGCTTTCTGTCTAATCTGATATGTAAACGTGATTTTCCAGCTCTCAACATTATTTTCCTTTCAACGGACTCGTAACTGGCCGTCAGGTATGTTGGGAAAATTAAGGAAAAGTTTCCTCTTTCCTACTAATACATGCCAATCAATGGCATTATTGCTCCTTCTACTCATCTGTCTGCCGTCTATTAATTTATTTGCTTATTAAATTACGTCTTTTTATTATGTGTGCCGGAAGAAGACATTCCAATACACAAAGCATTCTTCAATTTAGTTCCAATAATCCAATTAAGTTATCAAGTTATCCATATTGAGCAATGAATGGGCAGGGAATCCTTAACTAATATTTCTTCTTATTGCGAATTACTGTTTCATTTGAATGAAAAGGGCTATTAGCATGATGAGGAAAATTTAATTAAAATTTCAATAACTAACAGCAAATCATAAAGACAAAGTATAACATTGTAACAAACAAACTAAAGCACAAATGAAGTATAAAATTAACTTGAAAGTTTAGTTTAATTAAATTAAAAATATTAACTTGACTTGCTAATTTTTTTAAGTTATGTCACTAAAATGTTTATTTAATTGGGTTGTTAATGTTAGATTATTTTTATCATTATCTTTATTATGACTGTTATCCAAATAAGAGAAACATATTTATGTTATAAGGTACACAATAATACAGTTTTATAGCTGTCTCTCCTAAATTGAGTTATCTAAACCCAATCTTTTTTTATACATTTTTTTTTTGAGCTCTTTATTGTCTATATTGCTGGATTCTTAAATTGTTTTTAGCATATGCTTAAGATACTAAAAGAAATTTTCAGCAAATTAAATAAAAACATAAGCTTTTCACTTTGACTTTCATGAGGATTATTATTGTTATTTCAGATTCACGCTTAGTGGCCAGACTACACAGCTGTCCCAATTAGCTATTTAAGCAGCATTTACAGCTTGGCATCATTGCAGCATTAGAATAATATGTTGCTGTTGTCAAGGGGATAGGGGATAGGGTACAGGGATAGGATAGAGGAACCACAGGCAACAAAAATACCAACACCAACTGGGACCTAAAAAACCAAAGGAGAGTGAGTGTGAAGCAACAGACAACAGACAAACGCCATTAACTAGTTGGTAGCGACAACTTTTCACATTGTAGCCGCCGGGCTAAAAGACAGCACAGACGCCGGAGAGGGAGGAGTGGTGAGTGAAGAGAGGGAGAGGCGGGAGAGGTCCAGTTGGCAGTCAAGGTATAACAGAGGAACACACCTCGACGGCATAACGAGCGACAGAGCCGCAATAAACACCCAGCTTGAAAAGTGTGAGAGAAAGACAAAAGTGGGAGAGGGAGATTGAAAGAGAGAGAGAGAGAGAGAGAGAGAGGGAGAGAGAGACTGTGGCAGTAGCAGATGGAGCTGAAGCCATGATAGTAGGAGGGACGCAGAGGAGCATCATCATCAGTAGCAACAGCATCAGGCTATTATCAACATCATCAGCTATTGTCAAAGTTTGGCGCATTTATTTGGTTGCTCAATCAGCGCCCAAAGCGCTTTCGCTTTCGCTTTTCGCTTTTCGTTGTAGCTACCACATTTTTATCAAAGCGGGGCAAAAAACTCCACCTGCGTCGCAGCCGCCATTTACAATAATTACCATCAAATGAACAAACAAACTTTTGTACCTCTTGTCCTGAACTAGCAAAGTGCTGACCCCTGAACCGCACGCTCTCACACTTAGTAGAATTACACAACACTGGCCTACGACTCATGCTTCCTCAACACTATGCAGCAGTGTTGCAAATGTTCAATTCATGTTGATCTTCATTTAAAATAAAGTTTTTCTTTTATACAAATAAAACATAGTTTTTTTTTAAACCAAAACTGGGCTCGATTACTATAAATATACTATAAATATAAATATTTCAAAATTTTAGACAATATATTGTCCCAAGTTAAAATGCCAAAATAAAAAGAATTAATTAAATTATAAATTCTTTTTTAATTTTTTGATATTTAAAAACATGTAAGCAATAAGAAAAGCATTTTATCATGTGAATTTATAATTTATAATGCACCTGTCCAAACTCAAGACGTTGAAATATGTCATAAAATGCTTTTATGTTTTTTGGGATTCGATTAAAGTTAAGCGCATGTATTTATCGCAGGCATAAATAATGCAACTGAAATTCTGTTTGAATTTCTTGAAGCCGAGTGTAACGGCAAAGTCGTCAAAGGAAAAAGCAAAGTCGTCGTTTTGGGAGTTGGAACTACATGGCCGGGGTGCTTATCGCGCGGCAAGCATCACTCAAAAGTTTCCCTTTTTTGGTAGAGTTTTTCAAGGAGCTTCTTGGTGCCTGCTCCGTCCGCTGTCGGCTCAATTTTCCAACATTTGAACATTAGGCCGCTGAGGATTAACAATAAGTGGGGGCTGCCATGGGGCGCTTGCTGTACGGCTTATGCTGCGGGCTAAGTGAAGTTAATGAGGTTGCTGGAATGAGGCACAAATCGCAGTTGGAGTTGGCGTTTGCAGACAGCAAAAGGCTCAGGTTGTTACTTTCGAGTAGACTCCCTCGAACTATGCCAAAATACAACAAATAATACGAATTGTAATGAAATAATTAATGCATAAATAAATGTAATGACGTTGACACGCCGTCTGTAAGTCAAACCGCAAAATAATTAATTAATGCAACTAAAAAGTTGACTTTTGAGTGCATGTTGCAGCTGCTGCACACCTGAGGCGACACCAATTAAAAAACCACAATAAAGTCAACGTGTTGCCACTTGAGATTAGCTGCAGGTCGCAGTCTTAATTATAGCTCAAGTCGCTTCGACTACTTACCTGGAGAGAGTAGAGAGAGGCTCATATATCCTGCAGACATCTTTCCTCACTTGCAATTAACCATAGCCAAATTTTCAGCAAGTGTGCACTGAGAGAAGGTTGAATTAATTTTTAATTTTTGCATTAATCAAAAACAATTCAACTAGTAAACTGGTTGAGGTAAATGTAAAGAATTGTAATTATGTAATACAATTCATAATAATGTTGACATTTTTAAAATTACTTAAATTTATAAAATTGTTTACTTACGTCTTAATTTATATTTAACGCTTATAGCTTTCCAGTTGTCATATGTTTTAAATGATTTAAAAATGCTCGTACGGTATAATTAAAACTTTCCTTTTTTTTTAAGTTTCAACTTTTTGCAGTGTACTTTAAGTTGCAGTAGTTTGTAGTTGGTGTTGCCTAGCTAACAAGTTGTTTAATTAACGCGATTAGACGTGATGATAGCTCATGTTGAAATTAAAATCCCAAAGGTGACTCGCACATACATAGCAACCTCATCTCCAGTTCTATTTCCACCTCCATCGCCATTTTCGCCTCCAAATGCTCAGCTTCTTGCCTTCCAGGCGCTCAACTTATGAGCGTTTCTGTTTGCTCCGCAGTGTTGCACGTCGCATGTGCATGATGTGGCAAAGTCGCCATGCCAAGTTCATAGTGTCGTGTGTGTTTTATGTGCCTTGTAAATATTTATGCATCCGTTAATGACGAGCCCTGAAAGCGTTACTCCAACCAGCTGCCAACTGCCAACTGCCAACTGCCAACAGCCAAGTGGCAGTTTCGAGGCCGCAACTGTACTTAGTGAACCTGGTGAATTGCAGTCTACTTCAAGGCGCGTGTTATAAGATATTGAATTAAATTTGGCAACTTTAAGCTTTTAAATATTTGAAATTTTTTAAGAATTATACAAATTTTGCCAGATAATTTGAAGCATTGGCTTAAATTTAGAAACTACGTGAGATATAAATCTGATATATTGTAAATAAAATTGTTTTCTTATATTAAAATAAATTAAGATTAAAGATAAATGATTCCTTAAGCTGTAGAATCAGCCCATTGAAGTCATTTCAAAATAGTATTTTTGCATTTATTTAAATAAATGAATATGATGCTTAATAAAAATCCCCTAATTTAATTATTACAGCAAAATTTCAAAATAAAATAACAATAAATACAATAAAATAAAATTACTTGGATCGACTGTCTCTTTGTTATCGATTAGTTCTGAGTAAGAGCTGTAACTTTACAGCTGCATGCAAGATAGAGAATAGATAGAAAACCGAGGCGAGTGCTTAATCTTGAGTTGGCTTACTTGCCAGCAAAGCAACTCCACGCAAAGAGGCAAAATAAATATGATAAAATAGAAGAAGCGGCAGCCAAACAGCAGCATAAATTCAGCCGTAAAAGAGCATTTAAGATAAGCTTGCATTTATGGTCGTTAAAATTCAAAATGCCATTTAAAAAACAGCACGACGTCCGCCAGAGCGTATGGCAAACTGCACGAAAAGCCGTTCACTTGACTTCAGTTGCAACGGATGCGCCGAGTAAAAAGCGCGCCATTTGGCTAATACGCTAAATATTCAAAATCACATTGCCCATGCTACAGTGCTGGGAAGAGACTGGGAACGGTGGGTAGAAATACAGCCACATGCGGGCATTAAACCAAATTTTATGTTGGCAACGGGAGTGCCAGCATTTGGCTCTCAGCTCAATCCCCAATCCGTGTACGCTATGCTCTATTGCTGATCTGCATCGTATACAGAAATACACACACTCACACACACACACACGGCACACACACACACCTGTGCACTTTATGCGCTCTTTGATAGCAGTTTAACGTCGTTGACGTTAATTTGTGCCGCCAGGCGGCAGCAAAAAGTATGCTAGCTCTAGTGATGTCATCTAAAAAAGGCTAAAAATATCTAAAATATATAAATGCAACAAAATTATTATTTATTTTTATATTTGTATTTTAGCATAAATAAACTTATATTGCTCAGCATTTGGTTATTCAATTTATCATTTGATGAAATTAAATATAAATATTTTCATGGTTAATAACAAGAACTGCAAGAATTTTCGTTTCAGCATAAGTTATGAAATCTGTGAAATATAAAATATTTTATTTTCAATAATTATTATTTAAATTGGCCTTTCTTTTTAGATATACATTTTTTTGTAATCCATTTTTATTTTATATTTTTATGGTTCTATCGATGCAAGCAAAAAACGAGTATCACAATGTTCTAATGAATATTTATGACGAGAAACATTTCAAACTTATTTAATATTTTGTTTAAATAAAGTATTAATATGAATAAAGCTATAGAAAGTTAAATGAAATTAATAAATGGTAGACTTACATCTTTAGGCTTTTTGCAACATTTATAATATTTGCAATTTAGAAATAATAATAAATCTATCCTATATTAGGCCAAACTGACATCCCTGGCTAGCTCCGACATTGAAGCGCAAGAGCACACCACAAACATCATCATAACATCATAATAACGCCGCACATCAGCGACAACCTCAATTTCTGCTGACTTCTCTCATCGTTACGCTCGATTGGGTGCACAATTTCATTAAGCGCTTATGCCTTGCAGGGCTTCAGTGCCAAGTGAATGCGAATGCGAATGCCACTGGGATTGGATATGGGATTGGGATTGCGATTGAGACTGGGATGGGGTTTGGACATGGAAAATGACAGTGGGGAGGCGCCATGGCCAACCCAAACTTAACCTCAAACTCAAGCAGACACTTTACTCTTTGCGCTCAACCAAATGCAGTTTAGCTGCAGATCTGGTTGTTGACATCTGCTACAAGCATTCATCCGTTTGCTGTCTCTACGCAAATATTTAATAGGGTATATGGAAGTTGTAGCTGCTCAATAGCTGAAAATACTTTTTAAAATACTTTTTAGCTTGTTATTAATATAAGACTACGACCACCAATTCTGTGCCTAAACTGCAAAATGTATTATAAAAATTAAATATACATTAAAAGAAATTAGTAACTGATATTAACGTAACTGATATAACTGTGCGTATATTATTTGATAAAGTATTTGCTATGCAGCATCAAATATTTATGAAAATTTCACTTTGCCGCTTTGATTTCGACTTTTAATTCACAGTGCAATCGTTCAAGTTATTAGCAAAAATTGTGATGTTTGACATCTATTTGTATTTTGTGGTATTTGTGGTCATTTTGCGGCTTTTCTTTTCAATTGGTTTGCATTGAGTTCAACGCACTTGCTGCCTGAACTGACCCAAAAGGATTGGAATGGACTAAGTGAATGCGCACACAGAGGTGCAACTGCCTTCCTCTGCCTCTCTCTCTCTCTCACTCTGACTCGCTGTGTCCTTGTCACTCACTTATCACATACACACAGCGAGACAGAGAGAGAGAGAGAGAGAGAGTCACAAATGCGCCTGGTGGCGCCGCCATTGCCAGGCCATATTATATACGTATTTTTTTTGACTGCGCACAAAAGTATGCCAGAAATAACGCATTGAAATGCCTTTGAAGTGTTGGCGAATGAGTGAGTGAATAACTGAGTAAGTGTGAGTGTGAGTGTATGTTATTCATGGGCGCAATGCTTTTGCTTTTTGTGGCTTTTGGCATGCCACAAAAGTTATGCACTAACCATTGCCACCACTTTGCAAATTTATGTTATGGACCGTACACACACTCTCTCTCTCTCTCTCACTCTCTGTATCACTGTCTCTGTCTGCATGACAGACTGTCTGAAGCAAGGCATTTTGGCAAGCAATTGAAAACTTGTTTCAACCAGAACCACTTGGCCAATAACTTTTTAAACGCTCTGGCAAACGCATTGGCAACAAATTTACGACGTCTCCAAAAACAGAATTCAAAATACAAGTGTCCAAAATAAATAATCGCACATGTGTGCGTGTTGTGTGCGAGTGTGTGTGTGTGTGTCTGCATCAACACCATTTGTCCTTTGTCAACTAACAATTGAATGCAATGACTTTTGCCAAATTGATTCTCAACAGCACCTTCAGCAGGCAAAAGCCGTAGACGACAATGAGTGCGACTATCAAATGGCAAACAAACGCCAGGCGCTTGCCAGTCTGTAAAGTTTTTCCCGTCTATACAATTCTTATATATAAGTATCCATAGATTCTCTTTCAATATAATATATATATATATATATATATATCTTTATATATATGTGTGTCTATGAGTCGCTTGTGCTTGACTGCATTTCTTTTCTTTTCGTTTCGTTTCGTTTTGTTTGTTTAGCCTTGGCTAGTGCCAATATAAATGGCATATTAAGTATACGCCCTGGGGCACCTGTGACTGTTGAGCAGCAGCACCAACCAAATTGAATGCATCTCAAGAGTTGCTTATATCGCACATATGTTTTTGATTGTATGCTATCTTAAAGCATATATTTTTATAGTATTGTTCTAGTAAACAATTAAATTAATTAAATTATTAAGAAGCATGCTAAGAAATAAGCCTCAAAATAACATTAAATCAAATATGTTTATTTATAAATTTCAAATTATTTTATAATATTCAATCTTTCCAAATTTTTATTCAGCTATCAAATAAACAAATAAATCAACGGGACATGCTATTAAACGTATTGTAATTTAATGGATAACAGATTAATGTATATAAAAAGTAATATTTTGAAACAAAGTATACTTTAACGGATTTAAAAATATTTTAATATTTGAATTATTTTTATAATGATGTTTTATTTTGGAAGCATTGCATAAATTAATAAAAATTAGCGTTGAAATTTTAAGACCAAAGTGTAAGAACCTAAATGAAATCTAACTCCAATCGTTATTTCTTTTAATTTTGCTTTCTCTATTTGGTTAACTTATTATGCTGATTTGTTTCCAGCAAATATCCTATTTTCTTAGGAAAACTTTTAGCTATTTTCTGTGAAGTTTCTCAGCAATATGAGATAAGTTGTATAAGCGAGGTTCGCTTTTTCCACATCTTTTTCTCTTGTGAATTTATTGGACATTTTGTTATCATTATAAGCTACTCTATTTATACTGCGTAACTGTGTATTTATTTATCACAACTTAATGGTTAGGCATAAATATTGACATAATAATTCTCATAAAATTTATCAAGCCATAATTTATCACGTAAATATTCGCTATAATTTTGTGTACTTGCTGGCAGCAATTTTTCATCGAAATGTCACATGCAGAGCTCAGAAATCGACAATCTATGGAGAATTATGTAGCTGTTTACCTTAAGGCAATCAGCATTTGCCCCTTTTCTTTTTGTCTGCTTTATTTTTTGTTCTTTCTACTCTGGGCATTAGCTGGTTCTCGGTCTGTCTGTCTATCTGGTTTACTGTCTTTCTGCTGCTGGTTGCATGACAAATGGCGTTGCCGCAGTCTATTATTAATAGGAATGTATTAGCAAGGCGCCTGCTCCATTTGTCCATTTGTCGCACATGTTAAATGCTCGCAATGGCACTCTGGGGAACTATATAGAAAAAGTGTGCTCACTTCTCTGCAGGACGTTCAAGGACACCTTCTTCTAAAATGGCAAATGTCATCGACGTTTGGTTAATTAATTACAGCACAAATATTGACATACAATGGAATTTATGGGCCTCACTTGCATGTGTCTATTAACACATATTATTAAGCAGTTTACTTGGCTTTTTTGCAGATAAGAATCACTCCCCGGTGTGTTCTTAGCACGATTTGTGTTTGCCGCTTGCCGGCAATTTGTGCTGCCTGGAAACTTTGGCCTACTCTGCAGAGAGGCACGCACTTTCCAATTAAATTCATTAGACTTTCTTCCGAGTGGCCCAGGCCGTGGTTGCCTTCTCTTCCCGCTCCCCGCTCCCCGCTCTCTGCACACAGTCGCTTGTCCCGTTTAATTTCCAACAAACACTAAGTCATTTCCGGCCAAACGGCCTGTCCATTACCCAGATTATCATTTGAATTTCGCCTGGCCAGGGACATTTTTGTGTGTGCACGTGTCAAGTGAGTTTTCAGCTTCGCTTTTTACCTTCGCCTTACTTATTTTGACTTTTGTGACAAAATAACGCGACAAGGGGCCAGCCGAAAGGTAAATTTTGACACAGTAGAGGACCAGCTGCTGTGTTTTGTTTTTCCTCGCCCAGTGAATTATTTTCCACATAAATTGGGTGTGTTTTCTATTATTGCCAAAGACTTCCGGCGTGACACAGCGCCTGTCCTGTCCGGGGGAACCAACAATAACAACAAACACAACAACACCAGTCACTTGTTTCAAGTCTTTCAAGTTATTTCAAATTTGAAACGTGGGTCACGGACATCCTCGACACCTTCCCACAAATTCCTTACCTTCTTTTATTTTTTGCCAATTTTGTTTTATTTTCTGTCCCGTGTGCTACATGCTTTTTGATTCTTTTCCCTTGACTGGCATTGGCATGCAAAATATGACAGCACCGCTCGGAGAGTGTCCAGAGTAAGTTCCGAGCGTAGGCATGAGTTTCCTCGTCCTGCGGCTTGGAGGATGTGCGGCCAGGTGCAGGATGTAGTCAAGGAAATTAAACGCATTGTGAGCGCTGTTTAAGTTTTTTGCCCGCTTGATGAGATTTTTTTGGCTAATGACAGTTTTGTGCAGTTAGTGGCTTAGCCAGCAATAAGTCTTGCTAAATTAAATCTTTTTTTTTATGTTTTTAGAATTTTACAAATTGGCTCAGAAGTTGTAATGCATTAGCTTACCAACAGACGGACAGACGGACATTGCTAAATCGACTCAGCTCATTATCGTTATTAAGAATATATATACTTTCCGGCACGCCTCCCATGTTACATACCTTCCCACAAAGTTATTTACCTCGTTTTTAACCATTTTTAAAAGGTACAGGGTATAGAAAATAAACTATGTATCTACTTATATCTATGGCTATTACAATTACTTTAATTTAATTTTATTTTTACGATGTTAATAAATTTAGCATAATTTTGCTTTTGCTACAATTCCAAACCCAAATACTACTTCTACCAACTCTACCATTTCTACTACAAGTCATAAATCATTTTCTTCCACAACTACTCACAATTATTTTTACTACTATTGGCGGAACTGCTTAAATAGCAAATACAATTTTTAATGTTATTTTCCAATATTTCTGCTTTTTGTTTACCAATACTGCTTACCTTGTCTATATAGATTTTATTTTATATCTTATTAAATGTTTATCAAAATCAGACCCCAATTAGATTCGCTTGTGTCGCTTTCGATTATTTGTTTATGCAGTTTGTAGACTCGATGTCACTTGACATTTCATAGATTTGTATCGAATAAGCAATCAGTTGACCCGCACCTGTCAATTATGGCCAATTGAAGCAGTGCCTGGGCAAAAGGGCAACGCTGGTAATTGATAGGAGTCCAAGGTGGCCTGCATTACCCGAGCATCAGAATGGGGCATGGGGCATGGGGCATGGGGCATGAGGCATAGGGCAAGAGTCTGGGCGAAGAGGCAGGGAGCAGGGAGCAATACGCAGTATCCATAGTCATGGCAATTTTGTTTAGAAACTTTTAATTAGTGTTGCAAAAGTTTTTCAATTAACACCACCTGCACAACTATTTATTTTGCTGGCAGAGAGTTTCCATCGTCGCGTCGCATTAGCTTCAGCTTCTTTGGAAACATTTTCGAGTCAGAGTGTTGTGTTGTGTATTGTTGTTGCTGTCAACTGTAAATTATAAAAATATTTCCGTGCTTTGCAAAAATGTTGAACAGCAACAGATTATATAGCAGTACTTTATCCGTGCGAAGCGGCATTCATTAAAGCGCATACTAAATACATAATCCATAATAAGTACTGAAATTGTGGCCACTTTTATGGTGAATTTTCTAATTGATTTTCACTTGGCAATCGTAATTTCATATAAATTACACAACTTTTGACAGCTCAAACAGTTGCCAGTTGTTGTTTTCAAAATTAATTACCAACATTTGGAATGTCAAAATGAAAATCGAAAGTACTTCTCCCACTCGACTGCATACCGGGCACAGAGCTCTGCAAATATCAATCAACTTTGGCAATTTTTGCAATTAAATCAAACTTATTAAGAGCATTAATCTGAATGCTGTCTGTATATTTCGCTCGAAATTGTCGAGATATGGTGAAATTAACTCTTGTATAATTATGAATATCATTTTTACCACTTAACTACGTGAATTATGCGTCAAAGCCTTTTAAATAATCATTAAGTTGGTCAATGAAATTGTCTGAGAATTCGCAAATATATACATACATATATGAAATATATTTAATTAAAGCTATTGAGGCTTTATTTAAATATGAGGCAGTAATTAAATATTTATAAAAATTCTATGAATTTATCTCTCGTTTTTAATACTGCGCTATTTATATGAAATTATTATATAAGAATTGCATTCTTTTATAAAAATGTTTCATTTATGGTATTTAAACAGTTTAAATAACAAAACAAAATGTTTAAATACTTTCGCCTCCCAAAAGTTACTTTTATTTGTTTTCTTTCTTTTGGCATACTTTCATAGTTTAATAAAAGGACACACGAAAATTGTCAAACCGCAGAAACTACTGCTTACTTTACTTAAATTATTTTAAGCAATCAATAATCAAAAATAAATTGCCTATGCCCTACTTTCGTAGTTTACTTTATGCGCAGTAACTGATATTTAAATTCGACTTTTAATACCGAGAAACTTACAAGCCCATGAAACCATAGCGAATAGTTAAGCAGCCGGAAAGTTTTGTGCTTCGGCATTTGCTCTACTTGCCAAATAGTGTTAAAGTCTTAAATAAAAGTTCCAATAAAAGCCAGATTTTGTCGACATTGTCGCCAGGGAGACAAAGCGACAGAGTCTTGGGAGACGGATTTGGAGATGGAGTTGAAGTTGGAGATGTAGATGTAGATGTCGATGTCGATGGAGCAGGAAGTCAGCCCAGTGGGACCATTATACTGCTAAGCAATTTTTATTATGTACTTAATGAAATTTCTGCTTATGCGAATTCGCTTGTTGTTGACACATAAACAACATGAAGACATCAATAATAAAATGTTATTTTGCCACACTGCCACAGACATCGATGGGGACAGACAAAAGGCGCAGGATGAAGTCATTGAACTGCCCCAAAGAATGGCACAAAGGCAAGTAGAACATTCCTAATACGATGCGATACGTTGGCCGCTTGGCCTGGCGCATGCGGATTAATAGTAATAATAAATATTAAATACCATTACAGCTGCTGTGTCTACACACATACATATAAGTATATATATAGTATATATCTTAGTGAAATTATCTAAACGACGTAATCTGGAATTCAATTGCGTGTTCCGAAATTACTCCTTGCGCTTTTATAATTCAAATAAGCTGCCCAAATGAAGATCTCGCAAGAGCTGCCATCTTGCCATGGCCACTTCCGTTTCCGCTTCCGTTTCCGCTTCCCCTTCCGTTCCGTTGCTGTTCCCCTTCATCAAGCGCTCGCTGGCTGCTGCTTAACCTTATATGTAACGCAGTACACGTAAAACGCAAACTGTTTAGAAAAGCTTTATTTATGTTAAGACATAAATTTAATGCTAACAAGCAAGCTGAAACAGATGCGTACCTCCTGCTGCCGCCCCTGCTCCCGGCTGCCACTCCCCTCCTCCCTGCTCCTCCCTGCTCCTCACTGCTCCTCACTGCTCCTCCCCCTCCCGCCGCCGTTGGGGCTATGCCAAGGTGCGCGTGAAATTTATTTGGCTGCTGCATCTTTATCTTCTGCTGCTGCAATTCCTGTAGTTCTCTTATTTTTTCGACGCTGCACTTGACGAAATAGCAGCCACAGCAGCAACAGCAGCAGCAGCAGCAGCAGCAGTAACTTGCCACGGGGTATAAAATTAAATTTCAACTTTTAACGAATATTTACGCGTTGCCAGATAAAAATGGCATAAAACTTTTGGCGCCCAGTGCAAAAGTGCAGAGTGCAAAAGTGCAGAGAGTTGCCCCGGAGTTGCCCCCGCACAAAGAACGGACAGCAAAGCAGCAAACAGACGGATAGACAGACATGCAACATGCATTGCGAACAAGCAGAGAGAGAGAGAGAGAGGGGGACAGGGACAGGGAGGGGGAGGCAGAGTAGCTCTGAGTGGCAACAACCCCAAAAAGTATCTGTTAAGTATAATTTATGTATGGCATGCGAATGGGGTCTTAAAAAACAATGCGTTTCGCTTACTAAAAGCATATAGAACTTGCTCTCTCTCTCTCTCTCTCTCCATTATCTCTCTCGCTCTGTCTGTATCTACATGCACAATATTGCATCAGAAATCTGATATTGTTATATGTACACTGTCTAACCAGCTGCAGGTATTGCTACGGCTAACATCTTGTTGTGCAAATAAATTCACATTATGAAGACGCCAGGTTAATTCTCTGTGTGTTCATTTGACAAATGCATGCACTGAGAGAAAATCGTGGTGGCTTGTATTAAAACGATTACTATTTATTGTAGAGTATACACACACTTTTCTTTAAAAAAGTATAAACAGAATATTTTATTATTTATTTACTTTATTTTATTTATTTATTATATTAATATATACACTTCATGAATATATCTTATGAAATTTTTATACTTCACTATGGTACAAATAACTACACTACAGTAAGAGTATACAATAAAAAATAAATAAAAACAATTTTGTATTTTATCACAAAAAACATATTAATAATAATAATAATAATAATAATAATTATATTAATTAAAAATTTGAAGACTTTGAACCGGTACCAAAGCCAATAGATGACGATATTAAAACCATATTCCAATTTCCCAGAGTGAAACGTATAGTTTTATGCTAGTTGCTTCATTTTGAGTTTTTCTTTAGTAAAGTTAATATAATTATAATTTATATATTTTAAATATTTATGCGAAATTATGCGAAATACGCTGCGAATGCAATTGCATTCCCACGAGTTGTTTGATTACAGAAATAAAAGCCAAGTTGAGTGTTGTCAATTGCAACATTTTACATATTTATGAATAAAGCTACCTAAATGAAGCTACATATGTGAGTGTTTTGAAGCACATATATGCATTTATACACACATGTGTGCGTTAGTATGAGTGCTTGTATTATTATTTCTTTTCTGTTATGCACAAATGTAACTGTGACTGTGACTGCAGCTGCAGGCTAACTTGCTTGCCAGCCATGCAGAATTTTTCAATTTTCTTGGCAGCCTGCACAAATGTAATTTATTTTGCAAGTCACACAGATACACATATACAGCTGCACACACACACACACACATGCAGTTAGTCTGTGAGACTCAAAGGCAGATAGAGAATTTTTGCTTTTGGCTATAGAGCAACGCAATTAACCTTCATGTCTTTTTGGCAGTTGTAGGCCACTTGTGAAAATCTTCAAATTATATCTCTGCTCAAGCACATGCACAAGTGTGTCTGTATGGGTGAGTATCTGTGTGTGTGTGCCTTAAATGCTTGCTTATTGAAATATTCTCCATTGTTGCCACTTGAAAACAAACTTAAATATACACTCAAAAGTGCAATTGCTGTGCAGCTTAGGCTCAGTCTTCACTCTTAGCTCTCAGTCTTGGCCGTAATTTTGAGTTTTACCTCTGCCATTTCAGCATTAGTATTTACCATATGCACTTTGTTTGAACGGTAAAGGACTGCTAATTGCACACACTTCAATTGAAGTTGCAGTTTTTAAGCACCCTTGCAAATCATAAGGGAGTTCTAAGCTCATAAGCCTAAGTACTTGCTGCAGCTTATTCGCATGCAGCGATGGCTTTAAACCTGTTAAATTATGCTCTTAAAATTTAAAATACAGTATTAATTTGAAACAATTCTGTAAAATAAATGTAAATAGTCGAAAACGAGTGGTAAATAAAATATTGGGCGACATATTCTAGTTTGTGGCGCTCAACGTGGGAAAAATACTTCATAAAAATACGTTAAGCTCTGGATTTAAAATATTCAGTCGAAAAAACTACATTTATATTGAATCGAAAGCATATTTATACTTTATTATTTATCAACTTATATTTCTAAATTTAATTTTACTGATAGGTAAGAAATTTTTCTTTTCTTGAATGGCTCTCTAATTGCTCAAGCTCCAATCGGCAAAGTTGGTTTTTGTTACATTTAAATCAATATATAAACTAAAATTTATACCTAATTCTTACCAATTTTTTTTCTTTGTTCACTTCTTTATGTACACAGTTTTATTTATATTTTATTAATTAAATTTCAATAAAACTGGTATTTTAATTTGTTTTTACAGCTATTGTATGTACACAAATTAATTTATATTTTTCTTTTTTTTTTCAATTATCTACAAAACAGATATTTTACATATTTATTTTTACAACCATTGTTTACTTTTTTATGTACACAATTTAACATGCATTTTATATTTAGATTTTCTACACAACTGCTATCTGCTAATAGAAGGAAATTTCACACATTTATTACGCTACTGTCAGGAGTGGAAAGTTGGATAATGGAACACAGGCTCGCACTTGTACATAGAGGAATGAGTAAACCGAAATAAAAGCTTGATAAAAATAAATAAAAGGGTGGAAAAACAGTTGGCCATGGCTGTCTGCCAATAGTCAATTTTTTGTACAGTATGCGCCTAAAATTTCGACGCAGCGCAAATAGAGAGGAGGCGAGAAATACTATATAGTTTTCATGAAAAGTTGTGAAACAATAAAGTTTGCCAACAGCAATAGACAGACAGAGAATGGGCGAAACATTGGTAAATATTTGTGGTCTGTTGTTAATACTCAAACTATTTCGATATGCACTCGATTATTGTAAAACTTTTTGTATTCGAGTGCTTGTAGATAAACAAAATACGTATCAAAGTCAGCTGTTTGGTATTTGGCTGGCTTTTAATTAGAGCACTGCATAGGTAATTACAGGCAAAAGTTTTCACTACAAAATGCCATGAAACGGCTTCAAATGTCAACCTATCATACGTACTCAAACTTTGTCTTTGGCGCTAAAAGGCGACTTGGCCACGTGCACAAATTAAAATTCTAGCATCGTCAAAGGCGCAAAAACAAAAAGCGTCAACTGTGCACTAACGCCAGACAACAAGATACACAAACATCTTACCAAAAGGCAGAAGAACATCGCACATCTCTTTGCTTTTTTATGTCCTGTACCCATGAAATGGGTAAAAACAGGGTTAATAACTTTGTGCGAGTTATGTAACCCCACGTGATGTATATATTCTTGATAAACACTACGAGCTGAGTCGATTTAGCTCTGTCGTCTGTCTGCCTGTCCGTTTGTTAAAACCCTGAATTATTGGAAATCATAAAAGCTAGAGAAAATGATCAAGTGTATCTAAGAAATACTAGTATATCTACATAAATTCTGTCTATCGTAGTTCGTGGAGATTATTAATTTCTACAAATTATTCAATATTCATTATAATTGGTACATAATTATGAGAGATATTATGCATCAAAATTTTGCATATTTCTTTATTTCGCACATACAAGCATGAAATAGCAATTAAAATATTTATATAACTATAAATAATTCAAATAATACTTTTTATTATTATTAAATTAATAATTACTGCATTTTAATCATACTGTGGGATAAAAAAAATGTTTATAAATTATATTTTTAGTAGAGGGTATAATGCACTCTACAGTCCGACTAACCGGCTTCGCCCATTCTGGTTTCGCAATTGTCTAGACTCAAATCAAAGAACTGCGCCACATTGTGAGCCACGTGCGCCAAGTCTACACAGCTCGTGGCGCAATCAATGCAAGTCTGAGTTCCTGAGGTGGCCAGCAACCACATGGCATACTATGGTAGTTGCTGCCAGACCATGTATCCCGTGTATTCCATATATCCCATGTAACCATGACTCCAGGCGACTTCAATTAGAGCAGTTGGCAGGCGCGCGTGTTTTGATTTGCCACGTCTTGGTTAATTAAAGTCCATGCAGACGGCGTTGTTTGCTTACCAAACTGAAGCCAACGCTTAAAGGTTGCAGAGCCACAGACAACAGGAAATAAAAACTCCAGCAAATTCGATTTGGGTCTAGTTCCGAGAAAAGAATAAAGTTAAGGCAGCCAGAGCAGACTTGCAAGGGTTTTCACATCAACTGAGCAGCAAATATAAGCAAAATTATACGCAATACGATTTGAAGTACTTCATATTTGTCAAAATAACGAGATTAACGATTTATTTTTGCTCTCTTAAGTCGAAAATATTCTGAAAATATATTTAAAGAAGCTTATTTTTAATGATCTAAAATAAGAAGCCGCCTCCAGAAACCTAATCCCAAGATCCCTTATTAGCAGTCCTTTACTCAAGCCGCTGAGCAGTTGCAATAAATGAATTTTTTAGGCAAATTGCAAACATGTTATCTTCGATTGATAAGGCCATTTTGGATACAATAAACTGGAAGAAAAACGGCAGGTATATAATTCAGTGTTAAACAAATTTTATATGGTTTTTATAATACTTATTAAATATACAAATATATTTAGTTTCTTGGCTTTATTTCTTGTCATTTCTATTTGTATAATGTATAGTTTAAGTTTGCTTGAATTGTTTTTATTTTTATATTTATGTTAATGCTATTCTATTTGCTATGAATGCTATTCTATTTATCAATCTTGTTTTAGTTTACAAATTTTATGCTGTTAATAAATTATAAACTTTAAATTAAGCCAATTAATGTCAGAAATTATGTAGCAAATATTTGTTATTTTGAAAAACACAAATTGCTTATCGTTTAACGCTTTTAACAGTTTCAGCGAGCTTTAATCGTTATTTTGCTTGTAGTACAAATATTGACATAAGTAAAGCCTAACCACTGCGTAGCTAGTTGAGGCCGGAAAGCAATCCATTTAAGTCCGCTAAATGTTTATCAAGGTTTCACACTTGCCAAGTCAAGATATGCAGGGGACAGAAGCCATTTCTCAGGCACACGTTGGCAATGCATTCGCCTTCTCTGTCCAAGTCCCAGTTCTCTCTGACTTTCTCTCTCTGTCTCTGTCTCTGTTGCTGTCTCTGTCTGTGAAACAAAAGAGCTTTTAACATGGCTGCGTGTGTGCGCGCAACCTTTGGCCGATTAAACATAAATCCCTATAAAGCAACAAAGTAAAAAATTGCCAACGAGCCAAGTAAAAACTTTGGCAAAGTGCTCAACGTCTTTGCCGGTTCTTCTACTCTTACTCCCATTTCCTTTCCCTCTCCTTTCCACAGTTCTCCCTAGTTGCTCTTGTAGTTGTTGTTGTTGTTGCACGTGCTTATCCTCATTCCCATCCTTGCACTATGGTTTTATCATGTGTTTTTTTGGCATTAAGTCGATTTGTTTTTATTTCAGAGCTAAAAAATAGTGATTTAATATTAACAATAATTAAATTGAATTAAAAATATATGGATTTTTGTTTTTACGGTCGCACTGATTTATTGGAAAACTCGCAAATTTAACTGATTATCGATAGTAATATTAGAAGCAAAGATGGCGATTTTATTGTGTTCAGAGATACACACAAAAATACAACCCATTTATTAAGGGCATAATGAAAAATTTAGTTCTATATTTGCTATGAATTTCGGATTGGTTTAAATTATTTTATATTTCACATAATTTTTATTATAATACAATCATCTATGGCAAATCTGTACCAAATCAGATCTAAATATATTTTTCAAATTTATCCCAAATTCACGCAAAAACACCCATAGTGCCTTGTCGCTGTCGCCGTTGACGACAACAACGAGAGGGGCCTTTGAAGTTGCCCCTGCGGAGCTCAGGAGCTCAAAGGCGGCGAAGGCATCCCAGTAATTTATATGCCGTGCACAAGATCATTGCTGTTAGGGCATTAAAAACTTAAATAGTTTTAATTCGGCTGAAATATGCAGGCACGAAACGTGCATTCCGCTCTGCACGGCAGACACTGCGTATGCTTGATATTTATATAATTGAGCAACTCACTTAGGCCACTGTGATTAGCTGGCTTGGCTCCTGCCATCTTTTGACATTAATAATATGCAATACTTGGCTGGTTTTGTTTGGTTTTTTTGCGCAGCCTTTCAGCCTTTGTCCAGGCAACCGCAAAAATTTAAATAAAGCCAATCCCAATGCTGCTGTTCCCGCTCTTGTTCTTGTTCTTGCTCTTGTTCTTGTTCTGGTCTTGGCCCCGGCGAATTGATTTGAATGGCCGCAGGGGCGGTTGGCAAGAATAACAATAAACATTACTATCTGCTTCATTGGTTATTTGCTTATTTTGTGCGGCAAAACAGCAGCAGCCAAATTGAGGAGAGAAAGAACATTTTAAAAAGCCAGCGCAAAGACAGGCGCTGCTTATAAAGCAATATATACAAGTACACTCAGAAAAATGTGGAACCAATTGTTCTACGAAATTAAGACTTAAGTTAAACTAAATTCTAGTGCAAGTTAAGATAAAATTGAGCATGATCTAAGACCAAATAGTGAATTGATAATACAGCATAAAGTTATAAAAATTATACAAAAAAAATTTAATTTTATTATTATCTGAAAAGTGCATGAAAAATTCGAAAATACATATAAAATGATCTTAGCAACAACCAGTAAGGACAGGACAGAATATCGGAAGCCTTCTCACAGTCGGACGTAACTGACAGTATTTTTTGTTTGTTTGTTTGAATAATACATTCATAATATATTTATCAAATATATTTAAAAAATGATCTTAGAAATGGAAATTTAAAGAAAGAATTAATTTATTGTATGCTATTAAAATCTGAAAAGTGCATTAAATACTAATTAAATAATGAAAATGATCTTCAAATTAAGAATATTCAAAAAGTTCTTAAATGAAGAAATTCTTTCTTAGACGAAGATTTTTCTTGCTGATTGAACTGTTGCTAACGGAATATTCTGCAGGAAAACTCATGATTTTTCTTGCAGTGCATATACTAATATCCTCCGAATAAAAGAAACCATTCGAACTCAACCCGCGACAATCGCATGAAATCGCATTGAATCGATATTCGCTGGCTTTTGCCTTTACCTTGCTCATGGCCTGCAGGGTTTTCCTTGGCAGTTGATTTCTTGGTCGGGCAGAGTTACGTCCTGGTCTCACTTGCAGCAGCCTAAGCTCTGAGCTGCCCAATTTTTGGTTTCAGACTCGGTTTCATTATTCTTGCTTGCCCGCGAGAGCGCCGACTCGAAGAGAGTGGGCGCCAAGTGTTCCTGGGAACAGTTGCGCTCTCTTATACTAGGCGGTTAGAGGCGAGGTTTTGTGTGCAGAGTTTCGACTGCTGCGGGAAGCGGAAGTAAAATATGTAAACAAAAAGCCATTGATAGTGCTTATCAAGTAGCGGCTGTAACAAAACACACACTCACAGCCGTTTTGAGTGGGGACGTGAGAGGCTAGTGATAACTGGGTGTTAGCTGATGCGGAGTATAAGATGCAGGAAAGCCAACTGAGAGCAGCCTGAATAATGAATCGACATTTCGGAGAGTTCAGTTCGTAAAGTACGCCGATTTGTCTTATTTATGGCATTAACTTCAGTCGAAGACGCTTTAAACAAGTTTGTGGGGCATTAAAACAAATCAAATTAGGCGAATTTATATTTTTTACCTTTTTATGCCAAACAAAGATTTTATTTTTAAATTCTTAATTATTTATCTTATTTAATAGTTGAATAAATCATTAATTTTGCTCTTTGTTGCTATATTAAATTTATTATTTTTGATTTAAATTATATATATCTGTTTTATATCCGTTTTGTATTTTTATTAATTTTTATAAACAACTATTTATTTATTAATTGTTGTAAAAATAAACTATTTATATTTTATTAAAAATATAATTAATTTCCCCTTTATTTATATTTATAATGCAGCATATTCCCATTTTTTGCAGTCATATTTAAATGCTTGGTAATTAAGTTGACAAAAAAAAATGATATTTTAGAATAGAATGGATTATTGAATGTCATTTATACCGCATTTATCTAGACATTTTATGCTGGTGTCGCTCGCTTTGATTTCGCTTATTCCGAGTTGCTTAATTTTTATTTGATAACCCGCATTTTTATGCATTTTTTACGTCAGGCTATAAATCACATACCGCAAAGCACTAAAAATAAAAATATAAATAAAAATAAAAATGAAAGCGAAAATGACGCTCTCGCGCGCAGTGGCTCTCAAACTGTGCGCGCTCTCGCAGGCACAAAACTCACCACGAGAGCTGGCGCTGCCGTCCAACTGGTTCGGTCTGCCATGCAGACTGGCAGCCAGCGGTTCGGTCGCACTGCAGTGCAGCAGCCAGCTGCTCGCACAGGCTGGGAACAGTTGCAGGCGCACAAGTTGCGTCGAACACGCACAGCCGAAGTGGGCTCGAACGCGCTGAAGCTCGTCGGAGCGTTGCGGCCAAGCAGTCTCAAAGCGAACGCCGTTAGCGACAGACACAGACGGGCCCCCCAGATTCAACGCAGACGCAACGAGCGAGGGAGGAGCGGGGAGTTGGCGCCGTGCGTGAAAATCCAGCCTAACCTACAATCAGTTTGGGAAATCCCACTAGGTCAGCGACAAAGTGCCGGATAAGCGCCGGATAAAGGCCCAGTCTAGCCAGGATCACAGACTCCGACGAATAATCAGAATATAGAAAAGTGCAAGTGAAAATCCGCAGGAGAAGCGTCGCGAGTGCCAGCGGGGCATGCGGGAAGGGGCGGGCGCACTCGACATGTTGAAACATGTGTAAATGCTAACGAGCGCGTGTTGGATTTGATTGATTTTGATTGACAGGGCACTCAGCAGGGGCCACCCAAGTGGAAATGCTTGAAGCGCTCGAAAGGCGTCTCAGATTTCAACAAACAAAAGTGCACACGCTGACAATACCCTGTAAAATTTAAATACTCAAAAGAAGCATGAAAATAGCGTCTTCCGCTATCAGCAAATGCCCACAAAAGAAGCATAAAAATACGCGCGTAAAAAGCGAATTGCAATAATAAAAGTTATAGTTATATATCGGCTGTATACTATATAGTGAAAGTCGGCCAATCAACTGCACACAGCGAAACAAATATAGTAAAAATAATAAAAATAATAAAAAACAAGAAAACCGTTGAGCTAAGCAACTTTTCTTGATATTTTGCTTTTTTCCCCATCTGCCATTTTTTCTGCTGTGCACGCGCGTGTGTGTGTGTGTTGTGTCTTCGTGTGTGTGTGTGTGCGTGCGTGCGTGTCAGTGTATTGGTGTCATATAAAAAGGATAAAATATTCCCACATTGATTCGCTCGCAGAGGAAATCCTCATATCTGACAACAACAACAATAGTATCACTCTAACCACATCCACCAAAAGTTGGACGCATCGGTAAACTTCTCGCAGCCACTGTCGACAGGGTAAGTTACGGTATTCCCATATCTAGTATTTCTGTTTCTATTTCCATGTCCATTTCTAATCTCTGCTGAGTATTATTGCTGACAGTCCGAGCCCGGTTGGCACATAAAACTTAACAATATTGCCATCATAGTTTCAGCCATTTTTGAACTTTTTATATCCCTAACCTTTCGCATCATGTTGCAGGTTTCCCTCCCCCTCACCCTTAGCATCTTTATGGGATTTGCTCAATTAAGTTGCTACAAATGTCCGTAAATAAAAGCAATATCTGCATGATTTCCGTTCGGATTTATTGGGATTTGAGCAACTTTGAACTTTGCACATCCCAAAGTTGAGCTGAGTTCAAACGAATGGCTTGAATATCTTATAAACTTTCTTTAAACTTTTGCAAAACTCGCAGCAGAAAAGGTATTTTCGTATTTTAGTAGTATAATCTTTCATTTCCATAAATAAATGCATCGTTTTAGTTTATACTTCGGATTTCAACTAGTCTCTGTTTGATTGCTTTGGATATATCAATTGGAATATATGAATTTATTTTATATTTTTAATAAAAGTTCAAAGAAACTTTCAAATAATTAATATTAAATATTGTAATGTCTTTGATTTGTTTTTCGTTTCTTTAGGCTGCAAAAGGATATATTTTGTTTAAAATGATATCTGTTAAAAATAATTTAGATTTTCATTAATTTTGTGAATATTTACAAAAGCGAAATCAAGCGAAATTAATTCGGAGTATTTTATTTTTGGTATTTGATAATCTTATGCTTGCTTTCTAAATATACGAATATTCCTACTGCGGATTAACCATAAATCCATAAATTTAATTGGAATCACGTAAGACAACATTTTGATAAGAGTACCAAGATTACCGGATAAAAAGGAATTCAGTATAGGGATTCTAAAAAACTGATTTCCATTTACACAATATCAAATACATTTTGTTTTATGCACATATACTAACTTTCTTGGGTTCGTGGGGATTTTTTTTTATTATTAATAATAATTTACACTTCTGTTTCAGAGACACAAGAAAACAAAACATAAAAGCAATTTATATCGAACAATTTTACAAATGTAACTAACACGAATTGTATTTTTTACGATTAGTTTTTATATTAGATTGAAATCGGTTTTTGTAAACATTTTATTCTCATTCCATTTTGATTTTATTTAAAGAATGCTGAATATTCTACACTGGTGCAGCAAAAGTATTAAATATATATAAATATTAAATATATAAAACATAGAGTTAGAAAAGATATTGAACATTTAAAATAACATAATACTGAATAAACTAAAGTCTCTCCAGTAATGAGAGCCATATGTACACCAAATTAAATGTTTACAATTATTTTAATGGCTTTAACTCCCACAAAAGATGGGATTTATAGACTAAACAATTGAGATAGCTTTTGATAATGCTGCTATTACAGCTTTTCTCCCATTTCGCTTTTCCGTATTATTCACATTCTATGTTAGCTTCATGTGAAGGTTTTAATCCACCCCCAAATATTAAAATATCTGTGCATGTTTTGTGCCAAAAATTCCTGGAATTAAACAAGTTTGTTGTTCTCACAACTACAGGAAATGCGCTTAGTCTCAACTTTTAATTGGTTTTTTGTGCGTCAATTTAAATAGAGTATGTATAATTATTGTAGTCGATTTGCATTCATGCCACAGCGACCTTTATTCAATTTGGCATTTGTGCAGAGTGCCACGGCCAAGGGGCAAATTAAACCGAATGCCAACAGACGCAACCCTTTTCATAGCAAATTTAATTAATAACAAACCAAACGGACAAACACGCACAAAATGCCAGAAAAAAGGCAAGTTTTAAATGTTTTCGTTGCGGCTGTGTAAATTGTGAGAATTTGTAAATTTTAAAACTCAGACGCCCGAAGATCAGCCACAACAAAAGCGGCCAAAAAATCCGCATGAATGGGGCAAGGGAAGGGGAGGGTGCGGGGGATGCGGTGATATTTGAAGTGCTCATTGAAGGTTCAGTTACGGTTTTTTAGGTAACGTGTAACCGGCACCTGTAAATATTTGTAAGCCCCATGAAAACTTATGCCTGTAAGAAGAAAAACGGCAGCAGCAAAAGTTTCCCGAGGCATTGGCTTTTCAGCAGCATTTGGTGGCGTGCAAATGAGAAAATTCATTATTTAACATTAATTAGGGCTTATTATGCACATTATCAACACAAAGAGCGACAACAAGCCACACACACCCACACACACACACAAACACACACTCACACACATGCAGCCATATGCTAACCATATTAAATGTCAACCAGAGTCGGAGTCTCGCACACATATGCAAACAGAGAGACAGGGCATAGATGTGGGAGCACAACTATCACCCACACTAACAAACAAAGACAGAGAGAGCTAAAGCAAGATAGAGAGAGAGAGAGAGAGAGAGAGAAAGAGTGAGAGGAGTGAGAAGCGCACACAGAGGGAAAAATAGTGTGCCAAAATAAAGTATAAATCAACTCAATTTCAGAATATCACATCTGAACGAAAAATTCTAGAAATATATTAAATTATTTTAATATTACATATCTCCAAAATAAATATAAAATACTTTTTACTATGATAAAATAATATTATTTAAATAATAACGATATGCTAATAAGAATGAAATATTTCATAATTGTTCAAATATAAATTATTTCAAACAATTAAAAAATAATAAAATTGTAAAATTTCATTTTTATTTATTATTAGACTCGAATCTAACCTTTTGCTTGTGCTTGATATAAGTTCTGTCTTATAAAACTGACACTCCGCTTCTTAAATAAATACATGATTTAAAATAATTGTTAATAATTTAAAAGAAATATTAGAAATATTATTAAATTACTATTTTATTTTTATTCATTTTTAAATTGGCATACATTTAAATCTATAATGTTTGCTATAAGTTCTGGCTTTTCAACTAGATAACTTGTCTGCTTAGTGAAGCTGTCAAGTTGAAAAAACCGCAATTTTAGGATGTTTTCTCTCAGTGTACGGTGTGTTCATAATTCAGCCAGAACTATGAAGCGTGGGCAGGGGATAACAGGAAGTGTGCGAGTAATAGCAAGGACAGCAAACACGAAACAAGAGCAAAGAAAGGGAGCGCAGGCTGTTTAAATTATTCAGTAAATTGTTAAGTAAATAACATGAGAGCACACGTTAAAAAGACAGCCAAAAAACAACAATAACAATGGCAACAACACGGCCAAAATGGCGTGTCTCCCTGTGCTACCTGTCCCACTCTCTCACGAAAACACAATGGTGATGATGGGCAGACAGCGACGACGATAATGATGATGATGATGCTGATGACTATGAGGATGATGTGGCTGTTGATGGAGATGGCGATGGCGATGGCGACGGTGATGATTTTGTTGCTGGTGCTGACACAACGCACTTGCACAATAAAATAAACACGGAATGTGCCAGAAATCCGTAAAACGAATACGGTCTAAGGCCAGATGAGCGACTAGACCCTCAGGCGGTACAGGGTGTTGGCTCAACAATCCGCAGTCTCAACCGCAGTTAGTGCCTCCTGCCTGTTTGCCCATGCAAAGGTGAAAGTCTTACTTGCGGAGCAAAAAAATGGTAGCCGGAAGCGGAAACAGCCATGAGTGCTGGGTTGCGGCAAGGCATAGAGTCTGGTTAACCAAATAAGCAAATACCAAACATTATGTTAGCAATGCAAACATGGAAAAACTTTAAGTTCTTTTGAGTTGAAACATGGCAAAGCCACATAATTAAAATATTAGTAACAGAAACTAGACTAAGTTGTGATTAAATAAGGCTAAAAAAGCAATCAAATGCGGTTCGCATATTATTATTATTAAATCAAACAAAACCTAATTTAGATGTTGATGGCGTAAAAAACTTGCAATTTACTTGGCAAACAAGCATATTTTAAATTGCATTTTTTATTGACATTCGAGAATTTTACTATATAAATAGTTTTCTAATTAATTATACTAGATTTAATTAATTGTATTTATTATGCATGTGTGTTTAGATGCTTTGCACGAATAGGAATTATAAACTTTATTCTTATTAAGAAATACTACCCCTAAAAATAATAAAATAATATTTATCAATAAATATTCATAAATAATGGAAATTTACTGGTTATGCTGTCATAAAAGGTGCTTTGTGCAAACAAATAGCAAACTACCATTCATAAAACGTGAAAGCACAAAAAATAAAAAAAATAGAAGTTTATATACATTTAGTTCTAAGCGTTTATAGTTTCAATTGAAATTTATTGGCCAAATAAATTGCTCACATTTTTTATAAATTGAATGAAAAGAAAATGAGTTATTCTACTTAGTTTTATATAAATTTCTGATAAATTTAAACGATATATTACAATTTAATATATTATTTTTATGGCTTTATATTGACTAAAGCATTTATTTGTAATTTTATATATTAACAAATTAAAGCATTTAAATATATATTTTTATTACCATATATATTTTTTCTATATTATATAAATACAATAAATCTAAGCAAATAATTTTATAATTTTATTATGAAAAGAATTTTAATAGGGTAAAATACAAATACATATAAATAATACATATAATGAAAAATATTGCGGGATTATTTATATCAAGGAATACATAAATTTTATCTTCAATAAAAAATATTAAACAAGGCTTTAATTTAACAAGATGTTAACGTATCGTATGAACTTTGAAGTTTTATCTTCAATTTGTAACAGATTTAAAGTTTAATAACATTGTTAATTCAGTAATAAATCTGTTTATCTGTTCAATATTTTCCTGCATAGACGCATAACTGTTCAAGTTGTTGAACGTGATGTAACAATGTATTACTTTCTGCTGTTTGTCTATATCTGAATGCCTGTTCTATATAGTCATGACGTTCTTTGCACTCTCAGTATGGAGCTTACGCACACAAATGAGATGCAGAGTAAACAGTGATTGCCGGGGCACTTTACACTTTCTTCCGAAACCCTTTGGAGACGGTCTAATTTAATGGCAGAGAGTGCTGCGTGGCGTCGAATGTGCCATAATTTATGCGGGCTTCAAGTCGAAATGTTTGCATAAACTACATATACTATGCAAAAGTATGCTATGGACATCGGAGAAGGAGTAGGAGTAGGTGGGGGCGTGGCAGGGGCAGCTGCTGCCAAATGCGTGCCCCATGGCAGACACAAGTTGCCCGGGCACATTAACCAAAATTGATTTTCGATTTTTTCCCCAAGGAGAGCAGCAGGATAGATAGAACAGGGTGCCGAATCTCATGGCACCGCACGTTTTCTGGGTTAATATTACCAAAAAAAAAAAAAAAATCAGGAAAACATCAGCAGCAGCAGCAGTAGCAGCAGAAGCATTAGAAAATAAAGCAATTTGTTTTGCGAATTTTCGAGTTATTTTGCTGGTTTTTTGTCAGTTTTGTTGCTGGCCAAAGTTTGATTAGTTTGTTTTGCCTGTATGTGTGCCAAAGTAGAGACTAATGTTATTAATGTTTTTATATAAGCTTGTCCGCAGCTTATCGTTGCCAGCATACGTGCGCTTTGTCAACGTTTGCTCTAGGTTTTAGCCAAAGTTTTAGCTTGTTTTTACAGAGTTGCCGCTTGCCTAATGCCAATGCAAATGCCTCTCGTCTCTGTGTGGGTGTGTGTGAATGTGTGTGTGTGTAGGTGTGTGCATACTATACTATAGTTTATCCTTTGGGTCGTGTTTTAGAGCTGCTAATGGCAGCGCTTTAATATGCTGCCACTCGGTGCGCTTTTGGCTTTTTTGGCTTTTTCCAGCTGCACTTTGACGACCTCAATGGCGGGCTAAGCTCTGGCTCTCGGACCTTGTTTGCTGGCCTGTTTAATAAGTTGAAAGTGGCACGAGAGTGCACAACTTAACCTTGACAACGTCGCTTTTTGTAATTGGAATATATTGAGACTCTAAGTGCAGCACGGCAACATTTGCTCCCTTTTAGCTTTTGCAGCAATTAGCGCAACGTTTTTGGACTTTGGGGCATATGCTGAAGGCTATTAAATGTTGTTCTCAAATGCTGTTAATGAGTCAATCCAATGCGAAGCATGAATACTTTTCACAGTAAGGCTTTTGAAAAAATAAAACAAAAATAGTTTTAAATGTATTAAATAACATAATGCTGGCAAAAATTCTCGCTAGTTGAACTATCGTTGGGCGAATTGTCGATGTCGAACTCTTGTTGAACCAACTCTTGTTAGCCCATATTCTTCGAAATGAAATAACGTACGTAACCCGACTGTATAAGACCCTGTACTTAAGGACAGACAGAGAGACAGACAGACAGATCGCCGTATATATATATTTATTTACTATGTGGGTATACTTCACATTTAATATTAATATAAATATTAAAGAATAAAATGCGTAAAAATTCATTAAAGAAGATTCATGAAAAATAATAATAATAATAATATTAAATAAAATAATTTCAAATGCATACATGTTCAATTGTCATTTTAGAGCAAACGTTGGCATTTTAAATTAAATGGTTACAGTTGGAATTTAACATAATTAAGGCAATTGATATATTCTGCGATAAAACGAATAAATTGTTAGCATTTTCATATTTTATTATGATAAATTACACCTGCCAGTGTGACTTAACATTGAAACCGCTGTATGCCTGAGGCAGTTATTATTTTATATTTTTTATTCCGTTTATGTTATTGTAAAACGCTGACTGCGAACAAGGCTATAGATTTCACTGTATGCCACAACAAAAATCTATATTCGCATTTAATTTGCTTTAAATTTTTGCTCATTTGGCTGTCATTTGGCTCACAGAACTCCCGATGGGCTCAATCAATGTTGAAAGCCACATCCTTGCCCACATTCTGGCCCCGTAGCCTCAAGCTGACCATGACGAAAACAAATGGGCGTGCAAAATGCCAAACAAATCAGTCGCAATTACGCGCCAGAGTTGCCAGACTGGCGGAGAGAGTGAAACATAGAAGGAGAGAGAGTGTGAAAAAAGAGGCCAAGAGGGCAATAGGGCAACAGAGTAACAGACCAAGGGGCAGGCAGTAGGGGCAGAGACATGGCTTTGAGAGGCATTGAACAAATGTAAAACATTAAATAATTTCATTTTCGTTTGGCGTAATGCGCCACCAGCTCAATCAGAAAGTTAAGCAAACAAATTGCAAAATGAAAACAACCAGCAAAAAGTCGAATTTATAATATTATTTTTTTTATACATATATATATATTTCTTGTATAGAGCGTCTGCATGGCAAAAATACAATACAACGGAGGCTTTACTCCATTTTTGAGGCAACGAAAGCAATTTCCGTTCGTTAAACCTACATTTCGAAATTAAATTTCTTACACTTGAAAAGTTCGCGTGCTTCAATATTGCCAGGCGTTTCTCATTTGGTTCCTCCCCAGCGCAATTATGCTGCTGCTTTACTGGGAACTCTCCTTCTCTCCTCTTCCCCTTCTCTTCACTGCCCCTCCGAACAACCGAAAGCACCCCAGTCAACTGCCAGTCTCTGCACTCTAACCACCCTCCACCTGCCACACGCTGCTCCTTCTAGTCTCCTCCTCGCCGGAAAGTGAGTTGTAATATGCCGCGTACGCTCCGAACAGCGCCTTTAAAAACTTTCCCAAAAGTAGTCCGAAAAAAATCATTAAAAAATATGTACATGGAAATATTATGTAAACAAATGCAGAGTCCTCTTCCCCTCTGGACAACAGGCTACTCTTCCTGACCCAGCGACTCATTACGACCTTCGACTACGTCGCGTAGCAAGCGTTGCCGAAAATGTGCGGCACAGTCGGGCACAACCTACAAAATGAAAAGCAGTAACAAGCTTTTAAGATAATCAAATTCTTATTGTGTAAAAATATAAATAAATTATCTACAAAATTCAAACCACCAATTAACGAGTTTTCGACACACATTAAACGTCTATTTAAATATTTTATTTTAGAATTATTTTAGAAATCATATCACAAATTCTACATTTAATTCTTTGATACATTTTAATTCTATGACCATACATGGATGTTAGCCGTTAGCTAAATCTATGCTTATTTTAATAAAAAATTTGCAAAAAGAAGGGAAATATTTTAAAATAATATTTTACATATATTATTTACAATATTTTTAAACACAAATCTTTGATTTCCGATATTTAGCTGTCAATTTTAAAAATATATGATTAAATATTTATTATCTTCTTAAGTTTTCCACCCAAACTTCAGATACCTATTAGCGTTTTTTAGGTACAGGCTCTGAAAATAAATGTAGGAAAAGTTGAACACTGTTTACCAACGTAGCGGCTGCTGTGGTTGCCTCTGCCCGATTTTTTCTGTGCTTTCCTTTTGTTTTTTGTTGCTTTTTTGGCGCAGGAAAAATTGCTGAGTATTAAATATCTATTGAGTAGAATATTGCGGCATAAATTGAGGCACGCTGATGGCTGTGGGAAATACTGTGCTTGTTTTTCATTATGCTGCGCGTTTCAGATTGCTGCTTTGGCAAAATATTGTAGGCTTAATTGAGGTATTATTTGTGTCATCGATTGGTTCGTTGGGGTGCTTAAAGAAAGTTTACTTTCATATTTACCTCGCGAGTGCTATCTAATTTATATAATCCACTTAATTATGTATGAAACAAAAAGAAACAATGCCTGCCAGTTACCTCAGATTCTTTTCTGGTTTTTATTTTGCCAAAAAAAAGCAGGAGGGGTTGGCATAAAATTCCGAAAAAAAGATAAGCCCAACAGGGGCCAAAAAAAAAAAAAAATTAGAATAAAAAGGATACCGTTACGGCCAGAGACCGTCAATAAAATCTTTTTAAAAATTTTATTTGCATGCCCTTGGCGAGGACTCGAATGCTGTTTGAGAATTATAGCCTCCGGCCACTGGACTGAGCTCATAAAATGGGATATATATTGCCAATGCAATTTGTTGGCAGTTCCATCAGTATCTGCTTGCAAACTGTAATATATACTTTGAAAATGAAACATTGAGTAAGTTTATTTACTAGCCACAGCCGAGTCTATTTATTTTGTTAGGGACACGCGTCTATTTAGATGCCGGACAGATTAACTTACGATGTACCTCTAATATTTCAAGAGAATGCCAGGATACGGCAGCATGAGGCGGACATCCTACTCCTGCCAACTGTCTGGGCATGCTACGACGCCATTAAATAGAATATTTAATTTTATTGCAATCGTCGCTGTCGCTGTCCCTCTCGCTGTTCCTGTCCCTGTCGCTGTCGCTGTCTATGTCGTTGTCTTGTCCTCCGAAAATACGTCACACAAAGGGTCAGCTTGAGCCTGCCTGGAATAGGGATAGGGGATAGAGAGAGGGACAGAGTGGAAAAGTGAGAGCGGCGCGCATATTTCGAGGCTTAGAGCTTCAAATTTAAATTCCGTAAGCATCCCGAGGACATATTTGCATATTTTCATTTTTACATTCCCCCAAACAAAATATTTAAGCACGACAATTTTTACTTTATTTTTTGAGAGAAAACAAAACCAAAAAGTTATAAACATTTCTAATATGAAACCCTTTTTTCTGCTTCTTTTTCATTTCAGGTTACACGAAGCACAAGCAGAGCGCTGATTAAGCCGATAAAGGTACGTTTGGGCCAAGTTCTTTTAGACTGCAGCATTGTCAATATGAACAATGCACAGATACCTTGTAATATTCCTATATATTTTTTAAGTACGACATTTTTTAATTAATTAAACAATGCATTTTAGAAAAAACTTAGAGTTAACGGTCATTCGGCATTTTAACTACATATGTTTACCTAGGCCTTGTTTGATATATAATATTTTATAATATATAATATTTTTTGCAATTAATAACATTAAAAATCACTCCACAAATGAATGTATCTTTTGGGTAATTCCACTCACTGATCAGAGTATCCAAGTATCCATTTATGCAAATGGCATTAAAAATGCAAATGAAGCTTTGAAGTAACTTTTAATTTTTGTTGTTGGCAGATTCTTTTAGCTTTGACACACACTCAAATACATACATGTATTTATCTGTGCATCTGTCTGTCTGTTTGCTCTTACCTGTCTTTGTATTTGCTCATTCAATTTATTTATTTATTTACACATATTTTTTTTATGTATGCAGCAGTTTGAAAATCGTGCCATTCGTCAAAATTTGTCAGCCATATTTCATTGAGGTTTAAAAACAATATTTATACACTTTTTCTGCTGGCAGCAGAATATTTCGATTTCCCTATATTAACTTCAACCTGGCAGGGCACACACACAATCAGACAAATGGTCAAATGGCCAGGCGCAATAAAAACTCCATTTGATTTATGTACAGCTTAAACATTTCTGCCATGTTAACGCCAGGTCCAGGCTCTTTGGGCCATATAAAATGAAGTACACTTTTTGTCAACGCCGCTGACAAGTGTCTCCCCTCCCAAAACAAAATAAAAAATCACCAGAAGAGATTCAACAGCCTGTTTCCAGGTGCGTGCCTCCGACAGGTGCTTAAATGTGGCCACATTTTGTTGACGGACGTACATATATGTCCGGCTGTAATAAAAAGCAACTTAAAATGATTTGCGGTCAAATTGTTTCACTCTGATTCACTTTTAACTCGTGTGGACTTTGGGGAAACAATATTTACCAAGTCTGAACATGTCTTAAGTGGATTACGCTGACTTGCATTTATTTTCTATAATCTATAACTGAAAATTATTTTAAATAACTTAACTATTTTACTTGGCAAATAAGCTTTAATTTTTTGTGCTGATCAGGGAAACCACCAGAAATAAATGTGTATATAAGTTCATATTATTGATCTTCAATATAAAATCAAATATGAAAAACTTGCTCCCTTGAGTATGCAACAAACAATAAGTTCTTGTACTAGAAGGTATACTTAGTATAAAATCAACTTAAATATAAACGAAATTTCATTATATTTGACCGATTAACAATGTCTTTGTCAAGTATTTTTCAAATTCATTTCTATGATCAGTAATTTAACATTTTGGCAAGTGTTGTCGAACTCTCATCAAATATTCAAATTAATTTGAAGTACATTTAAGACACACTCAATGCTTTGATAATAATTTAATTAATTTGACAGCGAACACACATTGTTGCGGAGGTGAATTTAAGCCTCTCCGCTTGCCAAGGTTAAAAAGTAAATATGTAAATAAATGGCAACATTGTAATTTATTTTTAATGCATTAAAACTCAAGGTCTTAACTTGTGCGCCAAAAAATTAATTATCGCTGACAAACAGAGCCAACCAGAACTCCTTAAAGAACTCGAAGAAAGACCAGCATGGGCAGAGCAGATCAGTCGGACACGCACTACTGTAAAGTACCCTGTACCCAATATTTTGAATATAATTGAAAAATATTCTTAACATATTTTAAAAAGCTATAGGAAGTTTAGTAGCAATGATTTTTCTTACTGTTTCTCTAATAACTTCTGTGATTATTTACTGATTTCAATAAGATTTTTAGAAGAGATAAATATAATATTAGAGATTCTATTTTGTGAATAACAATTTACTATCTTGAATGTTATTTATCTTCGGTTTTTTTTTTAAATGGCATGATATTCACCTATTCTACCTATTCAACATACCAAAATGGTATACAGTTTTCGAGATAAACTCAGCCCGTGATCCTGATCAAGAATATATATACTTTGTAAGGTCTGTTATGCATCCTTCAGCCTGTTATTTACATTTACACAAAGTGGTTAACCCTGTTTTTACCCATTTCATAGGTACAGGGTGTAAAAATGATTGCAAGTCGCCTTCCCTCGGCCGCGGAATGTATGTAAGCCGCCTGCTTAGAGCACGCGTATTTCATTACAGGCGACAGCACTTGAGCGTTGTTAAGCTAAAAGTAAATTGCTTATTAAAAAGCAGCCTCAGCGCTTACAAAGATACATAGATACATGGCGAGGGTGGGGGTTGGGGCAGAGGATTGAAGGGGACTGCGAGTGAGACACTCATTTTCACTTCAAGTGGCAGCAAAAGCGAAAATTAAGTGAGTAGGAGCCACAGACAACATATGATAACAGCACAAAGAGCATGGAGAACGCCATGGGAGCGGGGGTAGCAGGTTAGAGGTAATGACAAAACGCCACAGCTGGAGCTTGAGTTAGAGTTAGAGTTGGAGCTGGAGCTGGATTGGGAGCTGTGACTGTTGCTGGCAGCATCAGCTCTGTTAGGGTCCTTGAAGCAATCGACTTAATGCTCAGCCTGTTGTGTATTTAGTTTGCATTTACATGACGAACACACATGCACACCAGCAGCAGCAGCATACTGTGGGCAAAAACACTAGATTTCTTGACATTAATTAATATACCGATAACGAAAAAAATATTTAACGTTAATTTTTAATTTAATCATGGTACATAACATTAAAGTTTAATGTTATTCCGATAAGTTCCGCCAATCAAAAGTGCATATATCGAATTTTGAAGCCAGAATCAATGCCAAAAATCAAGCATTTTTTCCCATAGTGCGGCAGCAGCACACACATGAGTGAAGCTGAAGCTGAGGATATTACAGGAAGGCATGAGAGGAAGGCACATTTAATTTTCTACACATTGTGCCATGTCCTGATAGATTAACTGGGTATCGACCAAAATAGCTATGTCCTTGTCAGGCACAAGCACATAAATGTCCTGATGGCTGATTGGATGACTGAAGCGGAGACTTAGGCAGGGTGCTAGGGTGGGGGGCTAAGGCTGAGCCTGCGACTGAAACATAGTTCAAAAGTCAAGGTAGCTGCTACTGGGGTTTTTTGGTCTCTGAGCATTCGATCCCTGCTTGGGTATAGTGCACGCTTCAATGAATTTTTCGCCAACGTGATTCGCATTAGAATGTGTATTCAAATGAGCACATAATTTGTTTGTTTGTCTGTGTGCAGTTAGATATGTATGCATAAATATCGGCAGAACGCAAAACGCCGAGGCGCTGAGCTGTTGGCATTTTATGAGTGCAATTATGGGGCTAAGGGGGCGTATGCGTAACGTGCGTAACATCGGGGTATGAGGCGTGCTTGAATGTGTGTGTGTGTGCGTCTTTGATATAAATTTCAAACAAATTGCAAATAAATTGGAGTTGTCTTGCCGTCACCATTGTCAACCCTCAGCGTCGATGTCTCTAGTGTGCTCCACAAGTTATTTAAAATATGCAAATTTCATGTAGAGCTCATAGTCATCCCCCATACACTCCATACACCCCAAACGCAGCCACATTCGTTTATTTCTAAGGCGAACCCTCAGCATTTATTGCTTTTGCCTCGGCGTCAGTTTAAAGACAATTTTCCAACGTTTGCCACTGCCGAGGGGCAGATTCATTTGTGTGCAACTTCCACATATCCCATGACATTTAATTTACTTAAGTTCACTAAGCCCAGTCGAAACCAATCACATGATGATGAACATTGTCTGGTTTTTTAATTAAAAATATTAATCCATATGCGCTTCAGGCTGATTCGTTTTTTATGTTTTTTATGCCGATGACTTACATTTGATCGATGGGCAGGCAGCTGGTATGTGGTTTTTTTTTGCAGCCAGTCAAAGTGAATTGATTTAATGTAAAACACAATACGTTACTTATTTTATTTGCATTCACATTGTGACGGACAGTTTGGTATTGTATTGCGTTCAGCCGATGTCAAGTGCAATCAATAATTGTATTAAATTGTTTCGGGTGTCAAAAGAGTCTTCACGCTATATATATACATATATAGTGACAATAAATTGGTTTAATATTTATTTACGCTGCTTTCCAGTTATAATTGTACATCCATTTGTCATTTTTCATTAAAGTCTAGTATTTCTCACAATTAACAGAGAATTCTGAAGCTATGAATTCTATTCCTAAAATTATTATTTAATTAAAAACATAATACTATAAAAACTATGTATGAGAAACATATGAAAACTGCAACGCGTTTCAAATTAATCAATTTTTTGTAAAAAAAATATATAAAATTGAAATGTAATAAATTCGTTTTTATTATGAACAAAATATTTGGAAAAATTTGTAACAAATATTATATAAGAACTATACTGCGTTCCAATTGAGTTCAACATATTTTATAAATTTATTATACATTCAGAAGCATCAGATTGGAGTATCGTATTTCAAAAAAAGTGAATAAAAGGTTGTAACATAATAAAAATTCGTACTTTCATTATTTATTTGAAATGTTATTTGCATACGTTCTTTTTAATAACATAATACCGTAACAAAAAATGAAAAAAAAAAAATTATTTAAAAGTTGTAGAACTTTCCAATTGAGTAAAGTTTATTTTACATGTTTATCCTATATTCAGAATCATAAAATTGGAATATTGTGTTTCCAAAAAAGTTTATAAAGGGTTGCAACAAAATAAAAATTGTTGCTTGTTATATTTATTTGAAATATTATTTAAATTCGTTTTAAAATATTTGTAAAATAATGCCGCAACAAATTGAAAAAATGCTGCTTCATCGGAGTTGCAAAGCTAACCACAAAAGTAAAATGAATGAAATAAACGCACTGCGATTTTCCAATGAAACCCTGGAAACTACGAAACAAATGAAATTGATACGCTGCCAAAAAAACCGCAGTTTAAAATGCAGATTTAGTTGCTGCTTTTAAACAGCCTAAAACCCAAAACAAATAGGAGCAGAGCTTTAGGTTTTTAGTGAACTGCAGGAGAAACAAAACGTTGCCATCATCATTCCATCCATCCATCCATCCATCCATCTATCCATGCGAGAATCCAGCGATTCAAGCAACCCAAACGATGCCAGACTCTGTTTTATTTTCGCGCATTTGCTGTTTATATAAAACAATAATAATAAATTTTGTGGCAATTTAGAAGACGGCAACATTGCGACGCCGCCTTTTGAGCCTTTTGTTGCCAACGAGGCTTTGACTTTGACTACTCCGCTTAGTTCCCTCCCCTCCCACCACCTTCCCCTACCTCGACTACAGTTCCCATGGAGCCCTAGGGCCAGGAGACGGCCTCAATTTCGTTTAGCCTGCGGCTTCGGTTGCGTATTGTAAACTTTCGACATTCATGCTCGTACTTGTATTTGATTTTATACCCTGTACCCGTGAAATGGTTAAAAACAGGGTTAATAACTTTGAATATATTATATAAAAATTAGAATATTATATTTTAAAATATTACAGCATGGTACAGACAAAAATATAAGAAAACGCATTGCTGCTGCACTTTATATAAACTTTTTAAAATTATTTCAAATATAGAATATGAGGTATTCTACAGTCGGGCGCGTCCGACTGATCTGCTCCGCCCATTCTGGCACTTGTATTTGTATTTGTGTTTCTGCTGCTTGCTGTTTGTGTTTGTGGAAAAGTTTTTGCTCTTTTCCATTGAATTTATTTGTTTGTTTTTTGCTGCGAGTGCCCAGAGGCGAATTATGTGGGGGTCCCACATCGAACTGGTTGCCAAGCTGTGGTAATTATGTAACCATAAAATAGCTAGATTTTTGATTTGCCAGTTGTTATTAAATTTACAACAATACCGACGGACTCTAAGTAACCCACACTCCGCCTCTCGTTCATTTCACTATTCGCTTAAGCAGCATGATACGCTTGTTATCAACGCCCCCCGCCCCTCAGCCTGCCCTCATTGATAGGCATTTGAGCGCATTGAGCTGAGCCAAAGGCAGAGGCAAAGGCAAAGGCAAAGGCAAAAGGAAACTGCCGCTACTTTGTATGCGAAAAGCACACATACTTATGCGCATAAAGAGCCTGTGTATGTATGCGTAAGCTCACATTTGTAAGCGTGTGTGTGCGTGTGTGTGTGTGTGTGTGTGAATGTGTGGCAAAGTGACGATAAAACATTTGCTCCGATTGCTTAAGTATGCCATCGCTGAAGACGCAGCATTCCACGTTTTATACCCTAGCCCGAGTAAAGGGTATAAGCACTTGCGACGCTTATGTTTCCATTACGTTTGCATATAACCATTTCTGGGCAGATATAACACTAAATTCTGGCTATTTTACTCTGAGCAAATCAAAGCAAAGCGCCTTGAATAATAAGCTTGTATTATATTGAATAAAATGCCTTAAATTCAAGTGAAAATTGGCTGTATCACTTTCAAGGCAGGTTTTTTAAATATTTATTTTTAACTTTTTAGATTTACTCAAAACAAATATTAATATGTATTCATAGAGAACATAAAATATAAATATAAAATATATATTGTGTACCAAAATTTTGTGATTTTATTTTAAAAATAATAGTATTATCAAATGTCTACTTGCATTTATTGTGGTAATGTTATATATATTTATTATTATATTTATTTTACTTTATTTTATAATTTTAAGTAAAATTTTATATATTTTTTTAATATTAAATTATTATTTATTAAATTCTACTTATTAAAATAAATTACAATATATTTTTATGCCGTAGAGGGTATACCGAATTTTTTGCTTTTTATTGAATTTATATTTATTTTATTAAAACAATTCTAAGCTAATTCAATTGCAGGTTTTTTTGCACAACTTTTGCTCTGCTTACTATAGCATATTTTACTCCATTCATTAACTTCTTTATAAACTGGCTTCACATAAGCGCTGAGTTCAGCTGGAGTTAGCTGGAATTTGCACTTACTTTTCTACTACTTAACTACTTTCTTCTGCTTCTGCTCCCTGCATTTTATCCAACATAGAGCATATCAATTTCGACTTACAGAGGCTTTTATTTATTTACTTGTACTTACTTGTATTTCATTGATTTTGTGCTGGTGCTTGGTGTTTTTCAATACGCTTCAAATACACCCATATATGTGTGTATGTGCACACATACTTAAGCGTACTCACACCCACATACGCACACACACACACACACAGAAAGTTAATGACTTGCCGTTAGTTGGGGCTGCTTAGAGTGAAATCGAAGCAAGCTGTTCGGTGTTGTTAATTTAAGTAAAAAGCATTTTAGCTGATGTGTTTATTTGCCACGCCCCGAACAGACAGACACCTCACTTGCCCTGCCTCCCACCTCCGCCCCACTCCTCCCATTCACCACACTCTTCTACTGTTAACTATATAGACTGTATTATCCAGAGCCTTCATATTAGTGATAATTTAGTTGGTCTCTTGTGCTATGGCAGCATACATTTATTCTCTGCTCCCGCAATGGAGTTATATGCCTGTACATAAGTGTGTAATATATATATATAGATATATAGATATATACACATATCAAGGCTCATTTTTGGCATTTTGCCAGTGCGCCACATTGGCGTCCTTTAATGTGAAAATGAGTTGATGCCGAGGCAGATGTGTGTGCCTCTCTCTCTCTCTCTTCCATTCTGCTCACATATACATACACGCATCGCCATTATGAAGCGCTTGAATGAGCATTTATATACACTATGCTACAATGTATTAGTTTGTATTGGTATCAGGGCAAACGGCGTCTGCATTGTGAGCAAGCTTTAACGATTAAAATGTTGCCAAATGCTAATTCTTTCACACATTTTCTGTTTTCAGTCGTTAGCAAGTGTCGAAATTATGCAGCTTTATGGCTTTAAATTCTTTGAGGGGATTTCATACTATTTGACAAGCGAAAATGTTTGCAATCTAATATCGAATATGGCTGAAATCGAGCATACATCTATTATAGTAAATGCATACCGCATAAATAAAATATGAGTGCACACACACATGGGAAAATTAAAAGCTAATGGCGCAGTGTGTGCGTGTATGTGTGTGGTATAATTATGCAAATGTGTGTTGGCAATTGCTAGACATGCAAATGCAGCACGACAAATAAAACATTTGCCATGCGAAACGCAACAAAAACAATTTGAACACAAAGGAATTACAACTCGAAGGCAAATAAGTAAAAATTTAAAAAGCAGCAAAAAAGAAAGGCAAATAACACAGCATTTTAGGCGACATAAATTATGCCAAGGCATGCGCCAACATACAATCAACAAACGCAAAAACAACAAGCGAATTTCCCCAGCTCACACACACACACTAACTCACACACACATACACACGCGCGCATGAGAAAATTTCTTTGGTGACCTACAAAATGGCTGGCGCACATTTGCTGCCATTTCCATAGCATACTTTTCTGGGCCGCGCCCATGCAAATTGCTGGCCATTAATTAGCGGCACGCGGCTGCTTCTGCTGCTGTGGCTGCTGTAGCCAGCATAACGGTGAATCTGCTTTAAAGCCAAGTTGGCATCGCTTTAAGAATCTGCCATCTCCATAAACAATATCAGTGCCATGCAGCACATAAAGCGCCGATAAAACGCTGTTAATAATAAATGAATATGCATAAACTACAAACACACATAAACCTTTACACTCACACATACAATTTCGTATATTTATATACATATGTATATGTGTATAGAGTTGACCAAGTGTTGTTTTCATATTATTATTTCATATGCAAGGTCGCTGCTGACGCTGTGGTTTTTCTGCTTTATGTGTGTATAGTTCTGTCTCCCACATAGCATCCGGCTTTGCCCGCCACATGTAAATTTACATACATGCCTTTCTTGTGCAGACACAAATATATCTTCTCTTTATTAGTTACAACAATTTATTAGCTGTTTGATAAGCCCAACTTATTGTTTATTGCCCTTAAACTAATAATTCTCCTCAAAGTAATAAAGCACCAGTTTAATAAAAATTGTTTGTTCTTACATAAACCACTTTAATTGAACACTTAATAAATTATGCATGCTATGCTTTTATAGTTTTTGCTTTTAATTCACAATTTCTTGTATTTCGACTTAATTTAATATGTGTTCTGACAATAAAGTCGATTTGCTGCCAAAAACAAACGGTTTAAGTAAGGTTTTAGTCAGCGTAAATAAGGTTGATAAAAGTTATTGAAACACCAATTGTTTAAGTTTCATATTGTTATTCAATATAAATCTAAACGCCTGTTAAATGGGCTTCAATTTAGAAATTTTGTGTAGATATTTTTCGGGCTTCTAAAACACCGCTAATAATGTAATGTTTCGATATGGAAAGATCAGATAAACAAACCAACAAATAAATATGTTATATTAATTATAATAAATTGTTGTTATTTAATAAAAATTTAAAAAGATGATTTATAAATATTTGATTTAGTAAAATACCAAAAATAAATGGGAGATCATATTACGTTTTCAAGTGAAATACTAAGTCTAAGTCTAAAAAAAATATCAAAAATCGTTTAATTGTGATACCAATCAGCAACTAATCAATTGCCCCTCGCTGCAGAAGAGCCGTATGATTAGCTTAATGCGAGCGCATTTGGCTGAAACGCCGTTATCAAGATAAAAGCAAAAATTATTTCATTTCATTTGATTATATTTTGCTGTAATTTTTTATTTTATTTTCTCGTGCGCTCGCTTCTGTGCGCTGGCAGCTGGGGCCCAGCCAAAGTCGTGGCTTGAATTGGGAAAACCACGGTAAATCCAAGCGCTCGGCCTACCCCAAATGCCGTGCCACAGGCTGACATTTAATCAAGGTACAGCATAAAGGTAAACAAACGGAAATAAGCGCAACTTCCTGTTGCTGTCGCTGCTGCTGGTTTCGTTGTTGTTTTTGTCGCTCGCATACGAAACGGAAATACAATCAAAATTGTGTAATGTTTGTTTACCAGCCGTGTGCAAAGCAAAAGTTGGCATTAGCAGCTGAGGCAAGGCACGTGGCAGGTTGGCTAAACGTGTGTATATACATATATAAAAATATATATATATGCTATATGTGCATGAGCTAGTTTTCATTATACATGGGGTTTGCGGTGGCTTTTTGGCAGCTCTCTCTTTCCCCATCTCCATCTCTGTCTCTGTCACTGCCTCCATCTCTGAGGTTTGAGGTTTTTTTGGCGAGTCGACAGCTTGTGACAGTTGGCTTGCTAACGTGCTGCTAATGAATTTTGCGCCCAATAAATGATTAGCATTATGCCATTGAATATTTAATGCGCCCATTTGCAAGCGCACATTTATTGACATTGCTTTTAAAAATTCAATACACACGCTCACTGCAAAGTGCCATCCCAACTGCCTGCCCCAGATGCTCGTGCATGTACTTTTGTATCTTGTATCTGTATCTGTATCTTGTAGCTTGTATCTGAGACTGCGAAGACAGGGAATACGCATTTCGGCTTAATGCGTTCGCTGTTATGTATGTTTTGGGGCGTAAATGGCTTTTGGTGTTGTGAGTTCTGCGCATAAGGCACGGCTGTCAGTTATAATTGATACTTTGACAAGTCAATTGTCAGTCAATTGAGTGCGGCATTAGGTAGAACAAAGTCACTTAAATAAGCCCGGCTCTGGTGTGAGGCGAAAGCCAATATAATGCCAAATGGGTATAAAACTGTAGCTGTAAATTTAACGAAACTCTACCTGAGAATTCATGCATTAAAAGTGTATTTTTCTGGCGCTTAGAACTGGAAATCAATCGCCGTGGAATTGCCTTAATTTGCTACACAGTTTGTCACTTTTACTGGGGGCCATGCCATATAAATTGTGCATCATTTGCAGAGGCAGCAATCACAACTAGGCGCATCCATCAACACATTTTCCAAAATGGCCAACATCGGTCACCCGCCATAAGATTAGATGCTCATATGAATGCGAATGTGCGAATGTCAACAACGTCGACGCCAAAGCCGAAGCCGACGCCTTTTTATATGCTGCAAAACAATTTCCAAAGTCATATTTTATGCCATCAAAAGCATTTGTCATTTATGCGCAAAATGTTAGGCAATTTTGACCCCCACACCTCCTTCCTCTCCACTGTTGGGGAAAACTATGTGAGAAACATTTGAGGACATGATGTGAGTGCTTGTCATAAAAACACATAGGCAAAAGGGTAAAACATATAAAGTGCTGGAGCATATAGAATATATGCCATGCGGAATGTGGAATATGGAATACGGAATATGCTTTATGGAATATGAACAGGCAACTAGGAACAAGGCCAGCAGTTGACAATTTAGTAAAACTTGTGCCATTTGTCTCTCGCCATGCAGAATACAAAAAAATACAAATAAAAACAAAATTGTTACGCAAAAAGAAAATATAAAAAACAGCAAGTTGACAGGACAGTAGCAATTTGATTTTGTTCAACTGCCAAGCCTGACTGTCGCTCTGTCTGTCTGTCTATCTGTCTGTCTGTCTGTCCTTCTGTCCGACCGCCTGGCGCTGACAAATTTGTGCCGTTGCCTTGGCCAATAGCAAAAAAATATGAACGCGTCAACTTCGACGCAGTCTGTGACAGCTCTCGAGATTGCTATGAATATATAAACTGCCACATACATACGTTCATACATAACCCATATGTATGTGCATATGTATTTGATCCAACATATGTACAACATTCGTACATTCATACATACATACGTATGTATATGGCATTGTGTGGGGAGTTTGTTGCCAGGCCACGCACAAATTGAAATCGAAACAAAACGACAGCATCTAAAATATTAAAATTACAATAGTTGATTCCAACATACCCTGTAATAAGTTTTTGCAATTGGATGTATAATTTATGCATTAAGCTATAATCAACAAACGATAGTTTAGAAATTAATTTTTCTATTTAAAAATTTAATTTTAATAACCCATAGAAACAAAAAACTTGTAATTAAATACGTTTAAAAATATACTTAAATTTTGGTAGTTATTGAATGTAAAAAAATCTTTTCTGGCACTTTCTTATATTTGCATTTATTTCAACATTTTATATAATATTATCTCTACTAATTTTATTTATTTCAAAAGTTATAATTAAAATAATAATTATTGCTATTATCATTTGGGCTTTCTTTTCTGCAGTTCTCATTCGAAATATAAGACCCCATTTGTTCGATTTTATTCGGTGTAGTATTATCATGTCGCTCATTTTATTACAAATGCTCGTTTTGTCTTTTGTATGTGGGGCTGGCGGGTGTCCTTCGGTATTTTTCTATTTGTTTGTTGGGTTTTGTTTGCCGCTATTGAGGCTCGTCAAAATGGCTGTCATACTAAATGTTCTTGTTTCTGTAGTTGTTGTTGGCGAGCATTGTCAAGCGAGATACTCAAAACTCACATGCACTTCGCGTTTATTGTTTGGCAATAAATTTGCCGGATAATAATTTCAGTCTGCCGTCATAGCGATGATAAACTGTAGATGATATATTATTGCCCTCTAAGTCGAGTAAATAGCTGCTCTGCCTGCCTCTGGATCTCGTTTGCCTGTGCCATCCGCCATGCCACATCCAAAACATCACCCAGCCCACACTGACACTGTTTCTGTTCCTGTTCCAGGTCTGGTTTGTTTCTATTTTTTTACCCTGTACTTCGAAAAAGTGCAAAAGTGTCTGTAAAGTTGGTGCAAATAGGAAATGTATATAATACCCAGAAGGAGGCGTATGAGACACTACAAAGTAAATAAATATTCTACATCAGGACGAGGAGCTGAGTCGATATGGCCATGTCCGTCCGTCCTGGATCTCCGAAATTATCTGAACTAGAGGTAACATATTCGGTATTTATGTTCTCCCCCAATAACCACTAAAAACAACAGCAACCACAATTTTTTAGACTACTGACTTTCAACTTGGCCTTTGGCATTCATCATCAGTACTGCATTACCGTAAGAAATAGCGAAGATATGACACAGACAATTTGCTTGTCTTTGCAGAGGAATGTATTTCGTATGTCTGTACAGATACGCAAAGTACATGATCTGCTACTGTCGATTACGTCCGACTCTAGCTTTTCACCCGACCTCTCTGATTTTTCCTGTGTAGACAGCCGGAAGAATGGCGCTTAAGTGCGTGGTCGGATTTGGCAACATTCCACTGTTTAGCACCGAGTCGGCTTAGGCTAGAGTCTTTTTAAGCATCCAGCTTCTAGTCTCCCACGTGCTCCATGGAGGCGTCTCTGCTCCAGTGTCTAAAGCCCTTCGCATGCAAAGTGTCGTCTCGTGTTGCTCTGAGCAAAAAATGCTGCTTTATAGATGCCATTTTTATGAGTTAGTGCGACGAGTGCTCATAAATTTGATGACTACAGAGTACACACTTACACCCACAGTCTCACCCACACCAACCCACGTGTGTGTGTGTGCTGAAAATTGTTGAAAATTTTTACAAGTATTCTTTTCGGGCTGCTAAGAAAATGGGCTCGTGAAAGGTCTGTGACAGTTGAGAATGATAGATGAACAAGCAACTGAATGAGACAGAGTTGAAAATAATGGAATTGCCTGGGCAACATTTTGATAAATGTCCTGTGAAAACGTATATATTATACGATGTCTGGGTGTGCTAACAGAAAGCTGTTTCAATTAACTGTATTCCATTATTGGGGAAATCAATATCATAACAATTGCTACGTACGGCTGAGTTTTACTCAATCAATTTAAGGGTGCAACTTGTATACGTTTCCCATTGAAAATCATGAATCTTGAAATGGAAAAGGAAATGAATGTGGTTTGGTATGAGTACATATTCTAATTGCGCAGCTAGAGCTTCGACGAAGATTGAATACACTCAAATTCTCTTCAATCTGTATTCTAATTGGGAAGATTGAAGATGAGTTTCTTATAAAGCTTTAAAACCATCTCTAATCTACGTCGATTTGTATTTAATTTTCTCTCCCTTTTGACTCTTTCTTATTTTAATTCTAGATAAAATTCAGGTTCCTAATTCTTCGATTGACACTAATATTTTTCTAGTATGTCTTGTCTTTATATTCAAATTTTTAAAGATTTTTTGTCTTCTCTCAATTTTCAACATTTGTCAAGTAGTTGGCCCAGTAAATATGGCTTCAAGTGCTATTAAAACTGCAACCCGAGATCTGCAATAAATATGTTTCTATAGCTCAGGGTATCCAGCGTAATATCATGCAACTTCCTCAACAAAGCCATCAATTTTTTGCTGCCCCTAACATATTTTCCATAAGCCAGTCAATTCGCACAATTCGCATATGTATTTTTACCTATGCCAAAGGATCAAAGAAGGAGGGAAGCTGCAGCCAAGGAAACCACAATACAATACGCGCACAAACAACAGACGTATGAGGCTGACAGCGAAATTTGCTGGCTGTCAACTTCAGACGTGCCAAAAAAATTGTTTGTATGTTTGTACATTTGTATATTTGGTTGAATATGCATTACGCAAGACAAACATACAGACAGGCAGACCGACAGGCAGACAGAGCGACGGAGAGACTAAGAAAGATGAGGGCTGACAAAAGTTCAATACGCGTGGTTATCGATTATTTTGGCGTTGGGCGAGGGTCCGCACCCTTTATTTTTTTAGGGTATACTCATAAGGCAACTTAGAGGGCGGAAGGAATGCTTGGATTGAATGCTTTGTACTACGCACCATTCCTGATGTGATTGACTTTAAGAAGCTACACACACATCTACTAAATTGTATGCTCGAAACGTAAAAAATTAAAAAAAAAAGAAATGAAGAAAAAAGAAAAGGCCCGGGCGCTATAAATAAGCTTCATTTCGAGCTGTAACAGTTTGAATGCCGGTTTCAGTGGCAGTTCGGGAGTCGTTTGATGCTTTCCTGCGCTGGTCAATGGACCGTTCATGACCGTGCTGACTTATCCGGGCTGGCGTTTGTCAAAGCCGTAACGTGAAATGAAAGCACGTAGCATTTTCATTTCGGTCAGCGTGCGGAATGCCAATTACAAGATGTGGCGACCGCAGCGAGAGACAGAGAGAAAGAGAAAATCATTGTGGAGGAAGAGAGAAAGAGACAAAGAGGGTGAGGGGGAAAGAGAAAGAGTGAGAGATAGCTCAAAAACAGCACGAAACTCATTGAAATGAGTCGCGCAATGTCGATGGGCGGCGCGGGTGAGGCTCATAACTGATAGATGCCTTTTGGCGAAATTTTTAATAAACTTGTGTATGCCAGTAGCTTCAGATGTATATACACACACATTTGTATACCCTGTACTTTAAAAATGTACAAAAGGGTCTATTAAATTATTGAAAATGAAAAATACGTGTAACACCCAGAAGATGGCGTGACAGAGCCCACAAAGTGTATTTATTCAAACACTGATATAGTTGGCTTTCTGAGCAAGCGCTCTCACTCCCTAGATCAAGCTTTGCCAATAATAGAGCTCCTTAAACAACCCTCCCCAACTAATAAGCTTTTTCTGCGGGAAGAGTAATACATGTACGCATACATATGCACGAGCGCTGCTGACTGAGCCGCTCTCTTTTTCGCATGGCCTGCATCACACTGTAAATGTGATTAATAAATTTATAATTATTTTTTATACTCTGTACCCATTGAAAATAGGTAAAAATTGTGTTAAAAACCATGGAAGGTTGTGGTATAATGAATACAATCTGTTTGACTGTGTGAATTATTGAAACACAAAATACAGGGTCTTCTACTGTCGGTTACGTCCAATTGCAGCCCCCCGTCCGACTGATCTGTTTCCTCCTTACTGGGTATACAAAGGTCTGCAGCAGTCAAAATGGAAAATGGCAATGGCGCCTACGTACATTGCGATGGCGACGTTTTCTTGCTGCTGCTCAGGGCTACCTTTTTGGCGTGTGTGTGTTTTTGTGTGTGTGTGTGTGTGTGGAGGGGGTGTGTGCGTCCTGCCCTCTGTCTGCGGCACTTAAAAGTGTTTTATTATTGAGGTTTGCAATTGGAATTTTAATTTTTATTTTATAAGTTATGCGTGCTGAATCTTAAACATGCTACATAGACCTACATACATACATACTACTCTTGCAGCTATTTTCTAGGCTCTCTCTTGTTTTTGATTTCTTAAGCTGGCAGCGCGTTTTTTGTTGCTGTTGCTATTGCTCAAAATTTATTGCAATAATGTGTGTGAGCTGCTGTAGTGTATGCTCTTTATTTGGCTGCTGCGAGTAGTATTCATCCAAAAGAAAGGCCCCAAACAAAGCCACACAAACACATTCTTCGCCTCTTTATGTCCTCGCTCTCTCTTTAATTCTCCGCTCTCTCTTTCTATTCATACACATGTGTCCGCTACTTAATATGCGCACCTGAGCAAAGACAACGCCACGTCCAAGCTTTAAGACTCATAACGCACTCGAGCCACGCTTAGATAAGCCATTGAAAAAAGCAAGTAAGACGCTTAAGCTTAAAGCACACAATGTTGTAGATACTCTACCTATTAAAGTGGGCCTTCAAAATTGTAGTCTTATAATACATCGAGTATATTCAAAGTTTGGTCTTTCCAGAGCCAGCAAGGGGCTTACTTTAGAAGCTATGTATAAAGTACAAACATAATTAAAATATGTAAATAGTAAACTAATATACAAAAAAATGCGCTTAAATATGCAGATTGAATATAAGCAAAAAAAATTATATCTTGCCTAAAAGTCTCCAATATGTTGATTTTTATTATATTTTTATTTTAATTAGCGAATAATTTTAAGATGTTTAAATAAAGTTTTGATAGAATTCTCCCCATGAATCGTACCGCAAAGTTATTCAAAATTTAACAGCAAACACTGAACAAATTGCTGAAAATTTTTTCACTTATGGCCAACGTCTCAAGCAAGTGCTTGGACTTTGCTGGTTAGGGTATGAGCACTATATATCATGGAATGTCAGCGCACTTAACATAGTTTATATGTGCGTGTCGCTGGTTTAGAGCTCAGAACGCTCTCTTGTACTCCAGCTACTGCCATTATGCACACGTCGCGCATAACCATAACGATTATGCTAATGCTCTGCAGCCATGGCGGAAGAGGGAGTAGAAGGGGTGAAGCGGCAGGAAGCTGTGGGGGCGGGGGAAGGGGTTAGCCGCTGCTTTCTTATGATTTGCCTTGGCTTATTTTGAGCGCTCGCGCACAACGCGTTATTTACATACCTTAAGTAGTTGTAATGGGCTACTGGTGTGGCTCTATATGTATTAGTGAGTGTGTGTGTGTGTGTGTGCGTGTGTGAGAATATGCAAGTGTGTGCGTGTGAGGCACAGCACGACAAAGTGTTGGCAATGAGGCAACTGCCAGCATGTCCTTGGCTGCAAGACAAAAATACAAAAATACAAGTTGTCTAAAGCCAAGAGTGGCCATAGAGGATGTCAATGTGTGTGTGTGAATGAATATGAATGTGTGTGTGTGTGTGTGTGTGAACGAGATGAGTTGAGCTGAGTTGAGTTGAGATGAGCTAGTTTTCATTATATACACATTTGGTCTTGGCTTACTTTTTTGGGCTAGATGTCGATGTAGTAGAGGCTGCTCTCATGGGCTTGCATTTAATGTGCAGCTTAGTGGGATCAGAAGAAAGAACTATTCGCTGGAGCCGTGTCGGGCTTAGGGTTAAGTATTGAATGAAATGTGAGTGGAATTTACAGATTCTTGAACTGGAACAACCCAATGAATGACGGCATTGGATTTCAAGCTATACAAGTTTAAACAAGGCAGAACCGTTAAAAGCAATCAATAAGGCGTAGATGAAAACTGTGCATTTTAAGTGTTTGCTATCAATTTATTTTTATTAATTTTAAACAGGTATTCAATTTAAATAAATTTATAAGAATTTTATACTAATAATACATTTATTTAAATTCTTGTATTAAAAAATATGTATACAAGCTTTATTTATTTGATTTGTATCTAAACAAACTCTCACTTTTAGCAGCAGTTTTCTCATTGCACATCAGGCGTGTTTTGCCAAAGTTTCGGTTTGTGATAAGTTTTTTAAACAATATTGTTTTTGTTGAAAAATTATAATTTAAAATATGCTGAAAATACAGCTGTTGTGCGCAAACTTTGCGCAATTATTAAAATAAAATTAGTCTTCATCACGAAACTTGACCAGCATTTTAATATGAGTTTTCCCCAAAACCAGAGGCTGAAAACTTTTGCAAGTTTTATTTCAACTTGAAAGCCAATGACTTTTGGCTGTTAAAATAAACTCCATACAATTAGGCGTCTAAAGTGCGAATTCCATAAAATACAATTTAATTCGACTATGCCATAAGCAACAAAATCTAAACAATTACAATTACGGCGCAGTTATTAAGTGTCGGGAAGAAAATATGAAGAGCAAACAAATCTTTAAATCAAATGCAGACAATTTCGAGTAGCAGCAAAAGTGAAATGTTACAGCACAGATACGACTACAATAACAACACACATAACAAAAGCAAATTAATAGAAAACAATAACAATTCCCTTTATTATTATTACTGCAGAGAGACCGGGGAAAACAGACACACAACAAAGCTCGAAGAGTCGACTCCAAGTGCCCAAGTTTTCGTGTTTTATTTTATTTGACTGTGTCTGGCAGCAAGTGTGTGTGCTCGTGTGTATAACAACTGTACAACTGTGTGTATGTGTGTTAGAGAAAGTGTGCTAGTGTGAATGTATCTGTGTAATTTACGCAACAAAATGCAAGTAAAACACAAATCTTGCGACGGCCTTGCCTAAAAGTATGCCATACTTCGACGCGCTCTCCGGGGACTTGTAGCGAAATATACATATATAAACAAATATATATAAACAAAAAAGTACACGTACTACATAATATATATTTATACAGTGTACCCATTGAAAATGGGCAAAATCAGGGCTGATCAGGTTTATCCGTCCGTATGAAAAAGACGATTTTAAAAACTATAAAAGCTAGAGAAACCATTTTTGAATTTAAAAAGTATAAAAAAAATCTCTTAATTATATTATATAAATTATATTTTAAGATACAGGGTATTATACAGTTCGGCGTATCCGACTGATCGGCTGCGCCCATTTTGGTTTTTATAAACAACGCTCAAAGTGCGAGGCAGCTTAAGAAATCAGGCCAAACAAAATATTAAGAAAACAAAATACAAGCGCACTGAATGCGACTATCGCAACAAACTTTTTCCTCGTGTAGGTGTGAGGTGTGAGTGTGATTGTCAAAGTGTGTGTGTGTGTGAGTGTGTTATACCTGAACGTGCACTGCATGTCGATGTTTTGGAAAAACAGCAAACAGCAGCAACTTTATCTAAAGTACAACTTTTGCCTCTTTCCCCAAACACCTATGCCCCCGCACGCCTCGCACCTAAAACGAGTTTCATCTGCACCACACTGGGGCAAAAGCGGTTTCCTGCTGCTTTTTGCCTGATTTGTAGTCCCCCCATTCTGCTATAAGTTGGCAGACTCTGCAAACAGCTTGACTCTACGGAAAATGTTGTGTTGTTTGGCAAGTTTTTAGCCGTTTTAAACCGAACACGAAAATGAAACTGTTCTTGTTTGGATATTTTGTAGTTTTCTTTTGCCTTCCTTCTGCATGTGCCAATGATTTTGAATGCTATTTAAGCATATCAGTAAAGTGTTTATTTTTATTTTTTCTGTATATTTTTTTATACGCTGTTATTTATTTTATTTGGTATCCCTGCCCAGCGAGAGGCTTAAGTCGGACAACCTTTTTTTATATTTATATATAGCCGTAAGTGGCTGGCCACTGAGAACGCTCTGCCCAGGTGAAACAGACTCATATAATCTGTTCGTGCGATAGTGTGTGTATGTGAGAGGCAGTATGCGTCCGTGTGTGTGCGTGTGACTTTTATATTATGTCATTAACGCAAATTGAATGTGATACGCATTTAAGCCCTTTGAGCCATTGCATGCGCAATTGACTTTTCGTTACGGACCACATTTGTCCTGACTTATGGCCCCGAACATAAAGCGAATCAAATGAATAAATGGCCTAGAGGCAATCTACCAGATTGGCGCTTAAAAGCAAACCAGCTTTAAATTAGCAAATTTAAATAAAGATATAAATATATTTCAGATATTAGGATTTTTAATTTAAACTTACCCTCTGCATTTTCTATATTTAATTTTCATTTCTTTCAATTTAATATTTATTTATTAAACAAATTCTTTCATTTGTTTATTTGCCTATTTCGTCTTCTTAGTCTTCCGGTGTTTTAAAACTCCATTTTCTTTTAATTTCAACTCGTTTTCCATTGGTTTAGCCTGTGCCATTTTATTGCTTTCGCATAAACTTCTTTACTTGGCCTATTTCTAAAACATTTCTCATCAAATGCTGCGCTTATATAAATATTTAAAAAATATGAAAAGCATTTGGCCTGAGAGCTGCCATGATGAAATTCTCCATTAAAGGCATCTACAAGCACTACATATTGTATAGGCAAAGATTGCTCTGGGCAGATTTGATGCCAGATGCTAAATGACTGAGTAACTGAACGAATGAACGAGTGAACGAGTGACTGGCTGGGTGTGCGAATGAATGATGGGTATGTATGAATGTGTACCAGCTGTCCTTGGGCTAGAAAAACAAAAAGCAAAAAACGATTTTCAATACAGCAACCGACAGCATGTTGAATCATTTTCTATTTCTCTTCATATACATAGTTCAGCTTTATTCAGCTTTAATACATGGTATTGTAAGTGTTCACACATTGTCTAAGCGGCTAAATTATACACTTAAAACAATTTAATTTAAATTAATTTAAAAAACTATACCAAAATTAAATAAATGGTTTTGGTTAGTTACAGTACGCGATTTCGTCTTTTATATATTTTAGAATTTGAGCTTAAGAAATGTGTAATAAGGCTATAATCTCGAAATATTTTCTGATATTAGAAAAGTTAAGTTTAAATTCTAATGCAATCTGAAACATTTCTGAAAGCCTTGAAAAATCATTCTTTCAGTGTAGGTGGACTCACTTTCATTTCAGTTGTCTGTTGCTGTTTGCATACTTTTCCTACATACTGTCATGCGTTGTTGTCTTTCACTGCGTTGTTATTCTTTTGCTTTACTTTTCTTTTCTTGTCTTTTCTGCTGATACAGATGCAATATGGAGCTATAAGCCGAGTTTGTAGTATCTATACACACACATCTTGTATCTTGTTGCTGTCATTTCAGGCTAATGTCTTCGCTCCAGTTTCCTTTTTCGTGTTCAATGTCTGGCTGATGTCATGCCCATATCCTTCTACCCAATGACATCCTTCTTATGCATTTGTTCTCAATCTCGTTTCCATTGTTGTTGCTTTTGTTGCTGTTGTTGCTGCTGTTGGCTCTGTATTTTTCCAAGACAGTTGTCGTCCTTCATGCATGTCAAATTCGCTCAAGCCTGCTTAATGTGGCATTCTTTTATCAAGTTGCCTTTATCAGTTGATGAGCTGGCTTGTATGGACTTGTAAGGGAACCAACTATTTAGCTAACGTTTACTTAGTAAACAAGCTGAATTTGATGTTTATTAGGCTGCTGAGGCAACGATAAGGTAGATCAAACCGTTATCATGTTTAAAATACAAATGAGTTTTTGATAAGTTTCTGGCAATAATCCCAAGTTTATTGGCATATATAAATAAGTTTTTTTATGAGCTTTTTAAACAAAGTTTTGCAATATTTAACAAACTAATTTCTCAATTTTATTTTCAGCTTTTGGACGCCATCGAAAATATCTTCTAAAAAGTGAGTAATTATTTTTTATTGTTTTGTTATGAGATGATAAATTAGTGCAGTCATAAAAAACATCAAAATATGTCTTGAGTTTTCTATTTTAAGGAAGTTCTAGTTTTTAGTTTTTATAGCTTTACAGCTGAACAGATCTTTGGTGTGTAAATTTAATTAATTTATAGAGTTATATGAGCATCTATTGAGCAGCGGCTTAAGTTATTTTATCTTAGGTGAAGGTTCTCATAAATGCGTAATTTTCCGTATGCATTGTGCAAGTTTCTTTCGCTGTGGCTTTTCATAAAGCGTAGCTAATTTGCACGCCTACGTGGATAACATTCCGGGAAACGCCAAGCTGATTTTGGTAGCCTACTAAACCCAGTTTCCCCCCACCACGCCCATGACAGGCCAGAGATAAGCGGCTTATGCTGTTCGCTTGAAGTGCCAACGAGCTGAGGCTCATAAATACGATACGATACGAGGCGGCAAATGGAAACGGACCACCAACTTGGGAGTTAAAACCAACTGCAAAAAGATACAAGCTTTAAGCTTGATTTCCAATGAGTTTTATCCGTAATTCCAAAGAAATTTCACGCTATAGACATGCGTTATTTTGCAGCATTCCGTAATGATACTGGGAAAGCAAACAACTTTAATCTTGTTTTCCAGAGAGACTTTGTAGCATTCCTTATGCAGTTTCCTCTGCAGCAATTAAAAACACTTAATTGTTTATTAATGCGCACTTCCAGCAAACGCCGCAGCACAAAAAATATTAATTTGTTGCTGTTTTAAATATGGCGCAGACGATTTAACATAGCACGCCTGCCCGGAACGAGGGGGATTTTCTGTCTGAGTATAAATAAAACCCCACTGCAGCTTGGGGTCTCACTCTTTGATTTATGCGCTCGACACTTGTTTTGCTGGGGAGTTGTTGTCACTGCGACTGTCTCATGCCCCATGCCCCATGCCCCATGCCACTTGTGCTTGCTGCATTGATGCACGCAGCCAATTTAATTGCTCGGCTGGATTTCGTAAAAATTTTCACACTAAGTTCATGTTTCCTGCCGCACTACAGAAATACAAAAATAACACTGAATGGGGGAAATTTAAACACTAGAGGGGCGTGTGGTGTGATGATTAATGAGCCAATTTTTATATAGTTGCACAGTAGTTCTACTAAAAGAATATTGAAAATGAATTTAAATTTAAAACACTATAATTTTAATAAATTAATATTAATTTGAAATATAACTTTCAGTATGATAGGATAAAACATGAATATAAATACCATGCATAATAGTTTATATTGTTTTATTTAAAAAGTTTCTGATTGTTGTTTTATATCTAGATTTTATTTTGTCATCTTTTCTTAATACCAAAATCAATCTAACAATTTCTTTTCTGTAAATACTATCTCAGCTCATAAAAATGTCAATCACAGTTATAATAAACGTATATTTTATTGTACGAATTTCAAAATTTAGTTGACATGACTTTTTCCACTTTGAGAGTCTTGCAACCACTGTGCAGAAGGTTTCTCTTGGATAGCGAAGGGGGCGAAGAGAGCAACGTCTTGTTGTCGCTCGCGACATGAATAACATGAATTACGTTATGAAAAATGCATAACAGACATGCATGGAATTGGGATGCCCGGATTGAGGGATTCCGTTTTCTGTATACCGTATTCCGTATTCTGTATTCCGTGCTCCGGAATCGGAATCATTACAGAGCTGAGCGATAAGCGACGTTTCATGCGGTGACACAGCTGACGATTGCAATATGATGTGTGCGGTTGACAAGCACGCGAATTGATGTGCCACTTGGGTGAAATGCTGTTGACTTTGAGAGATTTATGCTGCAATGGCTGACAGCTGCCAAAAATTAGCTGCCAGCAATGAGGCGGACGATGGCAGCTAGTACATACTAACTGTACTTAGAACTTGTACTTCGAACAAGGTTTATTAAGTTAGTGTAAGTGTATAACATCTAAAATATGGCGTGTAAACAAAATAAAATAAATAAGAAAATCTAAACAAAGCAAAGCCAGCAAATGGCTACGAAAATATAACAAATAAATAATATTTCTAAGCACCTTTGCCCCTTAAGCACCAACACTCATCTTAATCACATGACTGCAGACACTGCACTGCGATTATTAGCAATTATTAGCGATTATTAGCACTGCAGCAGCTGTATTTATACATACATTGCCTTTGTAAGTAAGGCAGCAGTTCAGTTTTTATGGAATGAAAAAGTACAGTGTCTCCTACAGTCGGTTACGTCCGACTGTAACCTTTCGCCCGTCTGTTCCGTCCGTCCCTACCGGTTAGTCCACACAATCAGCTAGCAGCATCCAACTGTTTGTGTATTTTAACGACATGCTCAGGTCCGGGCGGCATAATTAGCAATGGGTTGCAAAACTTTTGTTTAGCTAAAACTACAGCGAGGAGCTCGAGCTTAGCTGACTTAACAGCTGCGCTGCCTGCTCCTGTGGTTGTTGCTGCATGCATAAACTGAAACTCAAATTTGCTCACAAATCCCCAAAATGTCAGTGGCCAAGAGAAACAGTAGCAGAAGCCAGAGCACAGAATACAGAATCCAGAATCCAGACAGCAGACAGCAGACAGAGGCAAGCTGGTTGCCAGGGGACAGGAAGAACTGGAGCAGCTGCAACGAAAGCAGCTATAAAACTGCAGAGCTCGACGCTCATTATTCAAATGTGTGCTGGGGTTTGTTTTGGCAAAGTGGGCGTGGCAGTGTTGCCACAACACTGCCACATACTTGCATGAATCCTACATCTCTATTTATTATGATTTTCCACATTTTGTACACATTCTTCAAAAGTTAGAGCCACGCTTGCCAGCCCTTTTGCATGAAACATGAGCCACACGTAGAGAGAATCCGGTTAAGCATATCAAAGTTTTATTGCTCACTTTTGTATTAGTTGAACTAAACATGTAAACCACATATTTTATGTACGTAGATTGGATTTAAGTAAAATATTCAGTTGATTTTAATTTAATATTTTTTATTGACAACATTGTCCAACCATATCACAAAAAGGCCAGGATTTGCAATGAATGCTGCGTGCACCGAATGCGTTAGAAACCATTAGAATCTTAATGAATATAACTAATATTAAACTCATTGCAGCACCAAGTTCTATGTTCTTACTGAATGGAAGTCTTTTGCATAGTTAGTTTCAAGATTAAAATAAATTATATTGAAAGCTGACTAGAATATACACTTAAATCTGTCAAATTTATTAAAGCCTTAAATTTATTAATTTTATTTTGCTCTAACATATTTAATTTGCTTTATTTAATTAATTTATTTTGTCCATCTGTTTAATTTTATTTATTTGATTTATTAAATTTACTTAGCTTATATGTATAATAGTTATTTAATTTATAATTTGTTTTTTAATATATTTTATTGTACTTATTATATTTTTTATAAATAATTAATTTGCTTTTTGAAACTAATTTGTTACATTTATTTTACTAATTTATATAATTTTCTTAAATAATTGTGCAGAATTATTTATATAGAAAATATTTATAGGAAAATATCAGAATTATTTGCATTTTTATGTTATTTTATAGTGTAGCTAAACGTGAACTAAACTTGTGCATACTGTGACCAATTCTATTAAATCTTAAATAGAATTAATTGCTACCGAAGCTGTAGCGTATCGCATGAATCAGATCTTTGATCTCACAACATTCTGAATTCCAGCAAAGATCAGTTCAAGTGACTGAAGCGTCGAAGCAGAAACAAATTAAATTTTCTACGCCCGGTGGAGATTTAAAAAACAGGGCACAAAAACGCCAAAGGCATTTAAAATGCTGTCAGGCAAAGGGCCCAAGCGACAGCAGCGGCAAAAGTGAATTCAAGAGCCAAACCTTTGATCTGCCCTTGGGGCAAATTGTTACGCATGTCACGGCGGACCTCTACTGAGTTGGTGATGGAGGGGCAACAGGGGCAACAAAAGGGAGGGCGAGCCGACTAATTAGCGACAGAATGAGCTAAAAGCCAGGCCGGGAAACTCTCACACGGCAGCGAATGCAGTGCACATGCGTTTAATTAGTCAATACGCACACACACAGATACATTTGCACATTTGTACATTTGTAGAGGCAGACTGGAAGGAGGTACTCGACATACATGACAGAAAACACGAATTACTCGAATTGCACTTTCGGCGCTGCATCAACAAGAAGAGGAGGCATTGTTAAAGGCAAATAAGAAGCGCCAAAACTGAGTTCATTGGATACGATTCGATTGCACGATATTTGATTAAACGAGACTCGTAATTTCCTGGCACTGTGGTCAAATTTGTATAAAATTACGCTAAAAAAATTTTATTAAAGTTATTGCAATGAAATTTATTACAAAAATGGAAAGATATATTTCAAATATATACTATTAATATTTTCAATAGGTACAGGGTATCAAAATTATTATTTATTTACTAAACAAATTAATGATCAGCATTCATCAATATTTGAATTCTCAAGTCGCCTAAGTTGCCGAGTCTTCGCCTCTCACTGCAGGTAACTGTAATTCCGATCTGTTTCGGTACTCGAGCTTAAACTTAGACAGCCAAAAGAGAGCGCCTGAGCGTTGCATGTGTGCATATGCTTGTGCAGGCTGTGCGAAAAAGAGAGCGTCACTTTCGGCATAGATATAGACTTGTTAGGGTACTCCGCGCCTCCTTATGCCTGTTACATACATTCGCACAGGATTTGGGGCAAATTTATCTATAAGATCAACATGATACAAACTGTATATTTTCGATTTAGGTTTCGGGATATTTGTCATATATTAGCGACTACTGTGCAACGAGTTGATTTTGTTTGCACAAGCGTTCCATTTCCTCTTTATTATACGGCTTCTATCTCGTTTCGGTAGGTGTTTTTTCTATTCTTTTCTCCGCCGTGACATTTTCTCGTTTTCGTGCTGGCTTGTTTACATGCCAGTCGAGAATTTCATTCCTGCGGTCTGCGCTCTAATTGCGACTTGGCAATATATCAGCTCACATACACACATACCTCACCCCCGGGTGCTTAGATAACTCCGTAGTCGTATCTTGGCATAGAGCTCGGCTCTGTGCTCGCTCCCAGCAACCGCAGCTCCAGCCATTTTGACATTTGCTTACGCGTTAAAGCTGACAGGTAAAATGGATTTGTTACGGCAATAGAACAAGCCGTACCCTCTCTCGGTAACAAGCACAGGCAAATATATGCATGAGTTGTAGAGGTGAGGAGAGGAGTGGAGGGCAGCTCGCTTTTCTCCCACTCTTGTTGAAGTGACACGTGCAAAGATAACTTGCTGCCTGCGAGTTTTATGGAAATGCAAATAGCCAAGGGTTCCTCTTTGGCGCTTTAATAAAAGCTGAATTTTCAAAGCAATTTAAAAGCTGTTAAACCTTGAAGCTAACCCCAAGCACATCTAATAAAATTGAGATTTCACAAAATTAACAAATACTATTTCTACTTCAAAGAACAATAGAATAATGTTACTCTTTTGATCATTAATAAACGGTACAATTTAAACCAGATTTAAAATTGGAGTTTGCCTGTAATATGTCTTGCAAATATTATATATTATTTCAATATTTTATAAAAATGTTAATAATATTTTACAAAATTACTAAATATTATCTCTTGTTTCAACAAAAAGTTATTAACTTTTACTTATGATTAAATAAAAATTGCAGATTATACGTTAAGCCAACAATTATTATAATCTCTTTGAAGTGCACTGTTATCAGTTTTAATATTTCTAAGCCCTTGAGATTATATATGGCTTAGAACGATAATCTTTTTTGACGATTTCAGGAACCAATTTTGATCCTACTTTGCCAAATCTTAGGCACTAACAATACTACATATAAAACTAATTTAATTAAATTATTTTATGGCGTATAAAAGAGCCTTAACTAGAATTTGCTTGATTTCTACTCAGAACATTCATCGTAGGTTTTCATTAAGCTGTGCAATCATAGAGCTGTTAAATAGAAAACAAAGTGAAAGAGTAATGCGGCACTTGAGAATCGATTTGAATTGATTTAAACAGAATTGGCAATTGTGCCTTACGAGGCTCTGAACCATTGTACCAGTGTGAATCAATTAAAAGTCATTGGGAAAGTGGCTCAAGTTCTGCTGCTCAACAATGACAATATAATTGAGCGTCTATTTATCAAGCAAAAAGCGCCATAAAAGTGCAGATCAAATGGTATAGAGCAGAATCTAATTACGCTCTGGGCACATTCAGAGCAAAAGCACTTTAAATGCTAAGCAGATGGCTCAATGTACTAGACGAGGCCTTTAAAGACACATTTGAGAATTTTGTAATATGCGAAAGTAAATGAAATTTACAAAATGCTAGCAGAATTAATTAGCTAAACAATCCATCAAGCCAGGCGCCTTTTGGTCCAATGGACCTAATTGAGTTAGCACAGCACAAGGGTCAAAGGCCAAGGACCTTAACTGGCTTCAATTCATGAAAGGAAGGTAAGCGAAATGGGTCAAAGTAGGCAAAAAATGTAGCTTCAACAACGTGACACACAATAAATACGAATATCTTCGCTGTCTGAATAGCCACGGGATACGAAAAACGACTTCAAAGGCCAACAGCACACAATTTTATAAGCAGCAAATACGCAGAATATTAATCAGAATTTCTTCAAGCGCATAGGATACAAAATTATTTAAATACAAATATATAATAAATATAAATAATACTCATTCAATATGGAAATTTTTAGGAATCTTTCAGCATCTTTACCGGCTTTTTGTATATTAGAAATAATTTTATTTTACAGGATTATATCAATAAAAATTCACAATATAAACAAGTGATATGGAAATTATAAAGAATCTTTAGAATATTTTTTATCGTTATTTGTCTTTTTAAAATATTTTCATTTTAAATGATTTAATTGATTATTTCTGCTTAATTAAAATGCATTAATTTAAAAAAATATATATATAAAGAAATACCCAAAGTATAAAGAATTTTGCATACTCGTTACTCGTTTCATTACCTTAAATATAATTTTATTTAACCGTATGCGTATTTGCACTCGTTTGCTTTATCATAAACGAACTTTTTATGTCTTAAAAGAAAGTCTGAATATTGCGGCGTTCATCAGCTGCTGAGCTGATATTAAAAATTTTATTTCATCACATCCCAAATAGACAAGAGAATTCACTTAGTACAAATGAAGCTGAAATTATGCATTTTACTCCTCTTTTCATACTCTCATAAACAGTTGACAATCGCAACTACGGCAGACAGGCATGCCTTCCAGCTGAGCTCAGGTTAATCTCTGTCTGTCTTTCGGGCTGTCTGTCTGTCTGTTGGCTTGCAAGTGCAACTGGCGCTGTTAATTGCGCTCATTCACACGCCGGGCTACAACAAAAGTGCTCAGAAGTGGCCTCTAAAGGCCACAACAACAACATCAACATCAACACTAACAACAAACGCCAAGAGTCACAAAAGTCATCGCCTTGACGGCACGGAAACGGAAGCGTTAGTTGCAAGGATATGTTGCACTAGAGCACAATAGCCGGCCATTTCCATTCAGTCATCTTCCCCTCTCCTCTCTGCCCTGCTCCCCGTGCTCCCAGCAATTATGTGCCATTGAAGTTTCATTGTCAGCACTGCAGATTGCAGCTGGAGCCTGCTCACATCCGTCTCCGTCTCCGTCTCCGCCACCGTCTGCGTCTCTCTCCGTATCTATCTCCGTCAGTGGCTGCATCTCCGCCCCGTAGTCATCAACAGTGCATTGGTCTCTATCGTCATCTCCGCCTCCGGTCATTGCTATGGCTATGGCTCCATCGCTTGTGTCGTTGTCCGTTTCCGTCGTAATTGTTATGCCAATTTTTAAAGGCGCCGCATGCTTGCCAAATTAAATGAAAATCAAATAAAGCCAAGCACAGCCCAAATACATAAATGCGGTTAAATTTGCAGCGTTAAATGTTAACAGTCGATTTTGCAACTCAAACATACATTGCCCATAAAAATATCAGCGCGTATTTGCGTGCCCAGAGTCCTAGGCTACAGCTCAGCTCTCCCTCTCTCCTTCCCTCGTTCCCTGCCTCCCCTTATCTATGGACAATGTCGTTTGGCTTAGACTTACGAGCTTGGGGCGCAAATTGTCAATTTCTCTGAAATTGCACAAATACTTACGAGCCTGTGCTCCACTTTTTTATGGCAAATTACACAGCCGCATATGAGTGAATATGTGTGTGTGAGAGAGCGCGTGTGTGTGGGTGTGTGAGTGTGTGAGTGGGTGTGTGTGCCGTCATGCAATAAAAACGTTTGCCAGTCTCCGTTACCAGAAGGTTTTATGATTGGTTTTTACCCAGCAAAGGGGCAACAAAACGTAAAGTACACACAAACACACACACACAGCAATATACCCACACAAAATAAATAAAATATAAACTGCGTTATGTTTATGCGCCAAAAAGAAAAAACCCATCAGACATCATCAGCCTGCGTATAATTAAACATTAGACTTTGGTAATAAAATGAAATTCATTGAACGCCGCCAATGCTGTAGGTGCTAGATGATCATCCTGTATCCTATATGTATCCTATGTTTAGCTGATAATAAAATGACTGTTTTTATCAGTAATTTCATTTGTAGGATGTTGATAATTCAGCCACAATAAATTTGCATGTGGATTTTATTATTCATAGACTTCAAGATGGGAATCAGGTATTCATCGATTAATAGCTTGATTGAATTGAAGTTTTCAAAATAACAAACAATTTGTAGTTGCTATTTTATAGCTATTTATATAGTATTATATTTAATAAATCAAAAATAATAATATTGCAAAGATAATAACAATACCATAAATAAATCCCAAACGCTAAACTTTGAACTATCAATACTAAATTTATTAAATAATTGAAGCATACATAAATAAATAAATAAAATGCAAATATATCTATCTAACTAGCAATATTTTGTTTACAATTTTTTTTATTTTGATTTACTTATTATGAACTAAGACCAGTCAAATGATTTATGCTTCCGTAGAACTGATTTTCTGAAGCTTAATACACTTATACTTGAAACAGATTGGTCGCCATTATATTCATGTACTGATATTAATATTGCAGTTGCTTTCTTTTATAATGTCCTGAATTTTCTTTTTGATTCCTGCGTTCCGGTAGTAGCCAAAGTCAGGTCCAAGCGACCCCTTTGGTTTACAAAGGAATTAGCGGGATTAAAGAATTCCAAGTCACGGTTTTATAAAAAATACAAGCAGTCAGGCAAACCATCTGATTTTTCTCGATATGCAGTGGCCAAATCTAATTTTCTGATTGTAAATTCGCAATGCTATAATGAGTATTTGCGTCGCTGTAAGTTACAATTTTCCCAAGATCCCAGGCAATTCTATAACTTTGTCAACTCTAAGCGAAAGTCATCTTCTTTGCCCCCATCAGTTTACCTTGAAAATATGAAAGCAGCCACTGATCAGGCCTCTGCCGACTTGTTTGCTGAATTTTTTCAAACCACGTACTCGTCTTCTAACGATTTTAATATACCTTACCCATACTATCAACAACGGTCTAATTGCATCTTTGGGCCAATCATCACTAAAAGTTCGGTACTTAGCAGTCTTAATCAAATTAAACCGGTCTTCTCCCCAGGGCCTGACGGAGTGCCAGCTTGTGTACTTAGGTACTGTGCTGACGCTTTAAGTGATCCCTTACATAAATTATTCTCTTTATCCATTGATCATTCCGCTTTTCCCAGTATTTGGAAGGAATCATTTATAATTCCTCTTCACAAACAGGGTTCCAAGTCCGATGTAAAAAATTATAGAGGTATTTCCAAGTTGTCCGCTATTCCTAAAGTATTTGAGAGCTTTTAATTACACCTCAACTACAACACTTATGTAGCTCTATTATTTCACCTTTCCAGCATGGTTTTGTGAAACGTAGATCTACTACCACTAACCTATTAGAATTAACATCTTCTGTGATAAGCGGATTCCAAAGAAAAATGCAAACTGATGTCATCTATACCGACTTCAGCAAGGCCTTTGATTCTGTTAACCACTCTCTATTACTGAAAAAACTAAATCTTATTGGATTCCCTACTAACCTTATTTGCTGGATCTCTGAGTATTTAAACAATAGAACTCAGAAAGTTATTTTTAAAAGTAGTGTATCTAAGCCTGTATATGTAACGTCTGGTGTTCCTCAAGGTAGCCACCTTGGTCCTTTGCTTTTCAACTTGTTTATCAATGATCTTCCATTTGTATTGTCACACTCTTACATACTTATGTATGCCGACGATGTTAAGCTGTGCCTAACGTACGATGACATCACCTCGCAGTCATTATTACAAGCAGACTTGAATTCTTTTTTATCTTGGTGTAAGACCAATCAGCTTTACTTAAACTGCTCGAAGTGTAAGGTGATGACATTTTGCAGAGGCCAGCCCAAAACATTTCGATTACATGCTGAACAGTATGCCTCTTTCTCGAATTCATGAAGTAAATGATTTAGGACTGCTTCTCGATCCTAAACTTAAATTCGATAAACACATTGTGCTCACCATCAGTAAGGCTCTTCGGGTTCTTGGATTCATCAAACGATGGTCCAAAGAATTTGATGACCCCTATACCACTAAACTTCTTTATACATCTCTTGTACGTCCTATTTTGGAGTATGGATCTTGTGTTTGGTCGCCACAGTATTCGATACACCAGGATAGAATTGAATCCGTACAAAAGAAATTTCTTCTATTCGCTCTTCGTGGCCTTAACTGGGTTCCTGGCGTTGATTTACCTCCCTATAGAAGTAGACTGCTCTTAATTAACCTTCCCTCCTTAGCTAACCGACGTACCATGTTGGGCGTAGTATTTATGGTAAAGCTGTTGCGTGGGGAAATTGACTCACCTACTTTGTTAGGAAAAATTAATTTCTCTGTACCTCACCGACCAACCCGCTATTTCACACCTTTAGCTCTAAATTTTTGCTCTACTAACTATTCCTTGCATGAACCCTTTCGATTACTCTGCACTTGACTACAACCGTCTTTGTAGTGTATTCGACATAGATACCTCTATTCCTTCTATTAAGTTTGCTATTTTAAATTATCTAACTCAACATAACACTGTGTAGTAGCTTGGTAACAATGATTAACACAACTAACCACTAATCTTGGTCTGATTGGGTTTTTCTGGGTTTTCCCCATATCCTTGCAGCGAATGCTGGACCTTGTTCTTTTTTCTTTAATTTGATTTCATATTTTAATCTTTTTTAATATTTTTTCCCCAGATGTTTCTTTTCTTATCTGATATTTTTAAATTAAATTTTAATTCTAATTTTAGTATTTTAATTTTAATTTGTAATTTAATTTCTCTTGGTCGACTGGCCTTAGTCGACTTTAAATAAATAAATAAATAAATAAATAAAAACTCAACTGTATATAACCTCTATATACTGAAAAAAAAAAAAAATTTCAATGTTGCTTGGGAAATTTCCACTTCAAAGCGTCAGCTATAATAAATAAACCTGTCCGATATATTTAATAAACAATTACGTAGCTTAGTGTACGGTCAAGTGTACACCAAACTTATAAAGCAATTCAAAAGTTTGTATATTTTTTTTGGGCAATGTCATGATTTTCTTACTTTTGAATTTCATTTTCTTGTTGTTGCTTTGGTGCTATGGAAAAAGTTTTAGACCAGACGGCACACACCTTGGGCTATAAGAATGAAATTTCGAAGCAGCAGCTGGCCAGGAAATGCATAACATTAGAGGCACACTTAAGCACTATGAGCTTGTGTAGTAATGATAATCTTAATATGGCGGTGAGTGCCTGAAAGTATGCTTAATTTTCTGCAACTTTAGTGCCTTTAAGTTGCAGGAAAACTCAGCCAGACGCTACGCTAAAGACGAACTTTTCACTTTAAGTGGCGCAAGCTAAGCTACTAAGCAAATAAAAATACATATAGAAATATATACAAACACACGCACACACATACACATACACACACGAATTAAATACTTGCTGAGAGAAAGTCCAAAGTGCCTTTGAGTGAGTGTAGCTAAACAAAATGGCAGCGGGGCTCCACGAGACGTTTGGCGTTTATTTGCGTTTATAATGTGTGAGCTATTAAAATTTTAGAGGCACTGTAAATGTATTTATGTATATATATATGTGTGTGTGTGTGTGTGTGCGGATCTGCGGATCCAGCTCAGAATGTGTATATTATATAACTGCTTTTGCGGCAAACAAATACTCTTGCCGAGGATATGATGGAAGTTTCTGTTTGTTCTATCAGAAATGGATAGGAGCAATTTTATACAAATATTTGTAGCTATTAGGGACTGCAAATAATGATTTTGATTTAGATTTATGTTTCCTATTAAAGTTATAGTATATATTTTTTAATGGATCTTATTTGACAGCGCAATTATGGGCTCTAAAATTATAGAATTAACTAATTTTAAATAATAAAATATTGAAAACTTTTCAAGCAAACAATTTCCCATTGTTTGTTTTACTAGAACAGGGTATTTCAAGCGTCAACCCACTTAACTCTGATTGCTGATTTTTTTCTTTTTATCTCGTTTTGCCACAGCATAAAATGAAAATTAGCTGATTTCTTTTTTTCCAGATGCGCGTCTCTTAAAGCTTTTAGCAGCTGCTGCCAGACGCTGTAAACATCATTTTAAGTGAAGCCTTCCCTCTCAGTCTCATTCTCTTGTATGGTACTTTGTCGTGTTCTCTTTCTACTGCTCAGTGTGTTTGCACTTTGTAGAAATGTTTGCAACACAACGCATTCAAATTCATATTTGTGTGCAATGTGCAGAAATTAACATAAAACGAACGCGAGGCATGGTGGCATTTTATTTGCGTTTTAACAGCGCCGTTTTGTGTGCTATACTTTTAAATACCCTGCACGAGAGGGACAGATTAGGCAAATAGGGTATATTTAATGGCAAAATTGGTTAAATAATTTAATACGAAATATATTTTTTAGTGGAAAATGCCTAAATTTTTGATTATAATAGTTATAAGTGATAACATCAAAGAAAAACCCAACACATTCAATAGTTGTATTATCTGTTATTTTAATCAAAGTAAAACAGCAACATTCAGTACGATTTTGTCTGTTATTCGTTGAGTTTATCTACTCCAAATAGCAATAAATGCTGCTTTGCTGCTCTTAAACTCTTTTTGTAACTTTTAAAACTAATCATGGTATTCTCTCTATTGTCTGTTTGAGTTACAAATTCTAGAGTACTACATAGTCAGTCAATGTCTTCACTTTTATTATTTAACAATTTTTTCTGCTTTCAGCCAGATTTCTGCAGCAGCTTATTTTTTATGCATATTTTATTTTGCCATTGCATGCGTAATTTTATTTGCCGTTGTGGCGCCCCTTTTCGCTTTTCACTTTGCCTCTTTGTTGGTGTTGTCGTTCTTGTCGCCGTTGTTTTTGCTGGTACTAGTTAGTTGCCCCATAGTATAGTTGGTGGCAGGCAGTATAAGTTTTATGGCCATCGCAGCGCTTTTTTCAAAAGGTAGTAAAAAATTTATGCACGCTACAAAATGGCACTCGTTGTGTGTTGTATGCTGTATGTTGTGTGTCGTGTGTCCCGCCAGTTGTCCTGACGCCGCAGTGGCTGCACCTGCGGTTGTTTGTGTTCCTGTTGTCACGCTACCTTGGCCAGGACTATATGGCACAGCCAGCCATCAGGCAGAGAGCAGTAGGCAACATGCCAAATTAAGTGCTCTGCATTCTGGCAGAATAGCCATGGGGGGCATCAAGTGGTGGAGGAGGGAGTGGATGCCCTGTTTGGGCATCTTGTAAAAGCCTGACCTCGGCAACACGCTTAAGTTGTCATGTACATTTTAATTTTCACATGTTATGACATGCTGGTAACGCCACTTTGAAACTTGCCAGCCAAACTGCATTTCCACACGTTGTTATTTCTATATAGCTGATTTAAACAAAAATAAAATAAGGCCTAAGCATTTTTAAAATATTTTAGATTAGTCAATTGAATATCGCGAAATGAGAGAGAAAATGAGAGGATAAGAAAAATGTTATTATTATTTATATTTGAGAAAATACATTTTACCGACATCTGTTAGTAAAATAAATTGTACGAAAGTACAATCGGTCTAAGGCCAACAGACGTTCACTCGTTGGTTGCCAATGCTCACTTGCAGCTCACTCGCATGCTCCAAACGCCCACTCGCTGCTGTATTGCGCTGAAACTTCCGTTCGCTACTGTCGCTCTTACGCTGATATTGATCGCTACAGACTCTCTTGCCGCACTCGTTGGCTGCCAACGCTCACTCGTTGCTGTGGTTCGCTAACGACGCTCATTCGCTGCTCTCGTTCGCAACACACGGCCACACGCTGTACTCGTTGGTAATCGACACTCATTCGTCGATTTGGTTGGCAACAGACTCTCACTCTCTATTCTCGCTCACTTCTGTTCTCTCATTGGCTCATTCGCTGCTTTAATGCGCTGCCGACGCACACTTGCTGCGCTCGTTCGATACCGGCGTTCGCACACTGTACTCGTTCGCTGTCAAGGCTCACTCACTGTTTTTGTTCTCTACCCACGTTCACTCGCTGTTTTCCATAATCCAGCGATACCAGGCTACACAGGCAGAGCGCACTATATATCTTTTAGCTCGCAGTTAAGCTAAGAACTCAGCTAAAATTATACAACTTAACTGCAAATTTTCCATTTATTCTCTATCCCATGACGTTGCTTTTACGCTCTTAAGAGAAAGTCGAAGAACGAGTTTCCATCATTGATTTGGCAGTGTCTTTGGCTGGTTCACTGCCGTCTGTGGTCGTCTCAAGTTGTCGCCATGGCGGCAGCTAGTTTTGTTGCCAAAGGCAACTGACGAGCACAAATTGTTTGCCACAGCTGTTGATAAGTTTTTAATTAAGTTTAAGCGTATTAGCTGGCACTTTAGCGGGTGTCTGGCACGAAATTCAAAGTGCTGTAAAAGCCACAAGAACTTGAGCATTACGCATCGTCTGTGCCAGCAAAATAAGTACGCAAAATTAAGTACTTAACTTACAATACAGAAATTGAAAGGCAGAAAGAGAGAGAAAGATCCTTTACCGCAGTTGCCTCGGGTGCAGTTTTGAAATAAAAACAAGTTGGGCCACGTGTCGTATGCTTTTTTATGCATTGAGCATACGCCGTGTGTGCCCTAGCCTCTGCTATATGGGAAATAAAACAGGCACTTGGTTATGCCAGTGCAAATTGGCGAAATGTCTATTGAAATTATATTGACAATGACTGTTTACAAGCAGACGTGTCAATGCCGAGCTGGTAGACATGGGTTAAAGTGTGCAAATTGAATAAATACACATGTTTACATATGGGGGCAAAGCCTTTCAATTATTCTATGTGCAAATCTTGTCGATTTGCCCAGGGCTTTACTTAACAAGCGTAGCATATTGTCGGCGTGAAATATAAAATTTTGTGGACGCAAACACACCAACACTTGAACACAAAATTGCCAGTTCAAACGCCAGTTGGTCTCGTCTCTCAAATTATTTTGTGATAAGGATATACCACACACACGCACATCACAGACACGTACGCACACATACACGGACTTCCGCATGCTATGTCCTTGTTTCTTTATAACTGACAAATGAAAATGTCAAAAATGCCTCAACTGCTGCTGCCAAGGCAACCAAATGACAAATGTGAAATGAGAAATGTGAATGAGCACAAATTAAATTACAATTTGAGGCTATGCATATCTCTAGCATCTCTGCTTGCCAAAATCAATTTTAACTACATCAAAAAATTCTTTATGTAGATTTATATATTTTCGAATTAATAAATATTTTAAAATGACCATTTGAAAACGTTATCCATTAAGTTTAAATAACACAAAGACACAATTTGCTTGTTTATAAATTCTTATTGAATGCAACTCGCATAAAATTTAGAAACATTCGACTATTGAAAGAATAAACACAATCAATCTCCAATAAGTTGACCTTAACTTAGATTTCAAATACTAGTTATTGCAATTTCATTCCAATTATAGAAAAACTCTATCTGCTTTCTACTGTTCGAATGCTCCTACTCTGCAGCTTGTTATTTTTAATTTGTTTTTGAATAAATGTACCGCCAAAAAAGATTTTGTTTCACAATAACATCTCTAAACATAAATAAATATTTTACAATCATAATTCATTTTGCCGAATTCACTCCGCAAATTCAACCACGAAAAGAAATGATCATTGGAAACCAGATAAATTTGATATGGCATAATGCGCCATTAATTATAAAGTTTATGAAATTTTTCACAAGTTCGGCAGCAATAAATAAAGGCAAACCACGTGGCACGTGGCACGTTCTACCTGTTTAGCGATAGACAATCTCAGTAGCAATTACAAGTTAAGCGCTAAACATTTGGCTAAAAGGCCAAAGGCAGCTGCGGCATAGCCAAGACATTGCCAAGATTAATGCCAGGTTATTAATAATGTGAAAAATACAGCAACAGCAAAGTCGAGTACAGTTCAGTTCAGGTGGAACTGAAATAAGCGACGACAACATGGCAACAAACAGAAGCAGCATAAACTGAAACAGAAACAGAAACAGAGACAGAAACTGCTGTCATGGCAAAGGCAAATCAAGTCAATTTGTTAGCCAAGTATCCATTACGCATTTGCATTGGCGCCAGCCGGCTCGCAACAAGGCAGAGAGTCCGTCTGGCAGTCTATCAGTGCGTCAGTCAGTCAATCAGTCAGTCGGAGAGCTTGTCATTTGGTAAGTTCCGTTGAGGTGGTGCGAAGCTAATGAAGCGCGTCTCTCGTTGGCAGCTTTAACATTCTCTCTCTCTCTCTCTCTCTCTCGTGCTATCTCATTCTCTCTCTTTCTCTGCTCATTTGTCGACAGTATCGAATTGCCCAATTGTTGTGCTCCAAGCAGACAAGCTTGTTTTTCAAGCCATTTCATTGTACGCCAGGCAAATACTTGCCTTGCACTTGGCTCAATTTCCACTGTAATTTATATGTTATTTGGCCAAAGTGGCTACTGTGGTGCAATATGTTGCATGATTTATTGGCTGCCATCTTCAGTCTGTGTTTTGTCTCTTGTTGTTTACAATTCGGGTTTACTTTGCCATTCGCACATCGACTCAACTCTCACATCGCCTGTCATTTCCTTTGTGTTTTTGGCATTTTAATGTTCTTTGATTAATTTGTGCAAATATCAATGTCAGTGTCCGCTGAGGCCAAGGTAATTTAATGAGCAACTGGCCGCAGCTGTGGCCCGGCATATATCAAATGAAATAAAGGCCATAATGAGCCGGTAATCAGCACGAGCTGCCTGATAGCCTCTCTCTTCTGTTGACATATCGCACAACAAAATCTCAACAATCTGCCGCATATATCGCTCATTATTAACAAAACGGCAATTGCAATTAAAGGAAACAATTTGCCCATGCAATTGGCAATACGGCGAGATTTCAGTTTTCATTTTATTGCAGTCGTGTTTACATATTGCCGATAGGATATGCTCATGATAAGTACATACACAATTTGCTTCCGATTTCGCTTGCATGCCTGCAATCGATCCAACATTATTTCATTATGCATTAATATACATATGAATAATGAAGTGTAGCAGCCGCTGAAATATTTGCAAGTCTGAAAATGCTATTAAAAATAAATCATCCGCTAGAAACGCGCATTAAATGAGTATGCGAAAGTGCGAAATTTCATAATGCTGCAATTAACTGCTGAATTCTCAAGGAATTAAAATAGATTATGCACTTTAATTAAAAGTTTGTATAAGGCAATGTTATGAAAAAGAAAGAAAAAAAGTCTATTAAAAGAATTAAGTAGCTAAAGTGCGTTATCAAATATTTGTGTTATTTATTTTTTTACATATTTTTTGCAAGTGCAAAGTTGGAAGTTGATAGCAAATATTACAGGCAGTAACAGTTTGCTTTCCTTTTTACATATGCAAGCTCTGTTTGCCTTTTAAATAAATAGGGAAATAAATAAACCAGTTGGCATAAACGTTTTTATATAAATAACTATGTTCCGATAACTTTATAAATATATATCTCTCAAAATATGCGGGGAAAACAAGTTTTTGTATATATTTGTGCTTACATTTAAGTAGGAAAAACATCAATATAGATTTCCTTGGAAAATTATGAAATAAAACAACAAGCTTTGGGATTGTCACAAAACTCGCAGACTCCGACTCCCGAGGGAGTCTGCAAATCACAGTTCTCAGTATTCATCAAGAGATTTATGATTTTGCTGAGTATTTTAAAACAGCCTTAAGATGTGCATACCCTTTAAATTGAATTTAACTAACAGACGATTTTGTTTGTCTCCAATTTACTCGCAGAGACTGGCAGACGCATGGACACATGGGCTCTGAAATATCATCAGCATTCCGAGAAGAGCAGCAAAAATCAGTACACGTGTCGCATACACAATGCCAACAAGAGCAACAAGAGCAACAAGAACTGAATTGCGTTATAATTTCATTAAGGACAAAAGCCTTTACTGCCGATGACAACAACGTGAAGGGCTAGAAGAGAGGAAACAGCGAAGAGCAAAAAGCAAAAATAAAACGCAAGAAAGTCAAGTCGAGTAAAGTGAAAGCCTAGCCGCAGTACCCAAGAGAGCGGCGACAATAACAAAAGCCTTTTGCAAAAAAAAAGAGAAAAAAAAAAGAAAATCAAGCGAGTGACATTTTTATGAAATTAATACAAAAGACGCAGGCAACTGGGGCGGGTAGGAGCCAGAGCGATGACGGCTTCAGCCACGACGTGGACACAATGATGAGCACTCGCACTCGCACTCGCACTCCAATGATAATAATGGCAGCCCAGCCGAGAGCCTGGAAGCAGGGCTTTTATTGCCTGACAGTCGAGTAGACGACGGGGGCCGCGGAGGGGAGCACAACGTGATTCGTGAGTCGAGATCAACATTATTATAATACAGAGCGACGACGCTTACAGCTTAATGATATTTGCGTGACGCGGAAGAGGAAGAGCAGCTCTAAAGACGTCACCTTCATTTACTAATTTGACATGCAAACGTGACCAAGTGTCGGACATCTGGCTAAAAACACAAGACAACCCGAGCAGCATACACAAGCAACCAGATAACAAAATAGCGAGCAAATCAGCTTAGACACAATGCCACGCCTTCCATTATTATGTGCGCCTTTGCTGCTGCTGCTGCTGCTGCGGCTGCACTGCAGCTCCGCCTGTCCGCCCGAGGTCTGCGTCTGCAAGTGGAAGGGCGGTAAGCAGACCGTCGAGTGCGGCGGACAGCAGCTAACCAGCCTGCCGGAGGGCATGGATCCGGGCACCCAGGTGCTCAACTTCAGCGGCAATGGCCTGCAGGTGCTGCAGAGCGAGCGCTTCCTGCGCATGGATCTGCTCAATCTGCAGAAGATCTACTTGTCCCGCAATCAGCTCATACGCATACACGAGAAGGCCTTCAGAGGCCTCACCAATCTCGTCGAGCTGGATCTCAGCGAGAACGCGCTGCAGCACGTGCCCAGCGAGACATTTCAGGACTACAGCTCGCTGATGCGCCTCTCGCTGAGCGGCAATCCCATACGCGAGCTCAAGACCTCCGCCTTCAGGCACCTCTCCTTTCTCACCACGCTGGAGCTGTCCAACTGCCAGGTGGAGCGCATCGAGAACGAGGCCTTCGTCGGCATGGACAATCTCGAGTGGCTGCGCCTCGATGGCAATCGCATCGCCTTCATCCAGGGCGCCCACATCCTGCCCAAGTCCCTGCACGGCATCAGCCTGCACAGCAATCGCTGGAACTGCGACTGCCGCCTGCTCGACATCTACGCCTGGCTGGTGGCCCACAACACGCCCCTGGCGGAGGAGCCCAAGTGCATGGAGCCGTCGCGGCTGAAGGGCCAGGTGATCAAGGGCCTGCAGCGCTCACAGCTCGCCTGCCTGCCCGAGGTGAGTCTAGGGATTTCAATTGATAACCTTATTATGATGTGGACTACCAATTTTGCTTAAATACATCGAATATATCGATACAGAAAAAAAATAAAAAAGATAAAAAAACATTCTATAAAGCAATGAAATATCGGACGTAGCCGAGAGTAGCATACCTTGTTCTTTCTGGTATCATAATCACTGAACTGCCTAACATTTAGAGGAAATACATGTGCTTATGTATCACCTCACAACTCTGTCCGCTTCCTGTCTTAACTGTTATTCCGATCTGTACTTGATTGAACACACCCACACACAAATTTTACCGTTCCTTGTTCATGCATAGCGAGCCATGAAGAGCGAGCAAATAAGAGAGCGGCCAAGCGCTGCAGATGAGCGTATGCATAGAGCGAGCGCCGCAGCCAACAGTGGGCGACTTGTTAGCTTACCGAAGTATCGGATTTGTAAGTGACTTTCTGTGGCGCTTTCTCTTTTTGGCGTGAACTGATCAAGAGACAGCGACAGCGACAGCGCTGCCTGCAAGCACTATAAATACTGCTGCTGCAGTGCTGCTTATTTAGAATGCAGTGTCTGCAGTTATGTGATTAAGACGTGTGGTGTGGCAAATACGCGTATTATAATAAATATTATTTATATATTATAGTTTCGTGACCTTTGTTTGCAGAAAGTATGTACAAACAGACAGTAGAGCCTTGCTATATCGAATCACCAAAATAAATTATAGATATCGGCGACAGAAATCAGCGATATTTTTAAAATATTGATATAATCCAATGCAAAAGTTGTTTATGACTTCCCTAGTCCCCGGTCCAGTTAAGTTCTCAAAAAACTTACAATATTAGATAGATATCGATACTCAGATTGTATCGAGATGTAACATATAGGAATAAATTGTGCAGATATTGCTATAACCGAAATTGTTGTTTCCTTCCCTTCTAGGTGAGTCCGCAGTCCAGTTACACGGAAGTCAGTGAGGGTAGAAATATGTCCATCACTTGCTTGGTGCGCGCCATACCCGAGCCCAAGGTGCTGTGGCTCTTCAATGGCCAGGTGATGAGCAACGACAGCCTGCTGGACAACCTGCATATGTACTACTACATAGACGAGAGCGGGGGCAGTGGGGCGGAGGAGAAGCGCAGCGAGATCTTCATCTACAATGTGGGCGCCGAGGACAACGGCACCTTCAGCTGCGTGGGCCAGAACATCGCAGGCACCACCTTCAGCAACTACACACTGCGCGTGATTATCAAGGAGCCGCCGGTGGTGAACGAGGTGTCGTTCCCTAGGGATTACATGAACTACATTGTGGCGAGCAGTGCGGGCGGGGGCATCATCTTTGTGGTGCTGCTCTGCACGATTGTGGTGAAGTGCAAGCGGAGCTCGGAGCCGGCGAAGCGCAAGAAGTGCGAGCAGGTGACGAGCATTGCGGGCAACACGGACTCTACGAACGCCAGCAGCCAGGACACCGCCATGATGAAGTGCGCCTCCATACTGAACGATGGCGACAGCCTCAATGGCGGCCCCGGGCTGTTGCTCAGCGAGAATCTCACGCCCACCAAGGCGGCCAATGGCGCTGTGGCCGGAGGCATCGGCGGAGGGGGGAATCCAGTGCCTGGCATCGCTGCTGGCGGTGGCTTGATACTCGGTGGCCAGATGAAGCAGAATCTGCTGCTCTATGCCACGCCCACAACGCACCCGCACGCCCAGCAGCAGCTGCAGCTGAATGTGAATATGATGAATGCCGCCGCTGCCGCCGGCTCTCCCCCTCTGCTGCTGAGCAATGGCCTGGCTGCCGCCTACTGCTCGCCGCCCTCCTCGCTGCGCAACTACACTGAGAGAAATCCGGATCTGGTCAACGATGCCGAGAGCGTCAAGCACAAGCTAAAAACCGCCGTCTCTTTGGACGGTGCGCCCGACTACGAAACCGCCAGCGATTGCGGCCAGTACGAGGGCTGCTATCAGCTGGCGACGGCCTCAGCGCACTCGGGACATGCCATGCTGGGCATGGGCTCCCGATTCAGCTCCGCCATGAGCACCTTGCCGCGCGGCATGCAGCTGAAGTCGGTGCTGGGCGCCACATCGCCGCATCAGGTCGATGTGCACTTGAATCCGGTTTGCTTTCTGGGTCAGGACGGCTATGCCTACGATTATCAGCAGCAGCATCAGCAGCAGCAACAGCAGCAGCACCAGAACTTCTATCGCACGCTGCCACATAATCGTGCCCACAAGCAGCAGCAGCAGCAACAGCAACAGCAGCAGCAGCAGCAGCAGCAGCAACAGTTTGCGGCAGCAGCAGCTGCTGCCAGTCTGCGCTACAGCCTCGAGGCGGAGTTTGTGCAACGTGCGCCGGTTGTGGGCTATGAAAAGTATCAGCTGCCCAACGTGCGCTTCACCGCCGAGGGCTATCCCCAGCAGCAACAGTTGCAGCAACAGCAACAGCAGCAGCAGTTGCAGCTGCAACAGCAATTCCCATCGCCGCCCGAGGGCTATAAGAGCAACGAGCTGGCGTTGCCAGCATTTCAGCAGTGGCCCAGCTGCCTGCCCGGCTACCATGCGCAGACGCTGCGCTATGCGCCCATTGCCGCCTCTCCACAGCCCACGCCCACATCCACGCCCATGGCCACGGCCACGCCTACGCCCGCAGCGCCAACGCTGCACGACAGCAGCAGCACACAAACAACAGCAGCAGCAGCAACATCGACAACAACAGTTAACGCCATACCCGAACTGGACGAGAGCGAGACTTCGCCCAGTGGCTCAACGGCAGCAATGGCGGCCATGGCGGCCACGGAGGAGCAGACGCCATCGGGAGATGCGTGCAAGCTGAAGCAGTTGAACGGACCGCTGGCCGACAGTCCGGACGAGGGGTATGTGGGGGAGGCGCAGGAGACGAGTGACATTTGACAACGCGGAGGCGCCGCCGGCCAGCAAGCTGCCTTAGATGATTCAGTGGCTCTGTAAATAAACCCACTGAGGATACAGACACACAGACACAGACAGAGACAGAGAAACCTACACAAACAAAAAACCTACACACACACAGAGAGAGACACAAACCTACACTCGTAAATACAAATAAATTTTGTTGGCGTCCCTTATCTTTTGTTGCAATTGCCCACAAAAAACAGCATGAGGAGCGGACGAAGCGCAGAGGTGCAGAGAAGCAGAAGACCAAAGACGAGGCAAAGAATAAGCTAAAGAAAATAATAGAATAAAACAGGCACACAGTTAAAACAAAGGGACAGATACAAAAACAAACCCAAAAACAAAAGTCGAAAACACAGAGTAGCGAATACCCAAGTGGAACAATACGAACTGCAAATACTCTAAAAATTCTCCAGACTTATTTAAAGCTACTGCTGCTTATTCGCAATTTATAGAATATTTTTCTCAATACAATTTTATTTTTAATTTAAAATTTCTTTTCCTACTCTACTTTAAATTAACTAATTTATTTAGAATTTAAAATCCCCATAAACTATAGATCTTTAATTGCTTTCTATTAATTACAGTAAGACTTAAAAATGTAGAGAAACCTATTCTGAAATTTAGTGCTTGTATACCTTTTCTTGATTGTACAAATATGTTTAACATTTGTTTAAGTTTATTTAAATTTTACTTTCAATCAACATAATTTTTCAACAGTTTTTTATATCTAAAGATTCGATTTAAATTAATTTCATAAGACTAAAAATTTTCCACAATTCTTAAAGATTTATTTAAAGCAAATATCAACTGTTTAATTTCTCTAAACTTGCCCGATACTATTAATTAACTCAATTGAAATTCCCATATCGTATTATTTAGTCAATGTCCATAAATTCAGCTGCTGTTGTTGTGAGGAGCAAAGTTTTGGACAAATTGAATTGATCCAGGGATAATGTATTGGGTTTAGCAGCAGCAGCAAAAGGGGCACAGAGGCGACCTAACCTAATAAAGCCGAAAAACAAAGAGACGTCGCTAAACAAAAGGCTCTGACTCCATCTTTGGCAGTTGTTATTGTTGTAGTTGCTGTTGAGTAGTAGTTGTTGTTGCTGTTGTTGTTGTTACTGGGAACTCTTATTCGTTATGTATCCCTACTTTCATGTCTGCCCGAGCAGATCCGTGCCTATGCGTGCCTCGAGTGGCAAGCTGGCAGCATTTTATTTCCGTAGATGTAATTGAAAAAGTTTTTCATTTAATATAAACTTTTCAGCGTCTTGCCAGGGCTTTCAAGCCATAAAAAGGGCCCACAACAACAACATGTTTGAAGAAAGCTAAAGAAATGTCAGGCCTATGCCGGGACTATTGTTCAAGTCTCAGAGTCTTTCTCTCCTTCTCTCTTTCTCAGTGTATGTTTGCGGGTTTGTTTGCCTGACGATTGAGTTGCTTTTGGCGGTGGCGTTGTAAGCTGACAATTGACTCGCCGGTGCTTACACGCCCCCCTCTCTGCTGACTCTCTCCTCCCCGTCCCTCTCCCTGACCGTACAAAGCACGCCTCTCTGCCAGTCGCAACTCAACACACACTCTAGACTGTCGAGTGTCTCGTGTGTTGTTGCCATGGTGACACCTGCTCGATGACACAAAGGATTTGGATCTGGCACAAAACAGGGAATAAGCCGGAGCGAGCTGGTGAGCGGGGGAGCGGGGCAATCGGAAGAGGTATAGGCTCAAGTGGCCTACACGCTTGTTGAATCTTGGCATGGCATACAAAGTGCTATGGCCAAATCGCGAGTGGCATTAAGGGTTTCCTTTTGTACACTGCTCTAGTTTATGAAATTTTAATTTGACCAGCAGCAGCAGCAGGACAAGTTCCCCTAAATAATTTATTTTATTTATTTTGCAGTAGATAAAACAGAAATCCTTTGCTTCTCTGTCAGAATTCTATTCCAAACACTTAAAAAAAACATACATATTTCCGGGTAATACAAACAGTAGATATGAGTAATCAGTAGCCACGAAATACATACATATACTATAAATAAAATACAAATTGTAAGAACTAAGCGCTTAATTTTAACCAAAATAATATTAAAACTAATATTAAATATTGTATGTAAATGTAGTCGGAAAGTAAAGCAGCGAATGAAGGGAATGTTTAAAAGATTTTAACAAATTTAACAAATTTGTTATACATATTATTAATTTTTATAAAAATATGAAACCTATTCAATTTTATGCTTTATTTTTAACTATCGATATTTTGATTTCCAAAACATTTTAGAATTATAAAAGCAATTCAATAAATACATTTTAAATTGTTTTACTATCTCTAGTTTTTAATTGTGTTTTATTTCCATAAGTTTTTAACAATTTCTACAAACTATTCTGTGTAAATATAATGCAAGATTGTAACCAATAACGATGTAGGTGAAAAGTTGATCAAAATTGAAAGCAAAAATTTCGAATGTTGTAAGAACTATAAAGAAACAAGTAGCAATAGCAAATGAAAGTGGTAGCGGAAACGGAAGTGGGAAAGGGAGAACTGCATAAAACTGTTGGCAAATGCAGAAGCAATCATTTAAGTACACAAAGTAAATAACATATATTGTAAATGGCATAAATAAATCATTAGTTGTAAAATAATACACAAACAGAGACACAGACACGGATTTAGCAAATGTTTTAGTTATAAATTCACCAAGTGAGTTAGTTGACATATTGCACCCAAAACATGAGAAGATAACAAAAATATGAAAGCATTTTAGCATAGCAAATCGAAAATGGAAAATGAAAATTTGTAATCCGTTACACATACAAATACGCAACAAAGAATTTGCAAAAATAAAAAAGAAAATTTTAATAAATACGCGCATAATTTACAAAACAAAACCCAAAACTATTTTAGCTGTAAAAATATATTTAAAAGGTTTATACGTTAAGCTAGCCATAGGTTATAATAAAACGTTTATGCATAATTAAAAAATACAGTTATATATATAAATATATATGAAACACCATTAATGGCAACAAAACATTTAAACAACAATGAGCATTAATAAATGAGAGAGAATCACAGCAAAAAAAATACACACAAACACACACAAAACGGTTTAGAATGTAAATTACTCAGTAAGTTAAATTTAATTATTAACTATAATAATAATGAAAAGCAAATTGTAAAAAGCATAAGTTAAAATCAGAAAAACACTGAAAATAAAATGCATTAAACTGAAGAATTTAATAAAAATATAATTAAACTTTGTTATAATTTGAAAATAATAGAATGTGCTAATTACTGCGCTTTAAACACCGTAATGAGAATTTTAGCTATTTAAAGCCTGTCTATAGCCAACTAGAAGAGCCAACAAAAGTTCTGGCCAACACCAGCATACGCAACATCACATACATTTCGCATACGCAGTGCCTGCTCAGCACGTACATAACTTCTCTTGGCTTCGAAAACTGTAAAACTCAGCAAGTGTCGAGGCTGACGCATTACGCGCTTCACTGCGCAATAATCTCATTAAAGAAGGCAACTGGGAAAAGGTGGCAAGAGAGATGGAGAGATAGAGATAGAGAGATACAGAGAGAGAGAGAGAAAGAGAGAGTTCAACTGGGTCAGTTTATGCAGGTTGAGCTGGTTGACATTTATGAGCACTGCAGTGGGAAGACTTAAACTGCTGGCAATTGGGATCTGAACTCTTTTAAAGCAACATATCTGCAGCCCAGAAATTTATGAAAACAGCCGCAAGCCGGGGCTTAAAAACAAGAAAAATATGGCCAACTTAAGCAGGAGGCAAGTGGTTTCCTTTTGTCAGGCAGGCAAAGCGTTGACAGTATGGAACAAAAAAAATAAAAAAATAAAAATAAATATAACAGCATGCAAACTGAAACAACAAGCTCGGCGGCAGCGGAGAAACCAAAACCAAACCAAAGCCTTCCAGGAATTGTGGCAACAGCAGCAAAATCAAAATCAGAATCAGAATCAAAGACGAGCGCAAAGTTAGCCCCAAAAACCAAGGCACAAGCCAGAAGCGCGCATAATTAATGTAGGCATAAAAACAAGTGACTTGTAAATATTGCCAAGGCAATGCTGTGGCTGAGAGTATGTGTGTGTGTGTGTGTGTGAGTGTGTGAGACTGTGTGAGTGAGCGTGTGTCTGTGTGTGTGGCTACTTGCAAAGTGGCAAAACGAGAGGCAGTCACAGGACAAGCTTGAGCAGAAAGCAGTGCCGGATTTCGATTCAGTGCCCTCCAAAATTTTTTATGATTAAGTTTTTATTTTTAAATATTATTAAAACTATTTGTCGTGATCAAGAAAAAGAATTTTTGCAGAAATTAATTTAAATAGTTGTGTATATTTAAAAGCCCATAAGAACGGTGCCGATTAGTCAGGCGGAAGCCTACAATCGGACGTCCCAAATCTGACCGCCTCCCGTTTTAACGCTGATACCGATCAGTTCTCAATTCACACGCACACACACACCCACACAAACAGCGATCGCAGTTACCATCGCTGCAACGGGCTACTTTTTCGCTTACCACAGCATCGGATTGGTAAGTGGATTTCTGTGGCGCTCTCTCTTTTTGGCGGAAACTAATCAAGAGACAGAGACAGCGACAGCGCAGCCTGCAATCCCTATAAATACTGCTGCTGCAGTGCTGCTAATCACAGTGCAGTGTGTAAAGTCAAGTGGTTAAGACGTATGGTGTGGGCTAATAATAAATATTATTTATGGTACGATATGAGCGGTATGCGGTGTGATTATTAATTGTCAATTATGTTGACGCCAGCTCTGGCTACCTAACTCCTGCTTCCAACTCTTGCTGGCTGAACTCTCGCTGCCTATCTCTCGCTGCTTAACTCTTGCTGGCACAACTCTCGCAAGCAGCACTCTCGTTCAGCGAACTCTCGTTCGCCGAACCGTGCGGCCTGTCTCGAACGGGCCCAGAGCCCCGCAAGAGTCAGAAAACGGTCCTGGCAGCTGAGCGAGTGCCAGGCATTGTCTAAGTTTCACTTTGCTAATAAAGTGCCCAAGTGGGCGAGTTGTGCCACTTAAAAGCACACACAAAAGCCCAGTCGCTATGTGTGTGTTTGTTGTTCATGTGTGTGTATGTGTGTGTGTGTGTGGTTGTGTGCGTGTCTTGGTTTTGCTCTGGCGCTAGTGTTGTTTGCCTGCGTTTATATGGTCTAGTGATTGTGACATTGTAACAACAATTACAAGCGGAAGTGACGCACACATCAACGCACACACACCCGCCATCACACACACCCACACATATACGTATATACACGGTCTCTCTCACACACACTTGCAGTTGAGCTTAGATGGCGTCTATCTTTGCTTTATGTATGGCTAATGCGCCACTAAAGCTGCGCACAAATTGAGCTTATCGTATGGTTATTTCAATTCTATTTTATGCCTAACGGCCCAGGGCTCCAGCGCCTCCATAGTCTTAGCAGCCATAGGCCCTGGTCTTAGGCGTTGCCCCAAAAACATTGTGTGAAAAATGGTAAGCCAAACTCCGTCCATATGAGTCTCCCTATCTCTCTGCCCTCCTGTCCCCTGTCTCCCTGTCTCTCTGCCTTTCTCTGTGTATTGAAGTGGAGAATCGAATGTGTGCGTAAGTATTTGATATGCTTATGTGCGTAAGCCTCGGGGCCTAGACCTAGGCCAGGCATTAGTTTTCCTTATAAAGTTATTAACCAAAATTAATGCTAGTTATAAAATTTTCTTATGAGTTTAGGAAATGACTGAGCATTAAATGAAGATCTTACCAGACGAATACCAATGCCTTAGGTTAATTATTACCCAAACTCTGCATAGTCAACTAATTTTGCTTTTGTCTGCTTGTTTTGAGTGCTTGTTTTGCTGCTATTGTTATGCAGCTCTTAAAAACTTCTATGCACTAAACATACAAAAAAGAGTTTTGGGTTTGATTGAATTATATTTTGAAGATATTATTTATGGCTTTTAAAAATATAATAAAGAATTCTTAATATTTCTATTGTTCAAATTTTAGTTTAATATGTAGATAAGATATACATAAATATATAATTTAGATATAACAGATTTACATTTGATTTTTTTAATAGTAAATGAATAAATATAATAAATTATTTTAAATTATTTATTTAAATTAAATTATTATTTTTTTTTTAAATTAATAATTTCAGTGGTTCACCTAATAAAATTTATTAAAAAGTAATTTGTTATTCTTTGTGAGGTAAAATTGTATTTCTTGGTTGGCCCCTTTTAGAAAAACCATTAAAACTCTAATTATAATACTCATTGTAATTTATATAATGTAATTAATAAATGAATGTATGTTTAGAAAATCTCACTTGAGTATCATTCAAAAGTTGCCCAATTAATGCGAATCACTCAAAAGAGCCATTAGGGCAGCAAAATGATTTAATTCAACGGCAGGCAGTTTAATACCATACAAAAGTAGTTAAAGCGACTAAATCTAAGCACGTGTGCTAAAAATGAAATATGCCCACAGTGTCCAGTGTATGCATGGAGGCGCATTAATTTGCATAACTAATAAAATGACCCTGAGATGCCATTGGCATTGGCATTTGCCGGGGAAAAGTTTGTGGGAAACAAACAAACTGGGAAAATGCGTAGAAAATATATGTCAAAACTAGAAAACTTAAATGGCAAAACGAAAGTTAGATTGGGGCGTGCCAGCTGTCGAAATGTTTTAAAATTAATTCAGACTCATAAAATATTGATAACGCAGTAGGGCAGATTCAGAGATAAAGGAGAGAGTGCAAAAATGACTTTTCATTCTTATTTTGTTGTGAGGGAAGGGATCACATCCCAGCTGAATATACACGTGTTCTGCCAGCTTCAATTTGTTTAGTTGTCAATTTTTAATGCGGCTGTTTGATAAATCAATTTGCTGGCTGGCGACATCGTTTCGAGCTGTTACAAAAGAGCAGTTTTATACGGTCTAAATAGTATTTTATTTTGATTAAATCGAAATGCTTTTTGGCACTATTTGATTTCATCAGCAGCCAAATTGATGGAATTTTAAATGTGTTTTTCTAGGTTTGTTTGACTGCTATTAAAATAATTTACACAGGTTGTCTCTGCTGTCAAGATACTTTCACGTGCGACTGACCAATGATTACACTTAAATATTTGGCAAGATATTAAACAGCACAGGGGAAGCGGGACTCGGGACTTGGGACTCCGGACACACGACACCTGCTGCATAAAATGCAAAGTCCACAGACAAACAAGCTGTCAGTTCCTTGGGGCCAGCTGCACACAAATGCTTAAACAGTTTTGCTGGTCGAAGGTAAAGAGCTTGGAATAAATACAAATAAATAAACCTGCACACACGCATTACTTTACCTAACGTATTAAGTGTAATTAACTTGGCCAAGACTTTGGCAACAGTACTTGAGCTGCCTGAAGGCAAGCTCATAGTTTGCTTCCTGCTGCTGCTTTTTGTTGTATAATTTAAATGGATTTTGTGGTTATTTGAAAGATAACTATTGCAGCCTTATCTCAACAATAATAAGTCTAAGCTGCTGGCTTTCTTGTTTTTCCGGTTTACGTATTATACACATTGGATACAATTTCCACTTGACCTAGTTGAGGACCAAACCGAGCCAGGATTTACAGGCTAAACAATTTGCCAAATGCCCTGGGCATAAGCCGAAACTGCATTTACCCGTTGGACCAGTCCAAGTCCCATTCTCCTCACTCTCGGCCCCACATAATTTAAGTGCTCGGCCATAAATTGAAATACTTTGCTGCATGCGACAATTGCAGTTTAAATAAATATCTGTCGTATGTCTTGAATTTGCCCAACACTCGAAAAAAAAGCGGCATGTAGTTGGTTAAGATGCATAGAACATGGCAATGCAATTTGAGGTCCACTCACGCATAAACCGAGCATACCCTGCACTTCTCTGGCTCTTCAAAGTCTGTCTCCCAGTCGCATTGTCAATCCACAAGAGCTCAACACTTTGGCCCCAGCAAAATCAATTTATATGTTAATTTGGAGCAGTGTACACAGAGGTAAAGGGCGTGCCAAAAACTGCCCAAAAACTCCCTCTCCCTCTGCCCTAGCCACCTCTCTGCCTGGGGGCCGCTTGTCAAACAAAAATATGCACAGGCCAGAAAAACAAAAAAACAATATGAAGTAAAGAAAAGCGTTGTAGGTGCCAAAACTGACATTGGTTAAGGTTAAGGCAACGTGTGTGTATGTGTGTGTTTGTATGTGTGTATATTTGTGTGTATGTTTGCGATTGTTAGCGCCTATCTGTGTGGGTTGCAAAACTTTTTAGCTGGCATCTGGCTAGCCTTCAGCTGGCAAAACAACATGACAGCCATGAAAGGAATCTGTATCAAGCATACGCTTAGGTGTACGTGTGTCCATATCTATTGCTGTGCGTCTGTATATGTGTGCGTGTGTGTGTGTGTGTGTGTGTGGGTGCATGCTTGCAGCAAAAAGCAGCTAAAACAATCGCCAACTACAGCCAACAGCCGGGAAAGATCAACAAAATGTAACCCAAAGCTATCGCAAGCGCTGCAGTCGAGAGTACTGGGCAAAACACAAAAAAATTGGCTATTGAAAAAAATAAGTTAAAATACTTTCTGCGCAGCAAGCCGTAGTTTGTATACTCTGCCTTTGTATGACAATCAAAACAGGAAATATATAAAAAATTGAAATATTTATATTGCTTTACAATTCTATTATATGAATATACAATATTCAGTATACAATTTAATAACTAATTTAATAAAATAAACACTAATTGAAAGTATGTACTATTTACTGAAAATCAAGTAAAGATTCAAAACTAAAGACTTTAGTTAGTGCATGTCAATCCAACTGCTTATAGCGAGGTGATCAGTATACCAATCAATGCTATTTCCTTCATTTTAAGCCAAATTGCATGACAATAGAATAAGAGCCTATGCCAAGAGTATTGGGGCTTTAAAGCGTTTGCTAAAATGTTACAGCTCAAAGGCAAAAAAGCCATTCATAAATCTCGGCCAAAAAGAAAAATAATAAAATAGAAAGCTAGAAGTGTAGCCAGCACAAAAATTCCATTTTTATTTGTTTTTTCATTTTTATTTTTATTTTTATTTTTTTTGTATTGTTTTCTAACTTTTAACTTTGGAATTGAAGTAGCGGCACACCGAGAGGCTGGCATTCATGTCCGCAATTTAAGCCTTGTCGAGTTAGCCTTAGCTAAGAGTAAACAACTCAAACTCTCTGGCAACTCTGGCAACGCTGGCAACCCCGGCTGGCAACTCAAACGGCAGTCAGCCAGCCAGCACATTCGCACAAAGTTAAAGATTTAGATGCGTTAAGCGTTATTTATGGCCAGCAAATAAATAAGGCTTATACCACACGCAATGCCTCATTGCGGCGTTGAAAGTTTTCGACATTTATTGTATTTTCTGTTGTGTTAAAAGTCCTATTGCTCGGCTTCAAAGGCAAAAGCCAAACAATAGCTAGCTGACTAATTAAGCAAATACTTAAGCCAAATGATTAACAATATCAGGGCTCATAATAAACAATATCTGAAAAGTGAAAGCCCAGGCGAAATGCATATTTAATAGGCAGAGACAAGCTTGACAAATAGACAACTCGCATTAGCCAGTACGAAACGACTAATACATTATTCAACTACTGCTATTATTAAATCAATAAACGACACTGACAAGGACTAATAACAAGCTGCGACAAGCGAATTATAATTAGCAGCAACTATACACAAAAAATTTAATATGAATATAAATAAAAAACTAAACAAAAACAGGGTATAAAAAGCGCACTCTGACATGGCATTGCAAATTCATAAACAAACCGCATTCTTTGTTTGCACTAATTAAATTTCGAAAATTGAATGCGTGCCAAGCTAATTACAAAAATATTATTGTGCACGCAAAGTGGCAAAATAAAACAAAAACACGAATAAAACGCGACTCTTAATCAAATTGAATAATTAGCCGGCAAACGATCTAGTCAATAAATGCGTACTAAAATTCGTAATTAAATTTTGTAAAATGCCCGTTTGCAGAAAACTGAAAACTGAAAACAGAAAACAGATTTGCAATGCAACTCTGGGCATTAAATGGCACAAATCCATGCAGCCGTCGCAGCCAATACCAATACCAATAGCAATTGCCAAATCCGGATACAATCTGTTAAATTTACCATGTGCAAATTTTGATAAAATGTCAGTCGAATTTGATGAGTAAACGCCATGGCAACAACATGCGACGGGATGCAGTTTCAGTTCGATATGCTGTTGACGAAATTACCATAAATAAATTTTTAAGCCGATGTGGACGCCATTCCATCCGCCATTCCGGTTGTTGTTCCAATGATATTTGTCGCGCAAAATTGTTATTGAGTTACGGGTAAAAAGTGCACATGCCATAAATTTTGCAACATTTTTGCGACTGCGCGGAAATTGCAATTAGATTCGCGCTCAACATAAATAACTTAAAAATGGTTCCGTATGTTTGTTTGCACATCTATTCGTTTGTTCGTCTGTATGTTTGTTTGTTTGTTTGTCTGTCTGTGTGTGTGGCTCTGGCCAGTTCCATACACAGCGTAGCGTTATAAAGTTATAGAGTTTTTGCGCCATGCGTAAGTTAGGCACATAAATTAAACAAACAAACTGGCGAGCGAACGCAGCGCTAAATTGTTACGGCCCTTGGCAACATAAAATGGAAAATCCGTACAGCCCTTGTCAGCATGATTAATGATGACGTTTATAAAGGCAGCCCGGCAAACTCAAACTGTGAACGCATTGCGAAACTTTCCTTGCCTTTTCTTTTCCCATTCGTCCTTTTCCTCAAGTGTCCGTGCTAATCCACATCATGACTGCAAATAATAGAACTTAATCTATTTTCAATATGGCAGCAGCAGCGCAACACAAATTAAGAACTCATCAATTTTTAATGCTTACTCAGTGGAGGCTGGGTGCTATAAAGCAGCCAGGAAGAAGCACAAAATGAAGCACAAGTTGGCCCGTCTCAGCTAGCTCCACTTCAAAATACACCCCAGGGAATTGCTGAGACGCGTCCCTGATGCTCTGCCCACCGCCTATCGATGGAGCATCCATTTCCAGCCATTTTGCCGCTCTTCTGTGGGCGTGTGGAGGCTGCAAATGGGCTTTAGGTAATGTTTTCACAAAACATAAAAGTTTCACACTACGAGCCTTTCCTCGCGTTGTTGTTGTTGTGGCTAGGACACTTTTGTTGGCTATGGGCGAGTGTTAAGTGGTACAGCCTTTGCTTAGAGCTTCAAAAATTTCATTAACAACGCCTGTTAACATGCTGAATTACAGAAAACACATTTAACTTTTTGATGATTCACTTGAAATACAAAGCTAGTTTTATTTTATTATAACAACAAATTGCATTACATAATATCGTCTGCATATCGAATCTGAAATCGATCTTCAACTTTGTCAGAGTTACAAATTATATAAAAAAAATTTAAAAATAAATAAGTTACATAACACAAATATGCAAAAAGAAAAATAAATAATAATAAAAATTAAATCAATGTAGAACATTACAAATAAATATATATTTTAAAATAGATATATGATAGGCATACTATTGATCATCGCTTCTGAACATCTAACATCAAATATTACAATTTGTTTCTCATTTTTAAAATAATTGTTTAATTAGCTAAATAAATAATATTGTACAAAAATAAACCATATTAAATAAATAATATTTATTACAAATTCTTCCATTTGTATTTTGCTGATTAGCATTTGCATTCCGAGCCTTGCTAAATATATGTATTAATAAATTTATAATAAGTGGCAGTGATGCTTCAGCTGTTTCTCCAGCGATCTTATTGGAATATCTGCATCTTTAGCATAATGCTCTTCAGTTTAATGCTCAGTGAAGTATTGGGAATCTATGCCATGTCGGCCATTCTAATTAGCGTCGGCTGACACTCGAAACAGATCTAAGCCGCTTTAAAGTTGACACTCCTATGCGCAAAGTCCTTGGCAAATAAAGGCTCTAAGTGGTGTAGTTTTTGTTGTTGTCTTTGTTGTTGATGTTGAAGTTGTTGCTGTTGCTGTTGCTGCTGCTGCTGTGGGCATTTGTTCAGCTGTAATTGAAGCGCCCATTTACCAAGTCTGTGCCGAAAAATGCGAGGCGGCTGCTGATGCGTTGCTGACAGCAAACACACGCAACTCGCCAGCGCCCAAAAGCCCATCGGGATGCCAAATGACAGGCGCAGGCACAAGCAGAAGTAAAGGACGACATTACCACACACACACACACACACACACACATACACAACCACACACATACACGCACACATACACACATAGCAGACGCTGCTAAACTAATTAACTAAGCGCTACTTTGGCAATGTCCACTGCCAACTGACCAGTGCCAATGCCGAGGGTCAGGATTTTTTGCCACGCTGCTGCAAAAATGCGTGTTGCAGCTCTATGCCCGTAGAAGGAGAAAGACAGAGAATGTATGTGTGTGTGTGTGCGTGTTTGTGTGTTTGTGTGTGTTGGGGTATTAGGCATCCGACTGGATCTGATGGTTAGTTGGGCCAGCAAATTTCCACTTGCCAACTCTGCACTCACTTGTTTGGCAATTAATTTGCCGGCGTCTGTTATTTCTTTGCTGGCATGAGTGTTTGCAATCTAAACACGGTTATTCGCTAATTAGCAAAAAACAAGCACACACAGATACAAACACACACAATCAAGCAGACAGAGGCTGGTAAAGAGCGTGCAAAAAGGGCAGTTTGGGAGAGGGACAGCGTTACATTTCCCTGTGGTTCCGTGTGTTTGTTTGCTTTCGAGGTGCTTGGCCTCGTTGCCATTTATTGACACCCCGTCCAAAACTTGCCACAGTTTCATTTCATTCCGTTTTTTCTTCCTTTCCTTCATTTTGTTTTCTTTTTTTTTGTTTTTTGTATTAGTGCTTACTCTTCGCCATAAATTAGGTCGGCTTGTAATTAGCTGTTGTTGGTGCATGGAATTTGAGCTCTTCACTTTGTTAGTTCGTTTTAAATGACGTTTCTAATACCCCGCAAATTGCATGTCCCAGAAATAGTTGCATAAATTAAGCCAGCTGTTATTATGCCATTAATAAATTAAAAATAAATAAAATCAAAAATTCTGTTGCATACTTTTTAGGGCTTCAAACTATGCTTACTTATGGCCTACATTTCGTTCAATTTTCCATTGTAAATGAAACCACGTTTACTCTAGATTTTAATTTTAGTTAAATCTTATTTTGAAGACTTAGCATTAATTAAAATAAAACTAGTTTAAAATGTCCTGTTCTGTATACCCTGTATCCATTAAATGGACAAAAACATGGTTAATAACTTTGATATATTTAATTTTTTTTGTCATCTAAAATAGAATATATATAATTAACTATTTAAGAAAATATTTTATTTTAATTTTGATACAATTCTCTTTAGCATGCCCGATTGATTGCATTTCTAATAGGTACAAGGCTGCAAAAGGTACTTGAAATGTTTGCATATCGTAGGTATGAGTATGAACAATATAAAACAGAACTTATTAGAATATTTTGCAGCATATTTTTGCGGCTGCTGTTGTTTATTAAAATACCAGAAATTATTTCTATTAGAAATTTCTTTGCTGCTCTTTCATTTTTGTTATTTTTTTTTTCTCCATTTTTGTCTTGAAGTATCTGTTGTTTTGAGCTGAGGTGAGCTCTGACTTGAGCTCAGTTTAGTTGAGCTGCCATGAGCTGAGTTCAGTTGAGTTTCTGGTAAATATTTGTTTTGGTATTTCGGCATGAAGTTTTGTGCTGTCAGCAAGCTTTGAGCAAAGCAAAATCCGCCTCCTTCTCACCTTTCTCGCACTCGCACTCGCATAGTTCATAAGTTTGTGTCGAGCTATGTGTATAGTTGTCGTTTTTTATGTGCTCATATGAGCGCAGAAATACCTAAAATGCTTCAGCTTTTGGCTTTGGCTTTTACTGCTGTCCTGTTTGGCTTTCAATTTTTCCATATTATTTATGTATAAACAATTTATGCTGCCATTTGTGCAACTTTTCCCGCCTGGCGCGCCCTTTTCAATTTGCGAAAATCACTTTTGCCCACATGCACATAAATCTGCAAAAATATAAACCCGTACGGAATGGAATCAATTTAATTATGTGCCAGAGTTAGCCAGCGCCATGCGATACGATATATCGATAAGAGAAGGAGCTTCGCCTTATGACTGCTTAAGCAACTTAATGTTTATTTTATGGCACTGAAATCTATTGAACTGCATTTTGAATACGCTGAGCGAGAGCGTGTACGATGTGAGTTTGCAAAACTTGCCACTTACTGAAATTCATATACGGCCATAGACCAATGTCATGAATAACGATGTAATAAAATACGTGATATGAAAACCAACCACCGAAATGCCTCAACATGATGAACTATGAAGCATGAAGGCCTTGCCTTGACTTGCTTCGCCTGTTCGTCTGTCAGTCTTTTTGCAGATAACTTGAGCCCCAACCAGACCCATTCCAACATGCATACTTACATACATAATTCCATAAAATTCTTGTGAATTAACAGCCCAGCTCCAACTCATTCTGAGTTGTTAGTCTGGGCTGTGGCATATGCAATTGCAGTCTGCAAAATATGGCCAGAGATAATGTTCTAAATTAAGAGGCTTCTCCGCATTTGTAAGAGAACAAGAAATGGCAAACCAACTCATGAACGAATAAAGCAAAGTACATTTAAAAAAATAACTATAGTTTATAAAATGGCTGCAGGCGTATGTTTTTTAATTGTGTTTTATAGTCCTCAATGCAAAGTGTTTAATTGACAGTCTTGTGACCTCAGCTCTGCTGATTGCTAATTAACTTTAAAACGAGCTCAAAGCGCACATCAAGACAGCCAATTTAAAGCCTGCCTTTGACAAGTTGACATAATGTGCCGTTTACATGAACACACACATATTTACACATTTGCACACACACATTTACAAATCAATAAAGTGTAAATTGTAACATTAAATAGTCATTAGTGTCTCCAGCCATTTGACCGGAAATTAATCAAGCAATAACCACAGCTACGTTTTATATTTGACCAGTGAGTCGGCCATTGTCTTTCCCAAAATACAAACACACCCAACATGCACATACAAATTGACACACCCACACACACGCACAAGCAGGCAGGCGGTCAATTGGTTCGGCGAAAGGATTGCTATTTGAGCAAGGTTTATACATATCATTAAGCACACACAAACTGATTTTGGCATGTAGATATGTCAAACAACTGACGGAAACTGTTTATTATTGCTTCAAACGGAAAAGGATACGGATGTGTGAAACTGACAGTCGCACACGCTTGCCAAGTCAGCGGAAACCCCTCAAGACGTCCTGTTTAAACTTATTTCAAAATTTAAATACGGCTACTCAGCTGCTGCTGTTTTAAATCGTATAGTATACTCAACATTTTTGATTTATTGTACTTGATAACATGTGTCCTGTCCTGTAGCGTAGTATTTGACAAAATTTAATTTATCAGCTTCCAATTTATTTGCAGCTTCAACATAAGTCGAAGTCCCCTTAGGATCGCCTCCTTCTGACTTTATCTCGTCTTCGGTCTTCTTCTTGGTATTTGCAGCTTCAGCCGAAATCGAAGACCAAGAAGAATACGGAAGACGAGATAAAGTCAGAAGGAGGCGATCCTATGTAAAAAAAATTAAAACATTGGATAAGTTCGTGTTATGTATGGTGACTTTAATAAATTTAGAAATTAGTTTACATATTGATAATCTCTAAAAGTTTAAGGCATTTGTTCTTGTATTATGGTTATTTTCTGTCTAGTGCAGAAAAAACCTCAAATTTAAAATTTCAATCAATTTAGAAGATATCAAATCTGCTTAGAAATATCAAATTTGATAAACAAAATGATACAATTTATTTTTATTTAAATATTCTTTTGGTTTAATTCAACTTCATGTCATAAAATATATAAGTAATTTCATTGGCAATTTCGCATTTTGCAATAAGTTGAATACGATAAAAGGAATTAAAAATACATACAAAAAATTATATTTCATTTGACACATCAGTTTCTAAGCCCATGAAAATATATGCTAGAAGCTTGTACTTATGGCATTTGCTTGGTTGAACTCTTTCCTGCTGCTAATTCGATTATTTCGCATTCGAAACTGTTATACAACGATAGATTGCCTGAATTTAATCTGCTGTAAGTAAACTATACTATTACATAAATTGCAGCTTAGTTTATTCTAAAGTTGCAAATTTTCCCATAACTCGACACTGAATTCAGGAGCACAGATACACACACACTGTCAAACAAAACTGCTGCTCAAGAAATGCTTCTGAATAAATATTCATACACATAAGCATTTGCAAATACAATAAACATACATACACACACACATACACTTACACACACTCACTTCCGGTGGCCAACATCCGTGTGTCAGGAAGCGCTCGAGCATTCATTTATGAATTTTTATGATTATTTTCTTTATTTAACTGTCATCTTGTTTTCTCTCGCTTCATGCCAACATTCGTCCTTGGCTTCCATGCACATAAATTTACTCCCTCCGACATTGTATGTGTCTCTCTGCGTGTGCTTGAGGAAGTGTGATGCGCTGACAACTATTGCTTAAATTTTGGCTCCAAGATCAAAGATATCTTGGCCAAAAAAGTGAGGCAAATGTTGTAGTCTAGTGTAGTCCGGCACGTCAATGACTTAGTGTAAACAAATGTCATAGCACATGCAATTTAATTCTCGGAAATCGTCGATGCCAAATCCGATTTTAATTAAAATCGTTTGTGTTGTGTGTTGTGTGTTGTGTGTTGTGTGTTGTGTTATGTGCCATGTCATTCACAGGAAGGAAACAAGCTGGGCAGACAGGTAAACAAACACAAACTCAAACAGCAACAACAGACACAGGAAATAGGCTGAGGGCCAAGGACTGCCCAGACGGCCTGGACTGCCACTCAACTTGTTTAACCTTTTTCTAATTTTTTGGTATTCGAGCAGAGGCATTTTGTCTGCACAACACTAGGCACACTGACAGCTCAGGCATTTAAAATTACACCAGCTATTTGCAAAGCTATAGACGAAATATTTAAATTAAATGGCAGTTGTTAAGCTTTAATTTCAGGCAGCTTTCGGGTTGTTGGAGACAGTTACACAGTTAAAAAGCCCACATCCAGGATTATACTGTTGTTTTCGCAATTGAAGACAATCAAATATGACTATTTAAAACATTAATGGTATTCTTAATTTAAAAATCTAATAAAATTACAATGAAATTAATCAACTAATGGCTTTGAAATTGAATTGCAGAACTCTTAGAGCGTAATTCTTAACATTTTTTCTCAGTGTACTTTGACTATTCGCCAGCTTGAGATTGCAGTTGACATTATACGCTGCATTAAAAGCAACCTATGCAGCTCTGTGGAGTCTATTGATATTCATATGTGAGCATAAACAGCTGGCGGCTGAATAGCGCCAAGTAAACATATACAACGCACACACAGACTCACACCATTCAAGACGCACACACATACATACGCATACACACATACGCTCTCGCGCGTTGATTGCTCAAAACCAAAGCCAGCCAAGCGTGAGGCTAACAACTAGCAACAAGCCAGCACATCAACTGGTCAGGGACAAGGGGCAGCTGCAGAGTGGCTACAATTTGTGGCAGGCGCCACATGCAACACAAATGATGATGGTGGAAGGGGGAGGGTACACTCAGCTACAGCCATAAATATGAATGGGGCATAGTTGGCCCTCCGCTCCGCTCGGGTCCGACTTGTTATTTACAGGCAGTTTTGAGATCTTGTGGCATAATTTAAGCACCTTGTTTAGCCACTGTTTATGGTTTTGTCATGTCACTGGACGAGGACGAGCTCGTCTACTATAAATGTTGAATGCTCAGCGTATGTGTGTGTGCACTTTTGAGGTCATGAGGTCAATGATACACATTCACATTCGTACATTCGCAAGCAGGGCGCACAGTCAGTCAGTGAGTCAGTCGGGAAAGACGGCGTAGCATACATCAAGGGGCGACACTTTAAATAATTTATAAATGCGCCAAATGAAAAACTTGGCAATAAAGTTGCGACATGGCATTCAAAAGGATTTGTGCCTGACTTTTGCTCAGCTTGGCCCAGCGAGTCTTACCAGCTTTCACGCAAATCAACAAACAAATCAACGCGAGCAACGAAACAAAACAAAACACACAAAATACTTACGAAAGGATTCCTCGAGTGAAAATCCTTTTTTGCCTCGCAAGCGATTTGGCTGCTGTCAGCGGGAAATTCCTTACGCTATGCAAAGTATAACCTATGGAATTACACAATAAAAACCACAGCGTTTGCATTATACAAACAGTTGGGACGTGCACCTCAGCCGAATGACTTGAATAATGCATAAAGTCAAAGCGGGCGTTGCCTATTCCATAATAAATCACATAACATAACTAAATAATGGCATATATGCATATTTGCATATAAATTATAGCTGCATTTGCCACGATTAATTTGGTGTCATTTGAATAAACTAATTGCAATAATTGCGAGCATTTTTAGTGCATTTCATGCGCATAATTGCAGCTTAATTGTTTCACCATTAATTCAACCGAAAATACCAGCCAAATATTAAAATTTCATGCGTATTATATATTGAACATATTATGCATTAACAGTAACAGTAATACTAACAGTTGCAGCAACTTATAACACATATCGCGCATATCACATATCCCAGCTCACTGCTCACGGCTCACATTGCGCATACGCCGCGTAAGCCATTAAATATGCATTTGCTGATATCACCAAAGCCGTAACGAAAACAGCTTACGCGGCATTTGTTGCCCTGCTTGATACGCACAAAAAAAAACGTAGAGTTGGAGAAAAACAATAGAATTTAAATGATTTTAATGCGTACATTGGATTTTATTGAAGCCAACGATGCTGTTGCTGTTTGGAGTTTTGTTATGAGCTACAAGGCCATCACATGAATACCAAGCCACCATCGCAGCGAGAGTGTATTGTGAGCTGTTTGTTTGGTTGTTTGTTTGTTTGTTTGTTGGGATATGCCTGCTGTTGTGTCGGTGCGTCGGCTTTTCATTCGCACTGACAATAATAATAATTGTCAATTGCAGCAGATGTCGCACAGTTGCGCCCCACGACGCCTGTCTTCTTTTTTCTATACTCAATTTCGAATGAAATTTTCATGCCACCAGGCAGCACTTTCAGCTAAAAAAGCCAACCAGATTCCACGTTAGCTTTGTGAAATTTATTTCCCAGTTTTTCAACATGCTTTCCAACTTGGACAACAGCGTAAGCTACTAGTATTTTATTTGAATATTTTTTAATACCATACATAAAATATTTTAGCCGAACATACATGTATGTGCATGATTAGTTTTTAGCGCAGAGTTATGTGCGGTTTTGGTGGCTTTTTGCATTCTGCTCAGCTATTTTGGTATTAACTTGAGCTGCTATGTGCAGATTTTGGCATTTTCATATGAGCATATGCGTCTAGGTCACGTTCAGCTTGAGGATTAAGCTAAGAAATTGCTTGAGGTAAATCGCTGTGGTTTGATTTACTTTATTTTATATTGTTTTGAACAGCGGTTTATTGATTAAATCTGAAATATTAAAGTTAATCATATATACTTGGCCTATTTTATTTGATATTATGGCAGATATAATCAACAATTTTTCATATTAATAATTAGGCGTATAAATTCATTTATTTCCATATTCATTTCATATTTAAATTCTACATTCAGTTTGGTAATAAGCTGTACTATTATCTATTATTTAGTACAGTCTCAGTATATCATCCTCATACGAAGCTTTATAAATTAGACAGAGGAATATTCAAAGATGCAATAATAAAATTCCAGCATTCATTGCCAGGCTTATCACAAGCACCGAGAAACCTCAGAGAGCCGTCATGCCTTTGACCAAGTCGAGCTGAAAATGCAACTGATATGTACGACCAAGAGCCGCATTCATTGTCAGCTGCAGCATCGAAAGCCACAGAAACAACTGAGAGACAAGGGCCATAATAGGCACTTAACAACATTATCATTAAGAGGCAACAGCAGCATATTAAATAGAAACAGAAACTGTATGCTGCTTGTTGTTTGTTGGTATAGTTATTGTAATGCTGAAATACTCGTCTGTACTTGCATGCAAGTGTCTAATTGATTTTGTTACGTCAGCCGCAAAGGCTGGGCTTCAATGGGGCCCACATGGCGTATGCGTGATGGGTACGAGAGGCAGCTCATGGAGCAAATGGGCAGCTCGACAACATTGATTTGCATAGGAGCCATGCCGGAGAGCAAACAAGTTGTGCACTAAAGCGCATTTTAAAGCCTTTGAGAATAATGAACATGCGTTCCAGTTACCTACCAAGTACTTTTGCGTTTATGTTATGTTTGTGTACGCTCTTTGCCAGCAAATTTCATTTTGATGATGCTCATGTGTGTGTATGCTAGAAGCAGTTGGGTGTGTGAGTGTGTCGAGCCCAGTAACTAAGCCTTCAGCTGAGTGGCCTGTTCCTGTTGCTGTCCTCGGAATTAGTGCCTCCCAGTCTGTCTAGTCATTAGCATATGTTGTTGGAGTTCCACAAAATAGTAAACAAACCAGCAAGAATACCCATCGCTTCCCCCTCCACTCTGCTCGCTCTTCTCACTCCTCTACTGTCACCACTCCACGGGCGGCCGTTTTGGTTGGGCTCAGCTGACAGGCGAGCTGTCAAAGCGGATTTTAGAGCACTCGCTGCCAGGCAAACAAAACATACAAAACCAAACATCCAAAAGCGAGCAAATAAAACAGCAGCAAGTCGATCGCTGTATACGCTGTTATTTCTAGTGTAAAATATAATAATAGTGTAATAATCAATAAATATAATTTCGTACTTATTTGCTATATGAAATATATTGTTTGATAATAAAACAAACAAACAATAAAATATACAACCAAGTTTTAAGTTAACATAGACACATAAATCACAAATACATAAAACTAAAAATAAATAAAAATTGTTATAGATTTATTAAATAAGTTTATAATAAGCCTAAATAAAATTCTGAACCCTACCAAATTATTCACGCTGGTACCAAGCGGTTTAGTTCAGTTTGGATACTATTTAAAATAAACTAAATCTGAACTGAACGTTTCAGAAATAATTGAAAACATTAACTTTTTTTTTTTTTTTTTTGTGAAAATATAAAAATTTATTTACTTTATTTTATGGTATACTATTACTGTTATGTGTAGTAATTTATACCATAGTGATGTGTAATATTTCAATTTATATATACAATTGTATATATTTACTCCTAAAAAATAGGGTTTTAAAACATTCACTAAAAACTAAAAGCACCAATTAAACAAATATTAAATAAAAAGCAAATGTACTATTTTTATTAAAACATGACAAATATAATGTTTTCTTTGTTCAAACGCACGAAAAATATAACCAAGTTTGCGGCAAATGAAAAATAAACAGCGTTTGTGGCCACACCGTAATGTGACAACGTTGTCTAATTGGAAAACAATCGATTGAGGCAAGGTAATTGAATTTACTCGTTTGACGTCATTTATCATAACTAAAACATTATGAATGGCAAGCTGGTAGAAGCAGACTCCTGGCATTTCAGTGTATGCCAAACTACAACTACAAACACCTGTCGTGAGTCGAGTGTTGGGCCAAAGGGTTCAAGTACGTGTCTTGTTTATTGTTGCTGTTGTTGTTGTTGGTGTTGTTGGTGTTGTTGGTGTGTCGGTGTTATTTGCTGTTGGTTTGGCCTTGGCCAAAATGCATTGTTGCTGTCGTGTTGGTGTACGTGCTGTTAATGTTGATGTTGCTGTTTTGTGGTTACATTTTTGACAAGTGCGTGCTTAAAGCGAGGGAGAAAGAGAAAAAGGGATAGTAAGAGAGAGACAGAGAGATAGTGGGAGAGAGAGCGAGGACAAACCGACCTTATGTTATGCCTAAAAGTGTTGAATACGCACACCTCCTACCTCATACACTATTCATTTAGATGCATGTCAGTGTAAACATGTATACATATTTAATTTTAGCACAAGACGCGAAATTGCAGCCACTTAGTCCTATGCAAAGCTGTCAGCGATGATGACTCTTTAAGCTTTGCCTTAAAACAGTAAACATCAGAAACAGTAACTTTTCAACATTTAACTTAAAACTTAACGGTTGATATCGATGCGATCTTGATGTGTGCTTGATCGATAGTAACTTAAAAAAATAAATCACAATAGATTATGGTTTGAAACTTAATAGAAATTCATAAATGTTGTTGAATGTTTACATAGGAAAATGGCAAGTAGGCCCTGTATTTAAAGTACATATTTAATTTGAAAAGTTGCGTTGCCACGTAACCATTGACACAACTGACATTACTGACTACAAATGGAAACAAAACGAAAGCCCAGCAAGGCCAACAAAGCCCGTGCCTCGCGCTTACGCCGTAAGAAGCCGACCAATGAGAACAGCCCGGACAAAAGGTCGTCCGGAGGACAACTTATCAGGGAGCCACAGTCTTTGATTCAACGCGTGTATCTTTATTTGCAACTGAAGGATATCATTAATCTGCCCGTGGTGGCTTATTCACTGGAATTGCACTTGTATCATGTGAAGAATACGCTGCAAAAAATGTCGGAGCAATATACGACGGAAACCATCATTTATCAGAAGGAGTTTCACATGGATCGTCCAGCCTTTGCCATGGGCATTATACAGGATAGCTACGACGATATGAATGTATTCTGTGATAATCCGTTGGTCATAGCGTTGTACCAGCGAATTCCACGCCATCGAAAGGGCGAGCTTAAAACCGTACACAAGGTGAGAACGGAAGCGTCTTCCTGGAATTTGAATGCCCCTGTGAAAGCCCAGGCAAAGCTACCAGTGCAAGACTTACCTGGGGTTACCGAGTCATTTACAAACGTCGAGGATGAAGATGTGGATGATGAGAACTCTGATTATGAGGAGGAAAGTCTGGAGTTTTTATCGCGCGGTCATTGTGATTTATTGCAGTTCTTCCAACGCAAGCGCTTCATTAATAATATAACAATCAGACTCTATCCGGAATATGACACCGATCTACAGACGGATACCTCCCAAAAGATCACCACGACTACTCAGTGGAACATGTACTCCATACTTCCCGTGCTCAAAAACATGCACTTCACCAACCTGGTCTTTATTACAACTGAGTCGCTGTATAACGTTCCCGTCGATCTACAGCTCCGTGCCGGACATCTGGGTTTAAGCATTGCTATACGCTCAACCCGACCCACTCAGGATGAGGATAAGGAAGGGACTTTCCAGATCATACCACTGTGCACATTTTACAGCTTCGCCTTGCAGACCATTGCTGAACAGAACACCACCATCGTCTGGGAGAATATCAAAAGAGATCTCTTGAACAACTCGCAGTCCAACAATCAAATACACACGAATGCACGTGTCAAACTGCCACGCCTCTTCCGCAATTTGCTGCGCACGCCCAATGTCGACTTGATGTTAGATGCCATCGATATCAACGAGGACAGCGCTCTGGTCGGGAACTCCATGCATCGCTTCGTGATGACCCCGGAGATGAGCGAGATATTCGAGTCGGCGATAGTGAACAACGATTACGAGATACTGCTGCAGCTGTATGATGAAATACCTACCAAGGTGATGTACGAAGGTGTCATCAATCCCAGCGTTTTTGCATATCCTGAGGGTGAGCTTATTGCTATTTTAAGGATAGGATGGTACAGGATGGTTAGATCATTTGTATACTTATATTATACGTTATTCAAAAGTTTCTAAGTGGCATAAGACGGCAAAAGAAACATAACGATGTGCTGTGTCGATTTGGCCCTGCTAGTCTGTCTGTCCGTATATCAATTTCTCAGCGAAACTTAAAAAGTAGTTTAATGTTTGTAGATATGCAGATAAAGTTGATTTGATTTCATTCCACTCACCCTTTAGTACCCTGCAGTACTTCGCATGATGTTGAATAGTAGACTACAGATCTCTCGTTCTCTTTACAGTCAACTCTTGCCGCTTTGCCAGCGTGCTTAATCCTGTGCATAGAAATACACAGAAAAGTGTCGCTTCCACGTGGTATGCTGAGCCCGTTGGTCCTCTGTTTGCCATTGTTAAGTTGTGCTTCTTCCAACCGCTCACGCAGTTTAACGAGCCGCTAGACACGTACAATGAGAATCGTGACAAAAGCAGTAAGCTGCGTAATTGTACGGACCTGAGCCATGTTTTTGAAACGCAGGATAGGAACATACTGCGCGAGTTGTATCGATCTTTCGACGAGCTGAGCAAGGAAATGATCAGCTTTATAGTTAAGAATGATGTAGTTTCTGTGGAGGAGAAAAAAACGTACTTCTGCTGTCAGTTAGGGAACCTGCGGAACATTCTTACAGGCCTGGTTGCATCCGACTTCAACGTGCGCATGCCCACCAAAAGCAATATTGAGTTCCGCGTAAGTATCTATATAAACATCCGTCGATTTATCGAATTACCAATTTCACTTATGGCCAGGAGATGCTCACAGTCATGCACAAAGAGCTAATGGAACGCGTCGATAACCTGGTGAAATCTTGCAGCTGGGAGTCTCTCAGCAACTGCGCCATTAACAATCAGTACGAACAGTTCCGGACCAGACGTCTCTTGGAGGAGTATCGGAACCTAAGCATCGCTGGAGATTGTGTGCTGGCAAAGCAACTGTTTGCCGAGGTCAAGGAGAGCGGCCGGACCAGCAAAATGTTATTCGACTTCTATGTGTTTCTCAATTCCGTGGAGCACCTGAACTTCGAGCTGGCGCAAATGTATTTGCTGCATCAAAGAGAGTCCGGCTGGAATGGCGACTACTTTGCGTGAGTTTCCTTTGCTCTATACTCGAATTAACCTTTTCAAATAATCTACACTTTAAACCGAAAACCGCATCGATTTTAAGACCAATTTCCTTTAAATTTAGCGCGCTATTGAAGCTCTACGTGGACTACAAACTGCAGCTGAATACAGAAGTTGAGCCGGGAGAGGCATTTAGCAATATGATGGCTGCTCTGAGGGATTTCAGTTTGCACAACCCGCTGGATAGGGAAGTGTGGATATTATTGTATTGTTTTTACAAAGAGAAGAACTATATGGCAGGCATGGAGTACACACGCTGGAAATACGAGAGCCTCTACGATGTGCCAGGCAAAAACATACCTCTTATACCAGTCTCGTTTTACGAAATATTTTTGCCCATGGACTTTGATATTAACTTTAAGACGTTGCACGGCAATAAATTCTTTGAGGTGTTCAAGATATTCGCCCGTTTGGGCGCCTATGGATTTGCCGAAGTGATCTTCAATGAAATTGAAATCGAATTTATACCCACTGAGGCGTATTTGATAAAAACCACTTTGAGTATTTTGCAGGGTCACATTGATAGCCAATTCCAAATTCGAAAATTCCCAACGGATAACAGCATACACGGACAGATGTCGGTTAGTACAAATTTCTAAAGTTAAACGTGTTTTTTCTATACATTTGTCCCTTTTTAGCGTTATTTTCAAGCCCACATCAATGGAAATGTCGAATATGCACGCGGCAATTACGAGGCAGCTCAAAAATATTATAGCGAATTGCTTACGATTCATATTACAGACAGCGATACGCTGAAAATATTCAATATAAGCCTTCTGCGCTTGGCCAAAATCAGCTTTGAGCTGGGAGATTATGAAAATGCCATGAGAACTTATGAACTCTGTCTACCCACCAGCAAAAAGAAAAAGAATTTCATGGTCAACTTTGGCATGGGCCTTTCGCTGTATTATGTAAGCACTAAGGAACACAATGGCATAAAGTTTGATAATTTATTGGTTTACAGCAAAATAAATTGGAAGAGTGCATAGAATATCTCTCTCGCTGCACCGACAACGATATCTTTCTGCCGGATCCATGGGGTTTTTTGGCCGTTGTAAACCTGCGTTTGGAACACAATAAAAATGCGCTGGAATGTTGGAAAGTCGCAAAAATGGTAGATGTGGAATGCAAGATTGTATTTTCATATTGTATTTACTATTATTGCATTTTCAGTACCCGGAGATGCGTTTGGATTCACGCATCTATGACGAACTGGATAAAATAAAATATTCCGATGTATGCCTGCTGGTAGATGACGACTGCAAAGTTTGTAAAGAGGTTGAAGTAAACACATACACATAATATAAGTTAGATTGCAACTAATAAAGCAAATTTTATGATGGAAAATACAAAAGTTGAAATAGAATTTTTATTTGAATATTGTAAGCTTCGGTTTTATGTTCTCAGTTAACAGATTTTGGTAAGCTTTTATGTATGCCGTTGCGGTATAAATCTTCAACTTGTTTACTCCTGCTTCTGGTTAACACTTTTATGTCTGGCGTTGAACGTGTTATTTTTATAGCTCCCAGGCATACACATACATAAGTTTTATTAGACACGGATGAGCAATGAAGTGTATTTTGGCAAGAAGCTACACTTAAAAACTCAAGAAACCCCACACTTAATTTTATGCGTGGCTTTAAAAACAATTTCCCACAAATATTTCTTTACGGCTCTCACAATTTCTTGGCTGAAAAAGTATTGGCCAATTCTGGCAAGTCAAAACTGATAAACAATGCAATTTAAATTGGCAAACGGCTGATTAAATTGGCGCGTCTTGACCAAAAAAATAAACTACATAAATTCAATGGCATTCGCACAACTTGTTGGCCAAGAAACTCCGTTTATTTGATTTAACGCCCCTGGCTGGTTTTTAACCTGCAAAATCTGACCAAAGTTATAGCGTGGCACTTTTAAATTAAACTTGCTGCAAAGTTTGCACATAAATAGTAAATGCACACGGAGCAGACGAAAAGAATTACACCCATGACCTGTTACTTTATGCCGCATTTTACCCAAGATCCGAGGTCAGCTGCTGTGGTTCCTGCAAAGAAGATGAAGAATAATGCATAAATATTGTAAATTTATGCCATTATGCAGTTTGCCAAGAAAATAGCAGAATACAGATCAATTAATTTGCTATCTGGCAATAGTTATGATTATAATCAATTTGTTTTTTATCGAAACAAGAAGAATTGAAGCAATTCATGTCAAATGATAATTATTATAAAATAAATTATTTATTTAAAAATTTTAGAATAATATATGTATAGTTTATTATTAGAAAAAAAAACCTTTTTAATTTAATTTTATTGGTTTTTTAAAATACTAGTCAACCATACGATTTGGTTAAATGTCAATCGATATTTAATTAATTTCAAAACAAACAAATAATAAATAAAGATACAAAAGTCTCACTAAAAAACCTTTATTTTTATCAAACAATTTCATTTCATATTGATGTAATTTATTTAATGTAGGTCACTTTAATATCAGGTCATATGCACCAGATTTTATTAGTGGCATTCCATATTCTGAGTAAGCCTAAAGTGTCAAAGGCACAAAAGCCGCCAGAGCACACAAAAACTTGCTTAAAATGCACCGTTCACAACTTTAATATAACTTAATCCTTTTGTGTGTGTGTCTATGTGTGTGAGTGTGTGGGTGTAAGTGTGTGTTGTAACTTACGAATTATGGCGTTAATACCGTTGTGTGCTTACGAGCGCTGCGCCTCTGTGTGAGTTTGTGTGTACCTCTCATTACTTTAGCAAGTTGACTTTGGGGATCATCATTAGAGCAAGTTGTGTGCGTGTGTGTGTGAGTGTGTGTGGGTGGGAATATGTGTTGTGTGTGATTGCATTGGCGATGCAACTGGCGGCTTTAGTCGTTGCACTGGCAACTTGGCAGAAGTTAAGGCTAACTTGAGCAGAAGATCTGTTAAAAGGGAAAAGCAAAGCGCAGTTAATATGTAACTTGGACAAAATTATTAATTAACAATGCATTGTAATTTGTTAAGAAAATATGAGCTGAATGCACGCCGGGAATAATTATGCTTTGAAAATATTATTATAGCGAAATGAGATTTATGCGGCATAATGCTAACAAAATGTTGGTTCTGCTGGGCAGAGACAGGAAATAATTAAAAATATATAGAACACGGAGTGTAATCAGTGGCGTGCACTGCACTTCAAAGGCGTGGCATATCGAAAACCACTAGAAGACAGGTAGACGACTTCACACTCACATCCGCATCCGGATCCGCAATTCGCATCATCCCGTCCTGTCCGAAGGTACACACGTACGCGCTCCGATTACGGAATGCTTAAAATGGAATTCGCAAAATGTCACGTATGACATTCGTTGGCAACTAAGACGGAAATTTACCACTAAATGACGACGCCACTCCGACTGCATCCCGACTCCAACTCCAACGCCAGCTCCAACTTCGTTGCTGATGGCGAAAAAAACGCAAAGTGCAGACAAGTTAAAGAAAATTATGAAAAACTTCGCTTGAAGCTGACAGCAGAGCCAAAGGCATGCAAACTACGCAAAGAGACAACGCCTTAACTGCAAATGAGTGCATAAAAAATGCAGACAACCGAGCAGGTTGACAAAAACTAACAGTTTCGCTTGAAAGTAACCAGAGTATAGAGTGGAATATGCAATATTAATGGCTTTATACATAAGGCACTGTCTGAAAAAGCAAGCTGTTAACCCCAGTCAACAGCAGAGCATAGTTGATTCGATAGTCTCTTATTTATTTACACATTTAATCCCCGGTTAACCTGAACAAAGTCTGATGCTCCAACATAAAAGTGCATAAAAGTTAAATGGAATTGGAACTGAACGGAAGACAAACTATATTCTTGGTTATTGGACTTAAATTCCTTTTGCTTCAGATCATATTTATTTATTTATAATTATTGGTTATTACTAATTTAGACTTAACTTAAATTTAATATATGTATTTATGAAGATTTGTTTAAGGTATGATAACGCTTTTTGGTATTCTAATGCGAATTATATTTAAAAATTTAACGGGTTTCAAACGTGTTACACAAAATTAAAGCTATGTATTTGGCCTTAGTAATAAAATAGTTGCATTTCAACTTAACAGATTTTTCTTTCACTTTACTTCACATATTGAAAGTATGTCATGAACATTGAAATTTTACTTTTATAATCCGAACATCATTTTGCCGTAGTTTGCTTCAGATTTTAAAACCAATATGGTTTTGTAGAAAAGTTCAATGAAATTTTAGAATTTGTAATTAAATACTGTACTTTTAGCAATATTATATTTTGGAATAAACACGCAAAAATAATAAATAACAGTTCCGCATCCCACAATAGTTGAACTGTGAGCAAGACTTTATAAAATTGAAATTCTTTGATTGCCAACAAATAACAAGATGATGTTCGATGATGATGAACAGCCCTTTAATCCGTTCAACATAGGACCGTCAGAGAGCTTACATCGAACTGATTTTGTGATACCCAATACACCCACGTACCCTCCGCCAGTTTATGCCACATGGCCGCCACCTAAGGAACATACCAATAGGTCCGTTTCGAAGGGAACTATATTGGCCAAGGAGGAATCGGCTACTGCAGATGTTATCTTAAGAACTGGCAATTCTAAAATGGGAGAAATGACTTTCTCCAAGGCAATCAAGGAGGAGATGACAGCTTCCAAGCATCAAACGGATAACAAATCGCAGCGCATACCAGCAGGCAATGCATCTCGTCTATCGGTATCAAATTCCAAACTCCTAGAAACTCTGATGCCCATCAAAAACTGCTCACCATCAAAGTCCAGTGTCATGTCTCAGGCCAGCAGACAATCGATTGCCAAGTCCGCAGCTGCAACCCACATCTCTTCGAAGAAAAGCATATGTTCACATGCCAGCAGTCATCGAGGTGGAAACGAACTAAGATCAGCACCCAAGAAGGTTTTTGAGGCCATGGATCCCGATTTGATCGATCAAGTATCGCAAGCTACGCTTAAGTCAGCAAGTCGAGTCTCCCGTACCTCCCATCAAAAGGAAGATAACATTTCGAGAGCCTCAGTTAGATCAGTTCAATCTGAGCAAGGTTCTCGACGCAAGGCAGGTGATCAACAGGCAGATACCTTGTCACAAATTTCAAAGAGACGTCGACTTGATGATATGGACACCAAATCTCAAGTTTCTGACCATAAATCAGTTGTTTCCAGGAGGTCTATGGTAAATGATCAGTCAGATAAATCATCTGTTTCGAAGAAGTCCCTGATGAATGAACAGGCAAACAAATCATCTCGTTTATCAGTAAGCTCCAATGTGACTGCATTGCCAGAACTTACGAAGGAAACAAAGGCATCGTTGAAGGACATGGCCGATTCAATTCACGACGAACTGGCCAGGTCTTTAGAGACATCTAGAGTTTTGGCTGAAAAGGTGGCCGAGTTAAGCGAACGTCTTAGGGCTGGCAATGAGTTCAATCACAACCGCTTTAATTCCCTGGAAAGACGCTGTACAACTAAAGAGCCAACCAAAAAATGCTTTGAGAATCGCATGGGCTTCTGGTTCAAGAATGCACTACTTTCATAATAAATAAATATTTTCTGCCACAATTAATTCCGTATACAAGCCAATCAAAAAGCATTTCATTATACAAAACAAAATTTTAAATTAAATTTTTGGGGATAGAAATTTGGTTTTTTCTCTTATACTTCTAATTGCTCAAAAAAATACAACAAAAATTGAACATGATTTGTGGTTCGGCATTTCGCTGACATTTCATATCATTAATTTAAATGCGCTAAATTTTTGCGGTCAGTTGTGGATGCTGCAGCAGCAGTAATAAAATATGCAAAAACATTTGTTTAATTTGCACAAAAACTAGCTAAAAATGTAGAGGAGAACTATGACAAACTGGAAATATGCTACTTGTTGAATTAAAAAACAAATTACGTTATCAAACTTGTTATTGCATTTAGAATAGTTTGGAAATGAAAACGAAATAATAAAATTGAAAATACATTTATAAAATAACCTAATGGAGTATAATTAATTTATGGTCAAGTTTTGAATATATTTGAAGAATATTTCTGTAGAATTAGACAGTTAAATTTATTATTGTTTTTGTTTAAAAACTGGATTAAATTTATGAAAACAAACTTTATATTAATTAGCTTAACATATTAATGCTTTTTTATAGATAAAACTTTTTTTAGGTTAATTATGGAGTGAAAAAGTATGAAAAAATAATCAAATAAATAAATATAATTTAATATTTATTTGTAGCTCAATGATCCCATGATTAGGGTATGCCTGCGATGATGGCGCGCTTGACGCTCTCCAATTGTAGTTATGCCGGGCAACATTGTTGACCATGTTGTTTGGAGTATTGCGGTTAATTTTATTTATGGCAACAGCGCAACATGCTAATTGCAACAACAAGAACAAATTGCTTTGTCGGTTGGCTAATCAGGGTCAGGTTTTGGCCTGGGTCACATCCGCGGATAATTTGCGAGTAGCGGAAACGTCCAGCAATTATAATAAATAGCATGTCAATTTCGCCGGGCGAAATCTTATGTAGGGCAGAATACTCAGAATACAATTACTTACAACTTGTAAATGTGCTGCATATGTGTGTGTATATTTATATGCAAATGCAAACATTTTTATGCTGGCTGCTGGTGCCATAAAGGAAACAAGTGCAATAATGGCGATGGCCGCATAAAGCACCAGAAATAATAGCAACAAACAACTTTGGCAAAGTGCAAAAACCGCCAAGAACAACAACAACAACAGCAACAACAAGAGCAGCAACTACAACAAAGACATCGAAATGAAACAATCGCAGCGCGGCCTGCGAACAAAACAGAGAAAAATATATTTAATACGAAAAGTTTTGCAATAACGGAAATGAAATGGAAATGGACGCGCGCCAATAGACATAAATGTGTGCGAGGTGCTGCCATTGCCGACAGGATACAAATAGGACACGGCAGCAGCAGCAGCAGCATCAGCAGCAACAACACCAAACCGTAGTAAAAACAATAAAAGCAATCTCAATGCAGGCCGTGTAAAACAAAAGAGCCACACAATGCAAACTCAAAAGTAAAAACTAACAACAATATCCGGCAAAAGCAATTGCACAAAGCAAACTGCCAGCCTTCGTGCTGCATATAGCCATAGAGTGTTGCCTATCAAATATTACAAAAAATATCCGAGCAGCAAAATATAAATTTCAAAATATAAAATAATAGGCAAATAGCTAAAGGTATTCTCGCCTTACGTATCAATGAATGCAATCGATCTTCCCCTGGCGTTCTCGATTAATTAAAAAATGCTGCTGCTCTCATCGATATTAACAAAAAGTCCTGATTTTGATTTGAAATGATTTGTATGGAAAAAATAACCACCAAAAACTAAGTGTGGATTTTATAGCATATTTAAGCTGATGGGCCCATGTAGAGGAATTCCCAAATGGCTTTTTGATTTTCCGTACAAAGCTACTCGAAAATAACTGGAATTACTTGGTAAATGCCTTAACCACTGCCACTAACTAATTATAACCATGCTTTTACTTTGTTCAGCCGAGTGTTAGTTAGTTTAGGTTAATATGCCACAGATAAGCAATCAAGAATAAACTAATTAATTGCTGCAGTATAACTACATACAAGCTGCTTGGCTTTTGGGGGCGTGTTCAACAAAGGAATAAAGCCACTCAGCTGCTCTGCTCTGTGCCTAGGAACACTTCAAGCTGCCGCAATGCAGATTCTTACAAACACACATATGTAGTATATACACACACACACACACACACTCGAGTAGATGTAAAATGCTGGACTATATAACGTGCACTTGAAATTTACTTACTCACATGTCTTAGGGGTACGTGCACGCTGCGTATGCGTAATAAAATTGAATTAACGCTCGGCCGATGGGCCATTTAGTGGCACATATTTGCCTAAGGCTTGTGAGACAGTAAATAACATGGCTTGTAGTCCATGCATGTGTCTGTGTGTGTGTGTGTGTGAGTGCGTTTATTGGCTATAAATGAAATCATAAATTTGAGGCAAGCCTCTCTCTGAGCACACACACAGAGTTGGCCTGGAGCGTTGTCAAGTTGCCTGTTGATTTACTTTTGCAATTATTATTAGTTCAATTTTGAGTTTGAGGCCAATTTACGAGCATTAAAGCCCTGATACGATTTGCATGCATGCCACTAGTACATGCCAAATACAAATATTGACAGGCGTTTGTTTGGCGGCAAGTGGCGTAATATTATCTTAATTTATGACTAATAAATTTATGGCCTTAGCCTGAGTAGTTTATTTGCATTGGGGCCCTTTTAACTGCTCGCTTTTGAAGGTTTAGCAATAAATTTGGCTTTACCTATTGATTAAATTTAATTGCAACATTTGCAGTGAGCAGCTCATTTGGCATTAATAAATTCAAATGCGCATACTACACTGAAAGCTTTCAGTCTAGCTTATTTATTTAGCTGAAAAAATATCATAAATTGCATTTATTATATTTAATTTGTATCGATTTGCTACTGGCATTTCAAATATTATCATACGCTGCATTTTAAAACACAAACTGCGTAATTTAGATGCTGCTGATTATGATAAGGCCCAGAGTGTGTAATAATTTGCATATTTAAATTAACTTAATTGAATTCAATGTAAAACAGGTAAACCAATGCACTATTTTCAATTTACTTTCTATCTGCAGTCGATTAACAAATTCAATTTAGCTGCATATAGAAAAGTGCAAGCACGACATTTTATTTTATTATATGCCACATTATGCACAATTTCTCTGCATATTATATTTTTTATGAATTAAATTAATTATATATATTTGCATAATGATAAATGAGCGATGCTTTGAAAATCAACGCTTGGGTGGCAAAAAGTGAAATGAAACGCAACGAGAAATGATTCATAGTCCCATTGTGGCGACCAGCTCTGATTTCATAGTGAAAGTCAACTGAATCATTTGTCGTCATAACTTTTGCCATTAAATGTTGGCCCGGCTCTGCTGATGCCTGATGCCTGATGCCCGATCCCGATAGAAGACTGCTCTGAGACGTGCCGAGCAGACAAAGGCAATGCCGACCAGAGCCAGACCCAGGCCCAGACTCAGTCTCAGTCCCATTGAGAATACATTTTTCATAACATGCTAAATAAAACAGAGAGGGAGGGAGAGGGACGTACTTAGAAGCAGGCTGGCAAGTCACGTTTCTTAATATGTCTAGCAGCATGTGTGTGTGTTTGTCTAAGCTTTACACATTTTTAATTTATTTTCATGCCACTTTGCTGTATGTATTTGTTTGGCTTTGCTGCAATTTTAGCCACAGCCTCAAGCAGCAGGTTAAGAGCCTTTTTGAACCCTTGAGATCCGGTCAAGCCTTCGCTCAGTCATTGCCGTCTCTCCAGAGTCCATGGGCACAATTCATTCTTTTTCTATAGCCACTGTTTCTGCTGGTGACTGTCGTTTTTTGTTTTCCTGCCAGCACTTGAGATACTGAGGCACTCAGATTTTCTATATACACCTCTCTGAGTGAAATTTGTTAAGTGTAAAATTTCTCAATTGAAAACGTAACAGGCTGTGAGTCTAAGGCGCTCAAGTGTTGCCACAGATATCACATTTGAACAGTATCATTGTCGAGTATTTCATACAACATGTATGATTTAAAACCGTCGCAATATTTTTGGTTTGCTTCTCTGCTGGTGGCCATTGTCTTGGCAATCGTCATATTTTTTTGGCTCTCATGTAAATTTCCAAACGCGCAAATAGGCAAGCCACAAATGAAAACCGAAGAGGAAGAGGAAACGGATATGGAACACTCACTGAGGCGGCAGACATTCAATCAGCTCAATCCCGTTCAAAGTGTTGAGCGACAGAAGCGCAAACGCTGGATGACCGCAGCGGCATCAATAGCCAACGGCTCACCATCATCGCCAGGTTTACGTCAAAATTTCAGATGCCTCAATCCCCAACAGAGTTTGGAGCAACGTCGTCGTCGAACACGTTTCGATGCAGATGCAGCTGAGCCAATTTCCCCTTCACAGATAGCAACAGCAGTGGAAGCTGAAGCTAAATCTGAGGCTGATCCAAAGCCAATTAGTGCACGCCTGTTAGCTTTTGACAGAGAAGCTAATGGACCTGATGCGGAATCTGAGATTTCTGCTTCATAAAGCGTGCTATTTCACAGTGTTAGTTACGTTTTGCTACCTTTGCCTTGCACTTTAATTTAGAATTCGATTCTACACCCGCTAAATCTGAAAACAAATTGTTATGAATTTAATTTTTGTTAAGTATTTAATTTTTTATTTAATTATCAGTTCTTATCTTGTGAAATTAAAACTAAATATAAAACTAATTAAACTGCTCAATTTAATTTGTAATAAGTTAATTTAATTGTTTTTGAATGTGCTTTATATAGATTTTTGAACTTAAGCGTTTCACAGAGCCATGCCCGTTAAGCTTTTCAAATTGATTTGTATCCAATGCCTGAGTGCTGGAACTTACATTTCCATTGGCCATTTTAATTGGTTTGCGAGCGCATAAGCCGGCCATAAGTCGTCAGGTAGAAGTGTGCAAGATGAAAAAATAATATACACTCGGCTTACCAGTCTGGCCTGCATGTGCTGCCTGTCTTAGTACGTTGACTGTGAGTGTATCCGTGGGTTTGGGTGCATGAACGAATGAATGAATGAATGAGTGTCGCCTGCTCGGCCAGCCTAGACAATTTTAATGGCCATTGTGGTAAATGAAATGCGCTTAAGATTAAAAGCAGCGCATGCGACTGGAGACTATGTTAAACCCGCAAAGCAAACATAAACACACACAGAACACAGGGCAAAAGAATAAATAAACAGTGACAAATGACAGCAGTCGCCGGGCGTATACCTCGTTTTCTAAAAAAAACTCAACATATGTACTATATTAATTATTAATACATCAATTTAATAAATAAATAATTACATAAATGCAAATTAAATAAAAAAATAGATTTGCTCACAAACATTTGTTTTTAATACTGACACTTTCTCAATATTATTTCAATTTATATCTATCAATATTTAAATAGCAATACAAATAAACTTCACAACTTCAACAGCTTTTATAAATCGTAGCCTTTGCCTGCATATACCCTTCAGCTGCTGTTTGTTTAGAGGGTACACAACAAGTTATACACATGCTTTCACAAATATGACTGGGCGTTGGCGCTGTCGCCCACACGGCCATAAAGCAAACATTTTAAAGTTCAAAAGAAGGTCCTTAACCTGCAGCCAGCGGCATTTGCACTTGCCATCATGTGCAGCACGAGTTGCAGCTGCAACTGCAACTGCAGCATTTGCAACTTTTGTCTGCTTTGTATAACTGATGCTGACCGAGTTGCTTTGAGCTCTTTGGGCTGTGACTCTGCTAAATGAAGTAAGTGATAACAAATGCACGCAAGTAACCACCGCAGTTGGCAAAGACAGTGGAAAGTCCTCTAATGAGGTTAGTACATTGAGGCTTTTCTAATTGAAATATGTTTTATTTAAATATATTTTGAAAACAATTTGATAAATCTTCTAAATTGCAATCTTGATATATATTATGTATATATGCATGATATATTTTACTTTAATTTATTCTATTATTATACAAATAGTTCTAAATGCATTGAAATTTAAATAAATATTTCAATTTAAATTTATCACTTTATTATTTATTTATTTTAATTATTATTATCATGGAAATTATTTATCTTTTCTTTTTTCCGAGCATATTATTTATAATTACTGCATTATCCACAAATATGTATATATTAGATAAAATATATAAATTCTTAGAGCATGGGTATTCTGATTCGTTTTATCAGATATTAAAATGAGCATATTTATTGAATAAAATTAAAAAAAAAAAAAAAACTAAGTAAATGACATAACATCATGCATATCAATCAGTTTAAAATATATATTTTTGAAAAGCTCTGGGTCTTTCAATCGAATTGCGATTAAATCGTTGGCACAATTTAAATGCATTCAATTAAATTAAAAACCTATGAAAGCAAGCATAAATTAAATGTGGGTCATTAAAGTCGCTCTGCCCACAAAAGAAAGGATATATAAAATAAAGAAGAGCCGGAAGCAGGAAATCATACAACAGCAGCCGAAGCAGCTAGTTCTGGGAGAAATGAAACCGCCGGCTTTAACCAATGCCACATATTTACTTTTATCTCGGAGCGAGCAGCCAAAGCCAAACACGCACAAACAAATGGGTTTGTCGGTTGCCAAGCTGCCAGGGAGCAAGGGAGCGGGGCTGCGGAAGAAAACAGAGTCCAAGAAAGACAATAAATGTGGATGCTGGCGCTACTGACAATGCTCCGACGATGATGCGCTCAAATTGTCGGTCGTTTAAATACATTTAAACATATATAAATGCAGCGGAACGCAAAGCAGAGCTCGCAGATAAGAAACATCGGAGAATATGGGGAGAGAGACTGCACTTGCAGTCCCAACTGAGTCGGATTCAAAATGGAGAATCGAGAAGGGAGAATGGAGAATGGAGACTGTGAGCTGTCGTAAGTGAATATTTCATTCATTCATTTTTATTCATTTGGCATAGCCTCCGCTATTCTATCAGCGCGGAAAATCGTACATGTGTATGTAAGTGCATTATAAAAGGGAACGTATAGGGACCGATAAGCAAATATATACGTATGTATATATACGAATACCCAACACTTGTGGTCTACATTTTAAAATAATGAAAAATCTTCAACGGGGTCAGCTGAGTCGCAGTGAACGCAGCAGGAATTTAATTATACTATATGTGCAAGTATTTCTCGGCAAAAGCCACACATACTCGCACTCCTACGCACATTGCGCATACGCCCCATGGTCGTCTTTCGGGCAGGTCAGTGCATGAGATTCATTTTGTTGCCCTTGCCGTTGCCGTTGCCGCTGATTACATTTTCATTTTAATGCACGATTGAACATGCATTCGGCGAAATTAATTGAAAACGCTTCCAGCGGCAGAGCTAATATTTGGCTTTTCTGCATTCTTCCACTTCTCATGCTGAAAGCAACGACCGCGCACCTGAATGTTCAGCTCGAGGCGCTTCTATAGCACGACACATGCCACAAAATTTAATGTATTTCATTTACGAATTAATTTTTTATAATACTAAATCGATAACATTAGCGAGTTGTGGTGTGGCTGCTTTATGTGCTGAAGTGGCTTGTGTCTAGACTTTTGACTCATTGTGAACTCTGTTCTCGATTGCTTTGCAGCGCACAAAGAAAAGAAAACATTTTATTAATACATTTTCAATAATCGGAGCTTGTAAAATAAACAATTTATGGCCAAACTAATGGGTTTTTCTATTGTAGTCTATTGGGGTCATGCCTAACGATATATGGCAAAATAAATGCGAATTGCATGTAAATTTTACTACATTCTTCTTAGCATCAATTTGGTTAAAGGGTTTCGTTTATTTATCTTATACGAATACTAAAACTAAAGTATCCGCTCTTAACTTTGTGTTTCATGCATTTGATGATACTGTCTCATCAAACGAAATCAAATATTGTGATTGAATTTCAAATATTTGCTACGCCTGCTTCACACCTGCTTTCAAATATTGTCGTTTCTTGTTTTAAAGCTCGTATTCAATTTGTGTGCTCATTTTGAACACATTTCAGAGTGCTGCTAATCTGGGTGTGTGTGTGTGTGCTTAGCCTTGTTGTCTATCCAGCTGTCTGTTTCAATATCATCAGCTCATCGTTGTCAATTATTTGTGACATGCCAGTTCGACTTTATAACCTGACACTTTAGAGAGTCCACAGACACGGCCTGCTGGGAGGATTCGCATTAATAGTCAGCTCTGAGACCGTCCTATCTTCACACTTTAACGTTGATAAAGTGACATTTATTGGCTGTCAGTCAGTTGGTCAGTTGCAGGCCGGCAAGTCTCAAGCCTTCTTGACAATGTAATAATGTGACTTGCATATAGAATTTTGTACATCCAAGCTGTAGACCTACTGTGCCTGCATACCAAAACAGTTGGACAACACGATGTCTCTATCTTAATCGTAATTGCATAATCATATCATTGTCTGCACTGAAATTGTTTGTACTTATATCTTCATAACTCAGAAGGCTCAATTAAGAAGTTTAGCATCATTGACAATGCATTTGAATACGAAGTTGCTTTATTTAATTTCTTCAAGTCGACAGAACATTTTCATAATATCTAATTCTTGTGACCTCAAGTTTATTTTAAGAATTTTTTGAGATTTGTTTTTGAACTCTCAATCATCTTAATGTCAGCTAAAGCTGCAGATATTTGCCTTTGTCTTGCCTTTGTGGCCATAATCCTCAACACATCTTCTGCTTCTTGTGGGTTTGTGGCTGGCGACCCATTAGGCGATTTTGGGCGCCTGAGAGTACAAAAGCTATGCGGCACGAACCCGATCAATCATGTTGCCAGCATCCTCATTAGGTACACTTGCAAAATGGGCGCTCATGTAAGCCTTATGTACACGTGCCAATCTGAACAAGCAGCGCAAACATATCATAATTAGGATAATGCAGCCATTGACGAAGACAACAACAACGACATCGAGAAACCGAAAGACAAAGACAATTCACGTAAGAGCAGCTGGGACAGCGCTGACAAGTCATTCAACTGCGGTTAATTCAGTCAGCAGGCAAATGCCTTGACTGGCAACGCGTCGTATGATTAATGCACTTTAATCAATGTTGAGACGTGGCGAAGTACTTTGATTTTTGCTGCTGCCAGACTATGCCCAATTAGCAAAGTGTGTGCATAGAATATTCACATTATTTTGTCTTTTAATTAGCTGCGTAAATGCGAACAGTTTTTAAGCCCTCTTAATATTTTATACATTTTTTCCTTGCATATTAACTTTGTGGTGCCTCTTTTATTGTCAATATTGACCCTACTTTGTGGGTATTAAAAAGTTGACAATGGAGCCCAGCTTACCCATAGTTTCAAACGTTGCTTAATTACGCAGACTTGCTAAAGTTAAAGAAAATAATTTCCATTAAAAAAAGCCCACTTTTAAATGGTATTTCATGGGAGGTTTATCTAGTTCCAAGATTCTTATTCTATATGTATATGAGAGGTGAGCAGCAATTATGCACTAAGCACCTCTGGATTCACATAAAGAAATAAAAACATCTACCCGTAAGAGCGTGTACTTTGCCATTCTGAGCAATATTTGCACAGCTGAAGGACATGGAATAGAGGCGGTTGCCAGACGTAATGCAATAGAAACAAGCTGCAGTTGGTTTCGATTTGCACAGCAACGAATGCAAACAAACATGCAATAAGGCACGTGGAAATTGTCGCCTTAACTTAGTTTATTATAATGCCACTTGAATGTGCTTGGGTGTAGGTGCCTGCGATATATCAGATATCCTTTCATTTATGCTCTCTCACACGTTTGCTCGTTGTGGAACGAAATAATACACTGGATGTAGTGGCACAATGGGAACGCCAGAGCAACTTAGAGCTACAGCCACTTCTGAGAAAGCGTCTGGTTTACGCTGTCAGCTGGCTATGGGAGCTGCCACTACAACTGCAGCTGATGAGGATGTGGATGCCATGGCGAATGTGTTGAAGCTTTCGCAAATAGCAGCAGACACGTGAGCTGCTTTTTCTACTATATTTACCTTTGTGTGCAATTTGCCATTTGCTCAATTTAAATTTGCACGCCATTGTGCAACGTGAGAGATTGCAACTGCAACTGCAACTGCAACTGCAACTGCGACTATTGCCGACAATGCCAATTATAATATGATGAATATGAGGCAGTTGGTATACAAAACAATATATTAAGCATTCTTTATCACAATAAATGCTATTGTCATGCCACGCAATTTAATAAAATATAATAACAATAAATAGATATGAAAGCACATCGTCACAATCATGCGTTTTTCAAATATTTCTTATTTATTTCAATAATTATTGTTGTTATTTAATACTGTAAATTGTGCAATTTAATTGGTTCAATTTTTTTTGCAACTAATATTATTTATTATTAAAAGTGCCACGTATCTACTACGAGTACTTGCAGTAAGAGGCGGCGATAAAAGACCCTCATTAATTAATTATTCTACAAACTTAATTTATCAATTATTATTGAGATATTAAGGGTATTATTTAACAACTTAAAACCCAATAACTTGCTGTGCTGTGTTATGTTTCATAATTATTTATGGTATTTATTTAACAACAATGCTGATGTTTTAATCCAGCAAAGCGTTGAAGCGCAAGCCCTGCCATGCCTTGATTAAATTAATCATTTATTATTGTTTGCCTTGCCATAAAAACAGTGGCATGAACTCTGTATTTTCAACAGCTTTTTTTTATAATTTAAAAGCGTTCTTAATACACAAATCAGTATAAATTAAGATAACTTAATTAAATTCCGAAGAACTGGCAAAGAGAAAAGTTCGGAGTAGCTTAAGGCTTATAGATTTTCTGTATGCTGCCCCACAGTACAGAAAGTCGTTAACAAATAAAAAACTTAACGATGCATCGAAAAAAATTAAAATAAATTCAGCCCCGTTTGCTAGCTAAATCCAATATTAATTCAATGAAAATGCATTATGCGATTAATTTATATAATTTCGCTTAATGCCCCACTCGTTTTTAATCGCTTCAGTGCAGCGTGCAAATGCGCTTAATGAGCTTTAAAAAACAAAACTGTGCTGCAAAAACGCATTTGTCCGTTGGCAGGCAACCAACTGCAGGAACTGCATAAAATTCAAATAAAAAGCAAGCATCCAAGTTCTGGTTATGCCAAAAACTTTCATGGGGAGAGAGTTCGTGCCTGTATATTTTATCTATACACATATACTTATATAAAAGTATATTGTTTCTTGGTCAGAGTTTGTATATCGAAGACATTGTCCAACGGTTTCTGCTGCTGCTTGTTTACTCTGTTAATTAAAAATTTCCCACTGCTCATTATGTTAAATAAACAATGAAACGTGAGAAATGTAATAAACATAACGAGGTACAACACTACGTATGCGCAATATACCTGTATGTTTTCATATAACAACTGTTCAAACATGAAAGAAATATTATAGTATGACTACTAAATCCTAATTATTTTGCCATTACTATGTTCATCAAATGGAATTTTGAAATTGGATTGGCACATGAAGTGCATTCATTTTGTGGTTATAAAATGACAAATTAATTACCTCTCCCAAATAAATCTGAATAATTTTGTGGTGCAGCAATTTGTATAAATTTCATTTTAGTAGATCAAGTAAAGTTATGTCAGAGTTGCTTTCAACTTTAAATAGAAATTCAAATTATGTGTAGTAGTTTGTTGACTTCAAACACCCATCAGTTTAGAGTATTTTTAGTGTAAGAGAACAGTTTTATCTTAAATATAATTTAGCAATTTTACACAGCAATTAGTGTGGCAAGTAATTCCAAAATAAAAAGTTAAAGCCACTTGCTAATAGCCAGAGTTGCAACAATGGGTAGCAGCAGCTACATTCTCGGCTTTAATTAACTTTGTAAAAAGTAAATAGAATCTTAGTTAGTGGAAACTAAAGACAACAGCTGCTAATGAGTAGAGTTGAGCGAACTTTTGCGTCTTCAGATGCGAATGCAATTGCTGATGCAGACGGGTAAGCATTGCTCCAGTGCACTCCATTGGGGTTTTTGCTAGTTTTCTCGCTTTGCCACTTGACTGCGGGCTGAAAGTGTTAGTAATTTATGAAGCTGACGCTGACTTTTGCTTAGGTACTCGTATTATTTGACAGCTTCATGTGAAGTGCAGCAGTTTGGGGCTTTTTTGTGCATTTAGTCTGCAAAATGATATGGGTAAGAAATATTGATTTAATGCTCGTGGAAGCACAGAGCACCGACTAGACCTGCTGACGCTCACACTGACACTGACGGCAGACGACGCACAGTGGCTCAATCGGCGAATTTGGGGTGCCAAAAATCATAGCTCCCAAACGGGTGGACATATTTTCCTGAAACAAATTGCGTTTTACAGAAAAAAGTTCAAATTTTCAAAAGCACTAAATTTTATTACGCTGCGACTTATAGAAACTGCGCTATATGCGTTCAAAGTTGAATTTTGTTGCAAATTTTCCATCAAATTTAGCGGAAAAAAAGCTAAAGTTTCTTCTCCTTGTTTTTTAATAAAATACTTAATATATTTCTGAAAGCAAAATTTATTTATGTTTAATAACATATTAAAAAAAAGTTTTAAGCCAAAGATTGTTCAACGATTTACGTACTATTTTTATTTATTTTGTTTAATATCATCAATATTGCACTAATTTGCTGGTCGAGGCAGCGTATTCGAAGAGTATAGTATATAAGCGATATCTCACAAAATATTCATGAAATTTGTATTTTTAAGACATAAAACCAGTAGATATATATTATATTGCATAATGCACTATATTTAACTTACAAAAAATATTAATTTATTGGTATATTTTGTCATCTTTAAAGCAAAACAATAAATATCACATAAAAACAGTCGAATATGCATGTAACAGACAAGCTGCATGCGGTACATTTTCTTCTTCTTATACCCCCTGACGCATGGTTTTTGCACTAGGTTGGTTGGGTTTTTTTTTTAAAACCAAATTTCCCGCAATTTCCCGCAGCTGAACTTTTGGAAATATGTAAAGAAATATTTGCAGAATATGATGTCATTCACAGTTTTTCACCCAAATCGCCCCAAAATTTTGAAACTCTATATAAAGTTCAAAAATATGCTCAAAAACAGGTACTTCGCAAAATAATTCCGCAAAAATACCGAAATCGACAAATCGAAATTGTTTTTGTTTTATAACATCTAAAACAAGTGTAATTACAAATATAAATTCACACATAATCAATTTCTGTTATACTTTTTTTGTTTATCGCCACTAAAGTTGGACAAATTGCACGTAAAAAGGGCCGTTTTACCAATTGTAAAATTTTTTTCAACTTTGAGAGTCTGTAACTACTAAACCAGTTATCCAAATTCATTAAAATTATGGTTTCCACAGCATTAAATATTCCTCTATCAGATATCATTACTTTTATTCAGCAACTCGTTTAGCGGGAAATCATTTTTGGCACGCCAAATCTAGCTATTGAGCCACTGTGCGACGCGTCGCCATGTCTGACTGCGATTTCAGCCATTGCTGGCAGCATTGCGGAAACGGAAGTGCAAAGCAGCAGCGTCTACGACAAAAGCACAACCAGCTAAAACCACAATAGCGGCAATCCCAGTAACTAGCTAACAGATTTTGGTATTCCTTGTTTGTTGCTGTCGCTACAGCAGGCAAATGTTGAATACACTTTTACATTTTCATTTTGGCAAATGTCAACAATGTTTTATAATGATGTTGCCAGCGAACAAAGGAAACACTGTCACTGTCCGCTCGTCTGTCTGTCTGTCTGTCTGTCTGGCATGCTTTATTTATTATTTCCTACAGCAGCGAGGCGCTGAAATACCTCAGCTAAAGTCTTTACAGACACTGAAATCGTAACTTTGTGGTAGCATTTGGCCAACAATTATGCCACTGAAGTTTGTGAAGCCCTTCGAAAGGATTTAAAATTCTAAGTGGGAACTTGGCAGTTTATTTTAGAGCTGAAATGAGTGGAGTCTTGACCGATTTTAAAGTAAATTATTTATGTATATTTTAATACAATGTAAACTGCAATATAATGTTATTTGGGTTTGATACATTGTTTCAATAATTCAATTGGGTTCAAAACCATTGTTTATATTTATTACATGATGAAATGAATACAATCAATTATGAAGCTTTTAAGTAAACAAATATAATCAACCTATTATTAAAGTTTTATGCAATAGCAATTTGAAAACACTTTGCAAATGTAAAAAGTGCATACGCTGAGGGCATGGCGATGAAGTTGTAAAAGCATTACGGACTCAAATCGAAACACAAGCAGGTTTTAAGCCAGCATTCAGCAGACAAACAACAAAAAACAATGAAAAGCAAGTTAAGGCTCAAGTGCAGTAGCTGGAGCAACAGCAGCAAAGCTCTTATCACAAAAATAAAGTGAAGTAAAAGTTTTAAGCATCTTTGCACGCATACAATTTCTCATGAACACAAAATACAATTGCACAATAAAATATATACATAGTATATAGATATACAGACGGTGTAGAGGGGGAATGCAGAAAGCAGCTTAAGTGAAAGGATTTGAAGAGAACAGCGCCTGGCAAACGTTTTTGTCGCCATTTTACTAGACGCAAAAGACAGTTCACAAAAAAAATGAAATCGTATAAAAAATGTGTTAAAATGGCAGAAACAGCGCAATGCAAAAAACAACTTTGGGCTGCTCGCTGGCCATTGGCTTAAGACTGCGTTTAAAAATGTTTGCTGAGGCGAATTTGTGCAGCTGCTGCCAGGCCATTGATATTTTTATTATACGTCAAAATGTTGCCCAAAAGTGGGCAAAAGGAACTCCATGAAATTAAATGCGCGTTGCTCGAAACTTTGCACATTAAACGAGGTAAGCTCTCGGCGGAAACAATGAAATCGGCATTCATTTTATTAACTCTTTGAGCTGTCGCTCAGGAGAATTGCCAATTAAAATGGCAATAGCGCCAGTTGTAGCAGCAGTAGCAGCTACAGCGGAAACGGAAACGGATGTTCGCCGTCACTTGTCATTTGCTAGACAACGGAAATCACGTACAACTCTCAATCGCAGCGAGACGCGTTGTCAGAGAAAGATGGAGAATGTTTGGATCGAACAAGTAGAGCGTGTGGAGGGACATGCAAAGCATATGCTTGATTTGTATTATTTTTTATGGCTTAAACTATAAAACACAAACACGCACACACGTACAGCGCCCAAATGGCAATGGCAGATAAATTTTAATTTTTGTTGGCACATATACATAATTTAAAAGAGCAGGCGACATAAAGTCAGGCCAAGCCATAAAAATGTGCACGGCAAATAAATTTCAAAGTGAAATACTTGTAAATGAAAACAAATGGACTACACAAACACAAACACAAACACAAGCACACATATCCCAAAACCAAACAAATAATGCTAGAGGACATGGCAAATGGTAAATGGCATCTCTGTGCCATGGGTAACTAGCCAATACTACTACCAATGCAGACCACTGAGCTTAAATTCGATATTACGTATACGCCATGTAGGTCTTGCTGCAATAAATTCTGTATGTCAAGGACAAAGCATTTTTCGGTTTTAGCTACAAATATTCGCAAACACATTTATTTCTTGCCGCTTTATGCTTGACTTAGGCAGAACTGCACAAACAATAAATATCGGAAATCAACTAAAAATGATGCCATTATTTCATTGCCGCTTTAATTGATATTCAAACTGGGCCGATGCACTTCAGTGCTTACTAAACATAATTTAGCGTGGGATAAATACATGCCCAAATAAACACAAATTATATGATTATAATATTTCAGAAATGAACTTGTTGTCAGTTGCCCCCTTTTGAAATTTATAAATTCAATTCACGCAGGAAAGGCGCGTTCTATATCCAAAAATAGCACAAATTAACATAATTATTGCAGAGTTTGGTACGCATGTCTAGCCATGGCTTTAAATACATTTTTAATGGGGCTCACAAGCGCAGCCTATAATCACTTTTACAACACGTTTGATGATTGTTTATTTGCAGCCGTAAATGTTCGAATCAAAGCCAATGGACTCTTGCATGAGTACATAATGAATAAGAAACTACAAATAATTTCAAAAATCAATTAACTGATATTGTTAGCCTTTTTGCATATGAAATGTGAAAAACAATATGCATTTGCATATCAATAATATTATAATAATATTATTCATACTACATTACAATAGAAGTTTACATGATTTGCAAACCAACCTTTCTGCTGATTATAGTTATTGTCTCTCCGCTGTTTGTTAGCCCAATAATAGTTGCCGTTATTATAGAAACAACCACAAAAATGGCAGCAACCGCAGCTGCATATAAATTCCATTTGTCTGACAGACACCTCGCCACAAGCCCATAAAACAGCAAAGTAAAATACAGCTTATATTTTTATATTTGTTGATTGGCAGTTTTATGTTGTTTAAGTTTTGTAAAAATGATTTGATAAATGTGAACTTTGAAAACATAAATGAAATATATGCTTTGCCAAAATCATGTAGAAAATTTTAATTTCTAAAATATACATAAAACAATATATGTAAATTTGTTTAACTTGTTGATTATTTTTGCTATTTTCAATGTTTTATAAGAATAATATAGAAAATGGGAATTTCCAAAATATAAATGTAATAATATATTCTATTTCGTAAAATTTATTTGAAAGATGGTAAACTTAAAAATCGGAAATCAAATATATACTTTTAGTGTTTTTATTATTGTTTAAAAATAATTTGGAAAATAATATAATAAACACCCTTTTATATTGCTGATTGACATTTTTATTATTGTTTATGTTGTGTGAAAATGATTTAGAAAAGGAAAACTTTAAAAGTTGTCAACGAAAATGCAACTGTTCAAAAAATATGCCAACGTCATTTCACGTAAATTATTTTCAATTTTAGCTTGTCATAACTTTTATGCAAATGTTGACTTATAAATAGCTCACAAAATGCATGCACATATAGTATACTCTATGTATATATATATTTAGTCATGCAAAAAACTTTGTCTGCTCAGCTGGCAAGAGGATGGGTAACGAAAGGAGAGGATTGTGTCATTTTCTGGCAGCGATTTTAATGAGTTTTAGTTACGTAGATGGCGCTAGATGGGCTGAGAGTAGTTGGGGTGCTTTTAAATAAATTATCAACTTAATTGACTGCATTAAAGTGATTTGTATTGTGTGCCGACTCCATGTGCTCGCATTTGAATACGAAATGAACGCAATGAAATATCGATACTCGCTCACTCAGCTGCCAAATTATAATGTGACGCACATTAAGTGCCACGTTCTCATTTGCTTTATCATTGGCATGCTGTGGGCAACGTAATCAGCAGCCACAGAGGCCTGAATGGAGAGTGGGGCTGAGAGCTGGAGGAACATCAGCAGGATATCCTGTCACGTTTTCAGTTGACTTGACTGCTGAGAGAGCAGGGAGTATGGAGTATGCAGTACTTAACCGTTCAAGTTGCCGGTCTGGGACTTGCAGCTGCCTCTGGGCCACTGTCGTCAATGTCGTTACAGAGTCTGCTCCCTGGTATGGGAGTCGTGCTACCTAGGCTAGTCGTGGTGTGAAAATTAAAGGAATTCCGTTATTATTTTGCCTTTTTTCCAGCGACAGCACAGCGCAGCAGAGCAGAGCAGAGCACTTTGGCGCAAATTATGTCGGCACAGCGAAAACAAATGTTGCATATGCGTACTATATGCATGCAACACGACATGTCACAAGTGCTTAGCAGTCCCCGTGTGCGACAGTTTCAGTTTCTCTTATGCAATGGCCGCCCACTCGCCATATTGAACGCCCAGCGAAGTCAGCTCTCTCCACTCTCGACTCTCCACTCCCGACTCTTCGCTCTCCACTTGGCCCGCCTTTCGCTCTGGGCTGACATCAGTCCATGTCTCTGCTTATGCAGATGTGAAAGCGTGAAAGTAATTTGCAAAGTAGACGTTCTGCTTTTGCTGTTGCCGTCATAGTCACAGTCACACTGACACGCCCGCCTGATGCCTGATGCCTTTTGCCTTTTGCTTTTTACTTTTCGCTTCTGTTGCTGATTCTGTTTCTCCTTTTGCTGTTGTCATGGCAGCTCATTATGTGGCTGCAGCTCTCGCTACGTCATAGAAATATGACGCGTGCGGCTAAAGCAAGCACAAAAGGCGGCTTCAGTGCGTCAAGAAAAGTTAATAACATACGCCAAAGTAACAGCAGTAAATGAATGCAACTATATAACACACACAGTCTTGGGTGGTATGCTGCTTTTGTAACACACCAAAGGAACTTTTTTTTTGTGAAAACCCTCATAGGGAATCCCACAATTGTTTTATTCAGATTAATTTAATGAGCAGAGTGCGTGGGAAGTAATGAGTATTACCTACCTAACCCTATAGATAACTGTGGAATGTATTCAAGATTTATTGTATAGAAATAATTGGCTCTAGCTAGAATATTTTTTATTGTATGCAAATATCTTTTAAACGAATTGCAGTATAGACTTTGTAGTTTAATAACAGATAGATCCCTATTTTGAAAAGAGACTACGTTGGACAATTGACTGGACGCTATAAATAAATATGTTCGTCTAAAGAGGACCTCAAATAAATTGGGGTCATTCTAGTAAGTTTAATGGACTTATGAATAAGGTGAGTTAAGTGCTAGTGCCTATGAACATTGCAAATACAACTTTAGCTTCAGTTGGCAAACAGAGTTGCTGCCACGGGCAGTTAACCAGCCAACCATTAATACGGACTGACAATGCTCCGGTTCGCTTGGCGAGGCACAGCGAGTGCAAAAGCTGAAGAATTGAGAGGAGAAAGAACAACAGAATGACCAGCTAGCAGGGTGCCAAAGTCGTTGGCATTGTCATTGTCATTGCTCGCTGAAGGCAGTCAAAAACTGAAACGGATTTAGCTGCCAAACGGGCAAATCGAATGTCAGGCACACTGGCAGCAGACTGCAGTTATCAAATAGAGATGAAGCCAAAACCAAGTCCCGAACAGTGAACAGAGCTATGCTAAGCTGCGCTGCTGCTGTCGGCGTCTAGACGGCATTTGTCATGCAGCCAGAGATACATTTGTATTATAATCTTTTTTCTTTTTTGGTATTTACAATACACATAATTATTTAAAGAGCTTGGAAGTCAGAGTCGGAGTCAGCGTGAGAATCTATTGTGCGGCTCACCTCTGACTTTCAGCGCTGCCTCGAATTCAAATTCAAATTCCAAATGCCGGCATTATTTGCAGCCGCTGCCAGGCTAATTAACCCATAAACTTGAAGGACTTTAGTTGGCCCCAGGCGAATGATTAGCCCTCTACTCTCTCTCTCTCTCTCCCTCTCTTTTTCGCTCTTTGGTTTCTTTTGGGTATTGGCTGTTGATTTAAAATCAAATTGGCTCTAATGCTCAGAGTACTTGTATTATTTGTATGGTCATTAGGGCAAAGGGTGCCGTTGCCGTTGCAGGTGGTAATAATTGAAAAACTTTCTTTTAGCCCACTTACTAATTAAAAGTTTTTGGCTGAGCCGCCACATAATCATGACGTAGCTGTTGTGCTGGGAATTCAAGTTTATTAAGATGCTGTAGATGGTTACAACTCTACAACTCTAGTTGCTATTTTAGACTTTTCGCTCGCTGTTCATGACTGCCTCTATTAAATTAAAACTTTGGCAACGCTGCTGTTGTTAATGCGATTATCTAAGGCGATGCTGCTCGAATGCCGAATTAAGAATGACAACAATTTGTGTGCCGTCGCAACTATCGATTGCCAAATGGCAGACATAACAAAACGCAGCTAAGGTCCTTACAATTGCCATTGCATTAGAGTGCAGTAGATTACAGCATTTCAATGCAGGAACAATGCCATGTGGAGTCGTTTCCAAAATATGTCTCCATTCTGCTATAATCCAGCTGCCACTGTATCTGCATAGCTCAGAGCTTGAGCTTTGGATTTTTATTTGTTTTTTATTTTATTTTTTTTTGGGCGGAGAAGACAGTTGCATGTGGCACGCCTGCTAATGAAATTGTGCATTCAATGGAGTGGAACGATGGGAAAAGTCAATAAAACTGATGTAGCGTACAGCAAGGCGCAGAAAGAGCAAGAGCAGCTCCAAATGAACTTGATGACAAAATGGAAATAGTTGATAGAAATGCACAATTGAAATGTGCAGCAATCCGAAGCGATGCAATGGCAAAATGAAGTAAATATTAAGCATACGCCATGCTATCTCTTGAAAATAGCTGATCCGCATTATCCAAGCCACATCCGAAATATGCCTAGAGAGCAAATTTTCCAGTAGAAACTTCAAGCATGACCACTTGGCCATGGCACTTAGACTCAATGTCCATCTTAACTTACAATCGGCAAACGCAGAGTGCACTTAGCTAATAAATCTTTAATATGGCGACCTCCTTTGGCCATCGTGAACATTTATTTCAAGGTTGTGATTTCAAGTGTCCAAGAACGCGCGAATTCTGTCAAAATATTTCTTGAATAATTTGTGTCCTGCTTCACGGCAGTTTTTTATTCTTCGCATTTTCAATTTATTTTATTTTTCTATTTTTTTTGTTCTGTTTGTTGCTTTTGTGTTATTCTCACTAGCTGCGGCCGCCCGCCAACCTTCATCAGTAAGCCAATTATGGTATTAAAAAAACGCAAAGTTAGAGGCATAAAAAATATGCGCCAAGAGCAACTTGAGGCGCAACAAGGCCAGGTCAAATGTTGGACAGGCGATTGCATTTAAATGTAAATTGAAATTAATTCTGCTTGAGCAAAGCCACAATGGCAAAACGGCCATGGCCAACGTGGCATGATGCGGTTAGTTTGATGTGGGTAATATGCCCTGTTACAGTTCAGCCTTTGAAGTGGTCCCAGAGGAAACCATCATAGTCAAAGACGCCTGCTCATTTTTTATGTAAACCGATGACTTCGACATCTGACAGGCAATAAGCCATACCGCAAAAAGTGGTAAACCTTAATACTTATGAAATATCTTTCAACAATATCAATAGGAACCCTTTAACGAGTATTGTATCTGTATGCGTTTCTTTAAAATGAGTCTAAATTAACGAATCCAGTCAAAATTTATGGAAAAAAGCCCAAACATTTCACTTCCACTTGAAGCAAAACTCCACGATTCTCAGTCTAATAACCCTAAGTGCTTTCAACTTTCAAATTGAAAAGTCAACAAAAAGCATAGCCAAATAGCGAAAACAGCAAATAGCAAAAGTTGAGAGAGCAGACGACAGTGAAGTAAGACAAGTCGAGGGGTCGAGGAGCAGCTAAACAGAGTACTAAGAGTATGACGCGCCTTAAAATTACAAAAGATTAAAAAGTGAAATATAAATATTTATCTGCGGTACTGCCTTCGAGCTGACTGTCAAGTCAAGAAGTCAGCCCGTCCAAGAGTTATGCATGCAAAATGGAATAGTGGACAAAGTGTCGAAGAGTCGGGTGTGATAAGGAGTCAGGGGAAGTCCCAGTGGAATATCAGGGGACTGAGTTGGAGACTGCGGTGTAAAGGTGCCTTTGTTAGATGTCGTGGTGCTTGCGACATTTTGAGCTCATGTAAATCCATTTTAATTAATTCGAGACAAAGGTTATATCCTGGCATAATAATGAACTGAGACCGGGACCAAAGCCTTTGGGTGAGCTCAGGCCGGGCTTTTCTAAAGGATTTGCATTTCATTTCAAGTGGATGAATGAATCTGAATCGCTAGCCAGCAAAATACAGAGTACAGAGTACAGGCTACAACAGTCTATAGTCTATGCATTCTCCCCTCTGTACTTTAGGGCTTTGACAAACTGTGTCGCTTGACTGATGCCGTAAATTAAAACTCCAAGATTAGTATAAATAGTTGTACAAGCCAGGGCAACAACAATCAGACGCTGTAGCTAAATCTGTTGCAGCTGCATTGCCAAAATAAGAAAAACTCAAGTCAAAAATCACAAATTTGATTACGCCAAATTCGAACAGGAATAGGAATACGTATACACTAAGTGGATTTGAATATTGATTGCAGCTTAGTCGCAGCCAGCAGCCGTCAAAATCGCTCTATTTGCATATTGCTTTTTGCACGACAAGAACTTTTGTAGACAACTTATCCGCTTTGCCTGGCAATTTTGCGTAAATCAGCTTACAGAAATTACAGACAACGACTATTCAAGCGCACACTGAGTGCCAGTCTCACAGCCTTTCTCAGCTGCCCGAGTCCGAGTCTCGTTGAAGTTTCAACATTCGACGACATTGCCAAATCTGCACTTGCTTAACTTAATTACGAGCCTTGTGCAAATAAAATAAGAAAAACTTTAACCAAAAAACTGCAGCATCAGGCCGTAAAAGTTTCGGGCAGACTGCAACCTGGCTAAACCGATTGCCACAAACTAAACGCACCAGCCCAAATGTCCTGCAATTTGGTCAGCTCGTGCTCAAAGTCATAACCGTTTTGGCAGCAGCTGAAGCAGGCTGCAGTGTCAGAGCAGTTAGAGCAGGGTTTGCCCATCATTTATGCTTTTGAGCGCATAATTGCTTGTAATTAAGGTGTATTGGATGGACGTACTAGGGCTCGTCAGCTCAAAATAGCAGGCAAAAATCTATATTCGACATAGATTAAATGTTATTCTATTCACTATTTTTTGTAATTTATGAAAACGGATTATTATATTTTGGCACAATTTAGTTGCAAATAAAAACAATCAAAGAAAAAATCATTAAAACTATATATATATTTTATTTATATATTTTTGAACAAATTTTTTGTATAAGAATTTACTTGGTATTCACATCAAAGAAAATAATTCAGAAAATCAATGATTTTCTTTTATTGTGATTCCAGATATATATTATTTTTGATCTTTTGGCACATTGTAACTTTGTTTTAACTTTTATACCACATTTTTTAAATGTATTTGTCGATATTTAATATTTGTTGAATAAAAATAAATAAATAAATAAAATAAATAATAACACTACTTTAATAAATATTTTATATAATTAAATTAAATTTTGTTTGTAATTTAAAAAAAAACCATAAAATTTTTAGTCATTGTTTTTAAAATATATTTAAATTTTATTTAACATATCAATTTCTCTCCTATTCCATAATTATTATTAGAATTGCACATTTAAATCATTATATGAAACTTTACACTAATACACGTCTCAAAAGATTTTAATTTTATATATTTTTGCAGACTTTTCGTGTCACTTTATCCACTGTAAGCCGTAGAACGGGGTGAGAGTAGCAAATAAAAATGGCATATCAGGCCAGGCGGATAGCACAGAAATTGGCTGCTTGCATGGCTAAAATTTGCATCTGTATTGGTGCCTTTGAGCTATCATTGAACATGCACATGGAACACGAGCTGCAGTAGACAATTTGCCAACTGCTGAGGCGGCAGTGAACTCTCATTATGGCGGCACAGAGGCAGGGCTGCAATGTTGTTAAATTTTGAATGGAAGTCAATTGTTTCTAATTAATTTGGAACATGCCAGAGCCAAGCATCAGTTCAAATGAAGCTCTGTGCAAATATAATAAAAGCTAAAAGTAATAATATTTACTATTTACGGCGCATATGTGAGCCAGAGCCAGAGCCAGAGCCAGAGCCAACGCCAACGCCAAAGCGAAAGCCATAGCCAAAATTCAATTTGGCAGGTAAATGTGGAGAACGAAAAGAATTGCATACAATGTGAAGTGCTGCTGCAAATTTGTTTTTAATTTTCCGCTCTACTTAAAACTGAAAATTGCAGCCAGACGTTGCACAAAACGGGTTAGATAAAGAAGCTGTTTACTGCCAACCGAAGTCTGCGGATGAGAGGCAGAACTGCAGGGGAGGCGGCATTTTTGCTTTGAGCGAAGCATGCAAATACGCTCCTACATCAGCCATTGGGAAAAAATTAAATTTGCATATGCATTGTCGTTGTTGTTGCTGTTGCTGTTGTTGTGCTTCTTTGTGCTCGTGTGTAGCAGGCCACAGACAACAACAGCCGCCGAGAGACGGCGGATGTTCCATACAAACTCACACACACACGCTTTGTCAGCCATTTTGTGCATGCTTGTGTGTGTAATTTTGAGAGACTTGCCGCTTGCCTTATGGCAATGAGCTTAAACTAGATTAGCAACTCGATCGAAAATATGCTGATTAGTTTCCTCAATATAGCCCAATAAATCTGCTGCATTTTTATCGGATGTTTAGCTTGCTTTTGCAGCAGATTTGCCATCGATTTCACGTCGCTTCTCACAGCTGTCACATTAAAGCCAATTCCATTATTTTTAGCTGTTTCTATATATGTAATTGTCTATACATACCTACACATAAATAATTACATGCTGCGCCTGCGGCACTGCCAACGACAACGAGCAACTCCGAACTCCGAACTCCTGAGCCAATGCCAAGCTACAGCGCATCAGTGTTGTCTGCTTAGCCTTTTTCGGACAGCTTCGTTCAATCAACCAAATTTCGATGCTTTTATTTTAGATATTTAATACGTTTTATCAGTTAACTTCAATGATCTTCAAAATCTTCGAAATTTCATTTAAAATATATGTTATCTGTTTATCTTTTGAATATGTTTCTGCTTTAAATTTCTTGGTTTCTCTGCACTGTTTCTGGCTTTTTTTTGCATCAGTTGGCAACACTGCTACGAATGTTGCTGTCTGCATGTGTTTTGGTCCACTGGCCAAGGCAACGCGATGAGCATATATTAATAAATTCAGGCGGCAAAGTCGCGGGAGTATACCAAACGCAGTAGATTCCCAGACACGTTTGGTGCGCGGCACACGCGGCGTATGCGTAATTTTTGCGAATGCGGTTTGCCCGGGCTGCGTGACAATGAAATCGAATTTGCTCATTAAAATGGGACAGTTGCCGTGCCGAAAACGCAGAAGAAGACAACGTGCACAGGTCACGTGCAGCAGCAGCAAACGAAATCCATAAGATATTGAGCCTTTAAGAAAAAAGTGCTGGCAAAATGAAGTCAGAAAATCTTATTTTGCCAAGCAACATAAAGTAAGTACATACTTATTTTAATAAACCAGCCACGCCCCGGCATTCATCTGTATGTGTGCACGCTGTTGTTCTGATACCCTGCATACCCTGCTTGCTCAAATGGGTATATCTGCTTCGCATAAATCATTTGCATAATCGGAGCTAAAGAGGGTATATCGAAGTCATGGCTTCGTGTTTCTTGTTTGCTGCCTTTGTGCTGCTTGTTGCTGTTGTTTTGCCGTTGCGGCTGTCTCCTTTATGACTTTGTTTCACATTCTTAATTAACAAGCAAACTCCGACTCATGTGCTGGATTATCTTGCTCTCGCGTTTAGCCCTAAGCTTGTATTTACATGTGCATGTCGCAGTTGCTTTGTCTTAAAGTTGCAACAACACCCCACAAGCCCCTCAACTTCTATAAAGTTGCAAAATTATTTACGCCCTAACATATTGAAACATCAGCGCTTGTAGCTCATACTTACACCCTATCTACATATATACAATTCGAGAACGCCACTTCATCTAATCGAGATTGCTTTTCAACTTACCCAACAATTTTACACAGTTTTTTTCAAATAAATATATAGTTAATCGTTAAGTAAAGGTTGGTCAACTTAGGAATTGATTGGAATATATTATGCTTAGTGTATGTCACAAAAATAAAAAAGTTGCTGGCTCAACCAATTACTTAAACATTGAGAGTTCGGCCAGCAAGGGTTGAGCCTACCAGAGTTTGAAGCCCCCTTGTTATATTAAAATTATAAAATTGTATTAAAATATAATAATTATAATTATTTATTAAAAATAAAATCCTAATTACAATGTTATTGCAATAATTGTCTACAATATTACAACAGAATTAGCACAGAATAATCTTATTTTATTTGATTTTTCAAGTCTGTTATGCCCAGTTTCAAACACGATGATATACTTGATTGTACGACAGTTAAATTTCAATTGAATTTGAATTACAATAAACAGCAACTCAATGGGGGAATTACAATATCTTTTGCGTAATTCAGTTGGGCACTTAAAGTGCTCCACATTTTGAATGGAAAGCGATCTTTAAAAGAGTTGTCATTGTAATCACAACACGCTCCACATTTCGCATTCATACACAGACATTTAAAGCAATTACGCCCAGGGGTATTATTCAGCTGCAACTTGCTGACAGACACATATTTTGCTCTCACTCTGGCTCCGGCACCGGCTCCGGCTCTGACTGTGGCTCTGACTACGGCTAAAAGCAAAAGTGACTTCGTCTCCAGAGTTGCAGGAGAGAAGTCGGTTGTCAGTAGCCCGTAGTCAGTAGTCGATAGTCAGCAAGTGAGGCTCCTCTGTGCGGCTGAGTCAGCAGAAAAGCAGCATTGGCATGCCGCAGAAGCACCAAAGTAGAAATAACTTTGCGGCATGGCACAGAGACAATAACATTTAAATGATTTTAATGGCAGCTGTTCGATTTTATTGACTAGCGACCCCTCCGTCCGTCCCTCCATCTCCATCCATTGTGTGAAAATGGTATTTGCTAACTGAGCCCCATAATCCAGATGGACCCACGCCAACCGCCTTGTCTTGTCTTGTCTGCTCTGAAGGTGGTCTCATAATCATAAAAATTATTGTTACTAGCGACCAAATGTATGTCATTGGGTTATACCACACCCGTACTTAGTCTTCTGCCAACTGCAATTGCTACGGTTGCCACACCCCAGCGGCAATTGAAACTCGCCCAAGTGAATGCAATGAAAATACCTGAAGCTAAGCGAAATACTTGTGGGTCTCTCAGTCGTAATCAAGATTTTCCTGGCACGCTGCAATGCTAATAGTCGCTGCAATGCGAGGGAGTTGAATTGGCATAATATTTGGCTTGGATACCATTCAGAAGTATCGACGTTTCGCTGAATATTTCACAGAACTCAAACATATTTGATTTTGAAAAAATCACCAATAAATAAACAGCCAGCAAAAAGGAAAATTCACTTTGCACAAATAAAATCACAGCCATAAAATATCTGAAAAATGTATTTGCAATGCGCGTTACAAATAAAACCTGTATTTTTGTTTACCTGCGGGGTCATGGTATATGCCATTAACTGCTGCGTAAAGCAAACAAAGAGAGCAAAGAGAGCTTAATAAACGACAATAAAAGGGATGAATTAAAAACACAACTCCATGCATGTTTGCTTAATAAATTCTGATTCGTCAGGTGCATAAGAGCAATAAAGAAACGGAAAGCCAAAAATGCATAAAAAGTGTGCTGGAAAATGAAGCATATTGATGGCTTTAAAAAATGGATTAATTCAGCTTTCTTGTTTCACATTAAAAGAGCGAATAATGAACGAGTGCCAAAAATAAAATGCACAATGGAATAAAAACTGCTGTAATAAATCGAATGTCTCTTATAAAAATTTAAGTAATTTTAAATTGGTAAATATTAAAATAAAGTAAATGTGAAAATCATAAAAAAAAAATTTTTATATAACTGTTTATTTTTTATATTTGTTTTATTTTTATTTTCAGCCTATTTTTACTTACTTGCAAATAACTGTGAGCTGTTTTTTATTTTCGATCTAACCCAAAACACATGCAAGCTTGCTCTTTCGCTTAGCATAATAGTTGTTGTGTTTACTCTCAATAATAATTAATAGTGAGAGATTTAAATGAGAGCTTGAATAGTAAGAGTTACAGCTACAGTTACTTTGTCTTTGCTCGTGCTTAAAAGCTGCGCGAAGCAGTGCAAAACAGAAAGAGATCAACCGATAAACGCTGCATGTCTGACCCATAGCGCAAAGAGTTCGCAAATAAGAACTTAAAAAGCAGAGATGCACACTTCATAGCTCTCGCTGCTCCTCTCGCTGCTCTTTAGCATAGGGCTGTAGCTCTGGGCAGCTTATGCGCAGAGCATCTCCTCTCAGTTATTTGAAAGTCTGCTGTGCTAAGCTCACGCATACATAGGCAGCCAGATCTGCCCGCATAAGCTTAGTTCGTGAGCTTATCTCAGCAGAAGCGAATGAGTTGAGGTGAGTTTCTGTGCCGCTCTCTTTGTGGACAGAGCCTGATCAAGAGAGCGAGAGTGCAGACTGTGAGCACTAGAAAAGCTGCAGCTCTGTTAATTAGTGCAGCAGCTGGGCTTGTGCTGTGAAGACGTGTGTGGGGAGCTGCAGCGTATTTTGTAAAAGTGATTATTGTTTAGTTCAACTAATCAAAATTACATACATACATAAACTAAATATTATAATAAATTTCATACTTTTATTTACGCAATATTATTTAAATTAGATACATAAATTAAATACTATAATAAATTTCATACTTTTATTTACGCAATATTATTAAAATTGGATACATAAATTAAATATTATAATAAATTTCAAACGTTTGTTTACGGAATGCATACAGCACTGTTGGGTCAACAATGCCGTCGTTGGTTCATTCATAAATCATAAATTTTATTGTGCCGCTAAACTAAGTACAGTTACTGCTGCTCTTGGCAACTCAACTGAGCGAAAGCAATCGCATGTGACATGTTGCATCGAACATGTTGGAGTCGTCAGCAGTGGTTGGACAGAGTTGGGAGCAATTGCAATATTATTTGCAGTGGAATACCTTGAGAAATCCTTTTCATATTGACAATCAAGTGCAGTATTACATAGTTATACAGATACCTACCTGATTATTAAACAAGATTACAATTGATGTGTTTAGTTATCGAAGCTTTGGCTGCCAGTTTGCAGATCACAGATGTTGCTTTGAACATGTTGAAGTGTGAGCTGCGGTATGACAGGCAACAAGAACAGCGCACACTGGTCGAAATGGCCAATTATTTTGAATAAAATAAAATAATAAAGCTATGGAGCTGAAATTTAGTATAAACGCTGGTATTTACAAATAGAATAACTGGAAAAAATTTCAAGTGAATCGGACCACGCCCACGTACACCGCCCATGTAAGAATATTTTGTAAATGAGTAGTTTTTCTTGAGATAAGAGTGTGACGGTCAAAAAATTGTTTAAGCACTTGGTATTATTTTTTGTAGAAAGTTTTAACAATCTTCTTTTTAAAATGGTACGATTCGTTTAAATCGGTAAAAAAAAACATCACTTGTTATTATTCAACAAACAGCAAGTCAATTGTATTATTATATGTGCACCTTAAAGTATGCAATTAAAAAAATTCTGAAATTTGTATGGTGTACATACAAAATATCGTTGTCTTTAATTACATAAAAAAAAGGAACGGGTATGATTGGGGCAACCAATTTCTTTTGTGTTATAAACTACATATAAACATAAACATTTTCCCATATTAACTTGCTAGTTCCAAGGAGTTCCCTGTTAGTGATGATCCATAGAAGACGAACATTTTTGTTAACATTTTTCTATTTTAATACACAAAAGAAAATAATTACCAGAAAAAACAGGAAGCACATCCGTTTAACGTATTTTGTTATTTTATATTTTCATACTTTTCGCAATATTCTCCATATTTTTATTTATTTATTAGTGCACAAGTGAACTTACAGTAGTACATCAAAGTTGGGCGTCAGTTTCGCGCTTATTTGCTGCGAGCAATTGGCTGATCGATTGTTGAACTTTGCGGCACTCGTACAAAATCACTGTGGTAAATATTGAACTTAAAGTTATGGATTTTATGTAGTTGGATAATATACTTTGAGAAAACATAAGTCACATTAACATTTTTATCCATCAATATTTTGATTTTATGCAAAAAAATCGGTCATTTCGACCAGTGTGCAGCGGCGAGTTCTTAGAGACGATAATATTATTTATATAACAAGATTAATTAATGTTTCACTAAATAACAATTGGTCTGTTTGAATATTATCCCTTTAACTTTCACACAATCTCTCGCTAATAACCAACTCATCTCGATATGACTAAATGAGAATGGAAAACGATCGATTGCGAAATTGGCCTTCTCATCCAATTATAACCTATTTTTCTTGCTTTTAAGCAGCTATTGATTTCGTAGGATTACGCAGAAATCTTCGGAGCTTGTGTGCTTTGAACTTGAGCTTTGCAGCAGCAAGTGACAATTTAGCAATTAGCCACGCTGGTAAGTTGGCTGGCAAACAGTTGCGAAACCAAGGACATAAGGACCTATCGCCATTAAGTCGGTTACACAAAACGCTCATTGTAATTTCACAGTCAATTTAAAATTAATACGCGCATGTCGCTGCTGTCGGGACTCGAAACTCGAGAGCGTCTTGCAAATGCAAATTGCATTTTGGCATAATCCCAAACGCAATCCGGGCAAAGGGACGGACGGGCGGGTTGACAGGATAACAGTCGCAGAGGGAGGAAGTACGGTTATGTCAGCACACACTCACGTGTGTGTCTGCATGTGTATGTGTCTGTATGTTTGTGTGTGTGTGGAGTGAGAGAAGGGGCAGATCTTGGCTTGAAGTGCTGTTTACGTACCTTGTACTGGAGGCAGAAACCTCAGCTGCTGCCAAGGCGTCGACAAGGCAGAGGCAGAGCGGAAGCTGAGGCAGTTTGACAGTCTGCGACTTTTGAACGACTTTGTTTGCAGTTGAGTTTAATTAAAAACGGATCTAGTTAAATTTGGAGCGCATGTTTTTGATGCACACGTCATGCTGCGCTTAGTTTGCAATTTTAATTGAAGCGCAGCAAAAGTTGACAATATTACGCAGTTTTCGACATTTTGGCATTCAGCTTTCACTCTGAATGCTTTTTCACCTTACGGGGAGACTGCATAAATATAAATAATTAAGCGAAGGTGCATACGGCATGACATTTGCTAATGCATTCGTTAATTTCCATTTTAATACACTGTGCGAATGAGTTTAAATATTGTCAGAGTCAGTTTACAAATTGCTTGTAATTATACTTCAGAGTAGGGAAATTAATGAGAATTTCAGCTGCCGGCAGGCAGTTAATAGAATTGATTGAGTCATCAAAACAATTAAATTTTATTGCTGCTTTACAGTTGGTTTTGTGTAGTTTGTAATGGGAGACATTTGATATATTTAATTGGATGCAAACTGATATTACGACAAGTGTTGCCAACGAGCTATTATCAGAATTACATATATTTATGCTTATAAAAAATCCACTTGAATATTTTTATTTCTTTGCAATGTTTTATATTGACTTAATTATAATTATTTGCTTTATTTTTCGCATAGTTGGTTTACTAGGTTATAACAGGACTGAAAATAAATATAATAATAATATAAAATACCTTACTTCAATTATTTAATATTTTTGAAAAAATACGTATTGATATTCTTTATTAAATAAACATAATCTTGATAGAAAAATCAACTTACTTCACATTTAATGTTTCATTAAATTGCAAATTGCAAATGATTTGCAATAACAACATTTATTAATTGGTTAGTGATGCCCTTATTACAAAAGTTAATTATTTTATTAAATTTGCATATCGAATTGCAATGTATTGCTTTACATCAGGTTTTTTCTATTTATTAATTTTGATTGTTGTAATTATTATGTGTGCTCATTAACATTGATAGCTCTATGGAAATGTAATCTGCACGTTTTTTAAAGAGCATAAATTGTTTATATTTATTGCCATGCCAATTGCTGGCGTTATCGGAATTGATCTCCGCTTGCTTCAGAGCTCACAAGGCAAATTTACGGTATTACAGGGACATGTGTGTGCATTTGAGTGCAAGGCAACAACCTCGATGCCAAAATCAAACACATTTAACAAGTCATTTAGAGTGCTAAACGATCCCAGTCCCCTCACTCTCCCCCCTTTTACTTAAGAGTCGTCAATTGGATGCAGCATTCCGTTGGCAATCGGAGCTCGAGCTTCAATTGCAGCTGGCAAGCAAACACTTTGGCAATTTGACTACTGGTCAGCAGTGTCAACAGCAGCAAAGCACAAACAAAGATAAAGAGACAGAGAGAGAGAGAGAGAGAGAGAGAGAGAGAGGGTGATAGAGAAGCAGCAATGATAGACAGATTGTGCAGAGACTGGACTTCGATGTGTTGGTAGATTCATTAATTTTACCACAAATTTTTGCAATTAAAGTTTTGCTGTTTGTTTATCTGTTTTGGCATGAAAATCAAGCGCTGTGAACACGAAGTCAATAAAACTTTTGTGCTACTTAATGCGAATTTATAGTGTAAACATGCACACACACACACACACAGAGAGGCAGACAGGACACTGACGTTATATCTGTGGTTGTATGAGGAAAAACGACAAAATTGCGTTACCAACAATTGCATAACAATCATTTCAAGTTTTCCGCAAATTGTAAAAAAAAGTTTTTATTGTTATTATGAAAACTACAACAAAAGCAAAGCAACAACTACAACAACAACAACAACAACAGCAGCAATGGCAGCGAATTTACTTTGCTTTTTCGCTCTGCGGTGTATATAAAACAAAATGGCCGCATATCCTTTTGCCAGCGCTCATTTTGGCACCCCGACGACCGACATTCGCATAACTATGCAAAATTCTGATGTTTTGTTGTTTCGCTTAGCTTCTGATTTTCTGTGGGTGTCTCTGTGAGTGTGTGTGTCTCTCTCACTCTTCCTGTGTGTGTGTGTGTGTGTGTGTGTGTGTGTGCATATGACTTTGCTTGGAGGTCGCCATGCTCTGGCAGCTGACAGGATTTGGTGTTATTTCTGGTGTTGGTTCTGGTGTTGGTTCTGGTGTTATTTCTGGTGTTGGTGTTAGAGAAGCTGGTGGTAGTTGTAGTGGCAACTGTATGTCAATTGCGGTCCGTTTTGCGGTTTCCGTTTGTTACTTGCAATTCCTTTTTGGCACTGTCACAACTGTACGTATATGTATATGTATATGTATGCATAACAACATTTGCTCAACATCACCAGAGCCAGAGTCAGAGCCAGAGCCAGCACAACAGTCAGTGCAACTTCAATTGCCACTGCGGATGTCTGCCATCAGTTGAAAACAACAACAACAAGCAACAACTTGCAACTTCTGCCGGCTCCTTACAACTTTTACAACTTTCGCCGGTTTGCCATTGTTTTTAGCTGATGATTTTTTAATTGCACGTCCTTTGCACTGGTCGCATTTTCTGATTGTTCGCTTCATTACGACTAATAACGCTACACTTGATGATGTCATGATCTTTGAACGAATGCACAGTTGGTTTAACTCAAGAGCTACACAGCAAGAGCTGGACAGTGAGAGTTCGGCCAGCGACAGTTCGGCTATCGAGAGTTCGGCCAACAACCGGAATTGTTTTGTAAATTATATATATTTGCCCTAAAAAAGCTGTAATCACGCCACTCCTATCGCCTTCCATTATAACTATTATGCCGATCTAATCACAGTTAAACACACGCACACAAATAGGAGAGCGGCCAAGCGCTGCAGATGAGCGTATGCATAGAGGGAGTATCGCAGCCTTTACCGCTGCAGCGGGAGATTGTTCGCTTACCACAGCAGCAGACTGGTAAGTGGGTTTCTGTGGCGGTTTCTCTTTTGCGAGAACTGATTAAGAGACAGGGATAGCGACAGCGCAGCCTGCAAGCTCTATAAATACTGCTGCTGCAGTGCAGCTTATCACAGTGCAGTGTGTGAAGTCAAGTGGTTAAGACGTATGGTGGGTGCGTAAGTGGCAAGTGCGCCTATTATAATAAATATTGATTATTTATTAAAAGTGCAGTGTGGCAGTTTATGAAGATCTAGCACTTTATGAGCGGTATGTAATTTGATAAATGTATTATGTTTAAGCCAGCTCTTGGTGCCCAACTCTTGCTGGCTCTCTCACGCTGGCTGAACTCTAGCTAGCTATACTTTTGCATACCAAACTCTCGCTGGCCAGTGTTTTGTGGCATGGTTTCTTCTCAATTAAATTGATGATAATCATGGTAATTACTATGTGGGGTGCGGGGCAGTCAATGGTGTTGCAAAAGGGTCCATAACGGTTTGCTGCACTTTAAGGCTAATCACGAATCCGTATATTCCACATTTTGGACTGTAATTATGTGCCAGGCCTTTCAATATGCAATGTTAACATTAACATTGAGCCAGCTGCCATGGTCAATTGAAGCTGACACCGCACCGCATGATGGGCTGGCTTATGGGCATGCAGGGCAGCAGGGCATGCAGGCAGGGATGGAGGGATGGAGGGAGGGAGGGCAATCTAGTTATGGCGGCCAGTTCATTGCCGTTATTATGACCAGCTGGCGTTCATTTGCTCTGGCGAATTATGCATGCGCCTTGAGTCAGCCTCTGTGCTGACATGGCTGATTGGCCAATTGAGCTGATATTTGATGGCAGCTGATATTGCTGCCATTGCCATTGCCATTGCCAGCTCCACTGCCAATAAGGTCTGCAGTCCAAGTCGAAGTCGCAATCATAAAGAGCTGTTTAGCGTAATTGAATTACTAATTTCAGGCTGCCTTCTAATTTATGTTTATTAATGTGCGCCTCAAGGCGACGCCACAATTTTGCACAGCTCGGCGCGAGTCGTTGACTTTCACAGCTGAAATACAAGTAACCATAGCATACAAAATGGCGCAGAACTGATAGACACACACACACATACTAATACATGCGTATGCAAGTCAGGTAAATAGCAGCATAGGACAACAGAGAGGGGGAGAGGGAAAGCGTGTGGGAATGCGAATGTGACTGCAATGCAAAACTTGAAAGTGGTTAAAATGAAAAGTGCTGAGCCAAATCGAAATGGCGTACACAAGCAAACCGAAAGCAGAATGCGAAAGGCAGCCACAAAATATTTATAGAATTCAAACAAACAGCAAAAAATAGAAAGCTTAAAATGCACACATGCGTGAAGAGCAGTCCCCAAAAAAAGCTAAAATATAAGGGGGGGGGGGGGGGGGGGAATTCCGCTAGACTTCAATAATTTTGAACACGCTACCGATTTATTGCGTCTTAATCGCCAATCAGGTATATTATTAGATTCAAATATTACGTATATTAAAAAAATTATTTTTATATTATATTTATTACATTTATAAAATGTTGTATCAAAATTAAAATTGTTGCATGAATTCGTAAAGCAAGATTTCAAAATAATATATGATTAAGAATTAATTATTAAAATAAATTCTATTAAAAATTTAACTATATATTTCAGCAATAAAAAATAAACAAAATTATTGTTTATTAAATATAAGTAATTTAATACATGTCAAACATATAATTCTTGAACCTAGCCCAATAAATAGATTAAATCAAACCTAAAATATTGTTGACTTCAAACTGTAATATAGAGAATATTTCAAACTGATTTAGTTTGGTTTATGCCATATTTTACAACTGCCCCGTGCCGTGCCATCTATTCGAGCAGCCTCTCGAATGTTTATTTTATAATACCCGTGCACCAGTAAAGGGCATAATAAAGTCAATGCCGGGCTTTTGTAGCTGTAGCGGCAGCCTTAATGGGTTTCTTGGCATAATTAACCCAAACTGGGCAGGGTCAGAGGGATTTGGCGAGCGCTGAAAGTGAAAGTGTTGATGGGGATATACGGCTGAGGCCTGAGAGAAGGCCAATGCCAAATATAAGGCAAGTCATGCGTGGCAATTTCGCAATGGCAGCTGCGTCCATAACAATATGGCCTCCGACTGGAGAGTGGAGAATGGCGTTGGGAGTGGCAGAGTTGAGCCTTTGGCAGGAAGCTCATTCAATGACATTTCTCATGCGTGTGAATTTATGGGGCCCTGAGTCGAGCCAGAACATAATTTGCCAAAGGCAACGGCAAAGGCATCAAAGATTTTAAAGGCAACGGGAAGTACTTTAACTATTTGCAATCGTAAAAAGCCAAAGTTTTGGCCAACACATAAATCATTTCCCCAAAGCATTTATGTTGTTTATAAAATATTTTCATTTTTTATTGTATTTATGCGAAGCAGAAGCCAAACCAATGGAACGCACGTCTGGGAAATGTCGTAATATCGCCTGCTGCTCCAATCTAAAATACATGGAACTTATGTATTTTCGCAGCCAGAAAGCTTTGAATTTGTTTCAGCAAAAAGTATATGTTTCAATTTGCATATCTTTGATTTTCAGCAGAGTTTCAAAACTTGCCAGCATTTGTAGTTCCAGCTGTAGTTCCTGTTGTAGTTGTAGTCATACCTCCGGTTGAAGCGATTGTCCTTATTGCTGTTGTTTCTGCTGCTCAGTGCTTGTCAGCATAACTCTCCAAGGACGGCCAACAATGCCACAAAGTTTGACGCCAAAGCTTAAGAGTTTTCGGCCCTCTGGATTGCGGATTGTGGGCCAGTGTCGAGTGTATGGTGGAATCGTGTGGCTTTACAGCCAATATGCGTTGCTAATACGTAAAAACCATTTCATTTTACGTTTGACTAATAGAAAGGATTCATTATGAATTATACATATGCGTGTTGGGCTGCTTGCGCCTTGGGTGCGACGGACACAACATCTTAGCCCTGCGTGCCCAGGATCAAATTTGTTTTGGCCCATATACGACTTGTAGGCCAACCCAAAAAGAACTACAAATGTGTGAGAATGACACTGTAATTGTGAGCCTTGGCTTTGGCCTTGTTTTGGGCCCCCGGATACTTGGCCAATGACAGCAATCCCCTGGCTGGCAGTTTAGTGTGTGGCTAATTTTCAGCGGAGATTTGCTCGGCCAACTTGATTAGAATTGATGAACTGAATGTGGGCGAGTGTCAAGGGTTGGGCTTTCGTTTTACATTTATTATTTATGAGCCGAAAGTGTGAGCCACAACGAATGAGAAATGGGCGACACACTGCTGAACCTTTCTGAATTTCGTTAATAAAATAAATGGCCCAACATTTTGTAGAAGCCATTTTACACGTACATACTTATGCACTAAACAAAATGCTTACCAAATCATCAATTGGGAATTCTTAAATTGCAATCTGGAAATATGATCAAAGATCAGAATATGTATATAATGTTGTTTATATAAATAGATTAGGTTAAAACTTTAGTTAATTGCAAACCGAAAATCAAACTAGTAGAAATTGTTAATTCAATTACAATTTATAATTCATTTTAATGTTAATATTGAAATAAAACTGGATTTTCTAATAATATAAAAATATGTGCATGATTAATAAATAAATTTAAATACGCCGTTTTCTCTTGAAATAATTCTTATGAAATTAATGATCATTTTATTGAGATATTGTTGGGCTTTAGATGTAAAATATTGAATTATAAAAATGTTATTTTCTTTTTCTCAGTGTATTGTAGCAGCGAGCTTGGTTTAGTTCCGCAGTGAAAGCAACTGACGCCTATTCATCTAATTGTGAATCTGAAACTCATACAATAAGATTAAAGCCTTACGTTTACTGTAAGAGAATTAAATGAAGATTTGAATGCTGATTAAATGATTTCAAAGTGAAATTAAATGAATTGAATGAATAACTTCGATATTGCCATTGAAATAGAAATAGATTTAATTCAACAAATGTAATTTGGGCTTTGTTATGCATTTACTTGGCTGATTACGGAGCCAAACCCCATTTATACCATTTATCCCATTAATGCCGTAAATAACTCAAAGACAACTTGCCGCTGGGCACTCAAGTGTGTGCACAACACACACCCAAAACACACACACACACACAGTCAGACACTCATACAAATTTAATGTGAAAGGCAAAACTATTTTTGATATTAATTGTCAAGGCGATGGCAATGGCGATGGCTCGCCTTCGCTTAAGCCAGGTTTTCAAGATGTGCGGTCATTAATTTCCGGTCAAGTGGCCAGCAGACAATCATAATTATTTATTTAGCTCGCTTTGAGTGATGCAGAGGGAGAGGGAAAAGAGAGCTGGGATTGAACCACCAGCAGCTGCACACGTGGTTGCTGTGGTTGGGCCACTTTGGTGGCTTTATGTGTTAGTTGTGCGGTTGGCGAAGGTGATGAAATGTTTACTTTGTCAGCCAACAATTGCGAGTCAAAGTTAATGATGCATAGCACTTGCGGTTCCTGCACCCCTAAGAATGTGGGCGTGGCCCTATGTGTGTGTGTGTGTGTGTGTGTGTGTGTGTGTATGTGCAATTTATAGACCGTAATTGCAACAATTTTGTTGCCGCTTTCTTTTCAGCACACACTCTGCCCCTCTATCCTTTAACGTTTTGATTTATCCGGCAAGTGCACTCAGCGAACGTTCGATTTTAATGACATGGCAATGCAGCTGGCACCAGCATTCGCTCTAGCTTTTTCTCTGGCTCAGACTCTCATGCAGAGTCTGGCTGGAATCCAATCTATATGTTAAAACAAAGAGCGAGCGGCTAAAAGGAACCTTCAATTTGCGCAATGGCGTGGAAATAATTTATAACATTTTGCAGTTACGTATGGGACTGGCGTTGCCATATCTAGAACTCGAACAGAGCTTTCAGCTTCAAGTTCGTCCTTGCTTTGCTCTCGGCAAATATCTGATATCTGGAAAAGTCACCTTTTATGCTGCTCATTAAATGCGACTTAATTTGACTGAGAACTCGCGACTCTCTATGTCTATTTCCAGCATATTATGTCAGCAAAGAAATCAACAAACTGCTGACAGTTGAGTTCCTTCTTTCTTTGCTGAATTTTATTTCTGTCGACAGACGGGCAATTTCATGGTTGATGCTCTTTGCATCTTTCGGTCAGCAGGCAAATTAAAAAGTTTTTTCTTTTTGGCGAGCGACCCACGAAAGTGCTTAGCATTATTAAAAGTTTTATAATTTATCAAATATTCAGGCCCATTCTGAATTCATTTCACTTTTTCTTGTTCTTGTTCCTGCAGTCTTATTGTTTATAGGACACATTGCTCTGACATTGACATCCGCGCGGACATTTGGGCATCGCTGAATCTGTCGACCGTCATTGTAATTGCCAATTTGTGTGGACGAGGCGAAATGTTTCAGCCAGCAAATGAAATCAATAGAGGGATTATAAGCAGCCAGCCAGTTCATTTTTTATAGATAAGCAGACACTTTTGTTTTGTTTCAGCAGCTGCTGCTTGTGTGCCCATTGTACCTGCTACCTGGTATGCCTAATGCCTGTACCTGCCACTCAGCTGTTGGTCATCAATCTACGGCTATGATAGCGTCTGACAGCCAGCTCGTAAATCTTGACGCTATCTCTGACCGTTTTTTAGACGGCCAGGCCTTCCCTGCGTTCCCATTTGCGTAACTGTCAGATGCATTGGCCAATATACATGGGGCCCAGTCAGTTTTGGCCACATCAAGTCAAGTGTCCGACTCGATGAGTTTCTCTTCTCACATTGGCTCAAGCACTCTCATGTCAGTGTATACATCAATACTCACGACTATAAATAGTAGCAACTCAGCTCAGATATGAGCTGCTTTAAGTTTAGTGTTAGTTAATATTTAGTTAAAGTTTATTAGATTATATTCAAATAAAATCAATCATTAAATTAAGTTGCAAACTGCTCAATCAGACAAATTTAATTTCAATTTACTTGTCATAAGTTTCCCCAATTTAATTATTATATTTTAGTTAGATGTTATTAAATTAAAATAAATAAAATAATTATTAATTTAAAATAATGTATAATTATTAATAAAATTTATTACTTAAAGGCTCTTTTAATTGATTTCCGTTAATTTTCATTTCTTGTCAAGGGGTGAAACAAAAGAAAATTTGTGACTCAAACAGTCCCATGGTTATCGGTAAAATATTAATCGATACTTTCGTTATCAATGTCTAGAACCTTTGAGTCTATCGTATATATTTTTTGGCAGCACTGTTCGCTATATATCTATATATTAAAGTTGTTTGTCGAATATGTAAAAATTGTTCCCTTTTATTTGTAATTTAAATTAAATTTATTTTACTTACAGAATTTATTTTGTATTTATTTCTGAATATTTACAAAACAGAATCTATTTGCTCTTATATATTTTAGCTACAGAATGTATTTTGTACTTACTTCTGAATATTTACAATATTCTATTGTACATTTAACAGAATCTATTTGCTCTTATACAGAGTGCAGCAGTTGCATTTACTGGGCTCTGGTGTGAAGCCAGAAACACTACTATTAACTTAACACACTGTCTGCAAACAGTCTTTGGCTAAATAATTTATTGTATGATTGATCGTATTTCCGTTCAACTGCAAGGCATGAGCTACTGTTGGCCTTTGGCTGTTTATTAGGTGTTGTTGGCCATGGCAAGCATAGAATTTATTTCTGGGCTTTCCAGGCTTTTCATTATGGCAGAGCATGAACACGAGCAGAGCAAAGCAATCAGTCTCAGTTGAGACTCAGATCAAAGCTTAAAATCACATGAGTGCAGGTCGAGAGCTGCAATATGGCACAATGCTGGCAGGGCATTTGCAATATTAATCAATACCAGGCGGGGCGGATGGGGGCTGGCCGGTCAAAAGGTGCATTTGCTTGGTGTTTCCAGTTGCTTGGCTGGCAATCGAGCAGATACAATGCTGCAAATTCAATATTATTACGGCATTGTGTGCTCATTGTGGGCACGTTGCGTATACGCCATGCTGCACGACCTGTCCAGGGAGAAGCCAGCACAATGCGTGCCTAACAAGTCCAACTCGCCCACACGTCGG